>JAABNX020000046.1:36169605-36182799 GCA_015163995.2 Mormyrus lacerda | reverse complement strand
ATTTTTTCTACTGTCAATAACTTAAACCATTTGAGGCAATCACTTGACGAAAATGGTTTAAGTACAACCAACTTATCCGGGTTTACAGTGTGAGGAGCACTAAAGCCGGACTGAGCATCAGCATGACTGATACTCTTCATAAGATGCCTAAAAACAAGTCATCTGTTTCAGTATCACTAGTTGTTATACGAGGGGTGCCATAGTGATTCAGTGGTTATCCATTGATGCTTCTCATCTTCATTTTTGGGGGAGGGGGTGTTTGCATGTTCTCCACTTATTGAGTCAGTCTTTTCCTATAGTACAAAGACATGTCATTAATGATGATCAAATGGTTATGATGCTGGGTGTTGAGTTTCCAGCAGGCTTTCTTCCCGCAGGTTTGAACCTTACTTGTACCATATGTGCACATTGGGCAGAAGAGCCTGAAAGCTCCACGGGTATAGTTGCTTGTACTGTGGTGATGAAGCATCTTTTTTCATCTAAAACGACTGTGCTTTGTCCCTGGATCAATGGGTTAAGCCTCTGTGACTATGATTGTAAGGTTGCTGATTCAAATCTGTGTTTCTCTGGAATAGTCATATCACTGTGTGTGTAAATGTAAATGGGATGTGAAATGAGCTGTGCAAATAAAGCATTATTTTACAACTGAACCAAAATCTCACTTTAAGTACTGTGGCTTATGTGCGTTTTATTAGTGGTGCACACATTTAATGGAGGAACTATTTTTGGCCAAACACGTGTTTCTGGGTCCTCAAAAGGAGGATAATTCAGGCCTAATGTATTTTACACATTCCCAATATGAATCTGAAAACACTCTTACTGTTGCACAGCTGCCTTATCTCTGTTTCCCTGTTGTCAGATAAGTATGATTGTAGTTAAGGTACTTCTTACACTTCTCCTCTCAGCAAAGACATTCTAAACACTGCTTGTTCTTAATTTACATAACTTTACACTCTTGTCTGTCAGATTTGCGTTCACATTTTGCATGCAGAAAACGTTTGCATCTTTGCAGGGTTTGCATGTTTGTCAGGAGCTAGACTCTTTCTAATCTTGAGACTGCAAACCATAGATCGCAAATCAACAACCAAACCACCTGATATGAGAGAAGCTCATGAATAATTCTCCAGTGCAAAAGAGGAAAGTTGGAAAAAGTACCATTATACTTTTCAGCACATCGCCTTCTGAGTCAGACTTATTTTGACTACGTCCAAACTGCAAATATCGCACAAATTAGGAGTGGTGCTTACTGGTTGGTTGTGTTTATTTATGTGTGTGGTTCTGCAGCTGCAGTTCTTAGGAAGAAGGAAACTCAGATGCTAATTCGATAATGCTAATATCGCTTACAACAGCAAGTTGACATGATTTTTCCATCATGAATCGTGAGCATTTATATATGAAGAACAACGGATATCTCTTCAGTGAAATTTCAACGGATATCTGTTCAGTGAAGATACTTTACTTCTCTAAGCATGGAGACTGTAACAGGTGAGCTGACTTTTACCGATATTTACAATTATTTGAAAACAATTACATTTAACTGTAATATAACACAATTTTGCTGTATTTTTCCATACTAAATTATATAAATTACAAAACATTATTTGTGAACTTGCATGACATGCTTATGCTACTCCTCAAATATGACCGTATATGATTGGTTCTGGGACCCGCGCGGACACCAGAGTCCCTTATATAAAATTGAGTCATTTCTGCATATAACCTAAGCACAACCACATGTATATTTAAATAGTCTCTAAATTAATTTTAATACTAACACGATAAAAATGCTATGTAAACAGCTGCTATACTGTATCGTTTATGGAATAATGACAAAACGTCTGTGTATGTTCAGTATAGACGCAACATTAGAGACAATTAAATACAATTAGAGAAGCTACCGCAGCGTGTGCATACATTCGGCAAAGTCAGGTTTTAATTTTTGGAGCTTTGTGGTTTTTTCCCGAACATTTTCGATCCGCGATTGGTTGAATACATGTTTTATAATTAATAGCACTGTACAGTAACTACGAGGGGTTGGCGCCCATCCTTGGTTGTTCTCTAACTTGCACCCGTAGCCTCCGGGGTAAATATGTTCGCGACGTTGAATGGGATAAGCGATTATACAAAATGGATGGATGGCTGGGCGGATGGATGGATGGATGGATGGATGTTATGAGTAATAACATATCTTATTGCATATGTACAATTAATGAGTCGTAACTGTGCTTTTTTGGTGTTTGCTCTGCAGTCCTGGCAATGATCATGTCTCTGACCTTCGGAAAACTGTCGTCATTTCACGCCGACGATGTTCATCTTTACATATCAAACGGGACCGACTCGTTGCGTTATTACGTAAGTTGTTATTTCTTGTAATATTGAAATGCATATTGAAATTACGCTTAGAATGCACGCACTTCAGTGGAATTTCATGTGGGGCAAGGTGGTGCTGCAGATTACTTGACGGGGCATCTTTACATTTCAGATGAAGCTTACGGAGGACAGCCTTGAGACTCCTACTAGACCTTACATTGCTGGGAATATCACAGAGGCTCCCAAAAACTTTACTCTGGGGTGTGTAAAAGAAACTCTACTGTTATTCCACTGCTACGCACTCAAAGCATCAAAGCTAACAGAAATGTTTCGTGAACACTTTCAGCGTATAGCTCAGGAATGCTGGATCCTCCAGGTTCGATTTATAATTCCAGGACACAGAAAACAGTACAACAAACATGACTGTGCAATAGAATTCAAGGATATGTACGAAAGACAGATATTTCAAAGAAATCTACTAATGTTGTATGTTCACTGGTTGGAGAAAATTCGTAATCGATACTGTGATACATTGAGGTGTATTTTTAAGTGAGATGAAAAATGATTCCGGATGATTTTTCTTTTTTTTTTTTGCTTGTTTATTAATTATTTAATGAATGTATTTAACTGAAATAGATTTTGTCTTGTAATTTATTGCACCAATAATAATAAAACGTACAGAAATCCCACAAAATGTTTCAACATATCACCCCAAAACGAATATAACTTTCTAACAACAGAAATACAATCATTATGCAGATCGAGTTCATGCTCATTTTTAAGGTTGAACACAAAATGTAAGCTATTGCAAAACACTCTCCTCCACTGATTGCTTTGCTGGCACGCAAAGTCATCCCATGTCATACCAAAGACCCATATCGCTCATTTACAATATATGACATCTGTCGGGAAAGCTGGCAGAAGACACGGTGTAGATCGCTCATTTACAATATATGATATCTGTCGGGAAAGCTGGTAGAAGACACGGTGTAGATCTAGATGGGAAGAATGAGGCTCTGACACTGCCGTTATGATATATTCAGCAGATTGATTTTTTGAAAACATGATTTTTAAAACGATTTTTCCTCACACAAAATGGGGTGAATTGAGCATTAAATATGGAATGACTGAATGCAAATGGATACATTCAGGCCTACCCAGCATTATAGTTTCAGAACATATTTCATTTAAAATTTCAATACTTGCAATGAATAAATAAATAAATAAACACATACAGGTTCCCCTGCCACAACAATGGAAAAAGAAACCCCATGTTTCTATATGCTGGATCACTCTACATATAAACTAAAATTCTGATTATGTCATCAGGGTCTCCCCCATAGCTACATCGTAGCAGGCTAGAATTCTATACATCATAGGTAATGACCTTCATCAAGGGAAACCACAGCTGAATCAGTATAACACATTCCCCCCCCCCCTTCCTTTAAATACATATAAAAAGCACTTTTCCATTTGCCTGGCTTCTCCTTTACCCACCCAAAGAGACAAATTTACTAAGAAAGATGAAGCACATATGCAAGTAATCAATCATGTGTTATGTTTAGCTAATTGCTCATAAAGATAACTAGATAAAGAAAAACAACTCACACAACAAAGACAAAAATACACCTATGCGAAAATAGTCAGTGTCCCAAACGGATGCAATCTAACCACATGCTGACAGTGAACATCCTAATCATTATTATATTAAATTCACTGATGTGCAACCGTTTGGTTTTTGCATTTAACCAACATAAAATCACAAATAGAAATCAATAATAGAAATCTAAGATGACTTGCAGTAAATTTGTGTTGACCTTCGTTACCTTTAATCCTTTCAACTCTGTTAATTTTTGTGTGTTTTACTATCCCTTTGATTTTAGGCTCATTACATGATCTGGCCTTAATGTTCTGACCTACTCAGATATGACATAATTTGATGTGTAAATGCCGACACAGTCTCGATATCATCATTTTCATTTGGAAAATTACTTGTGTCTTTTGAGCTTTCTCAAGTGTTAGTCTCATCTAATATTAAAATTTACAGGCACAACAAATATAATATTATAAACGTTGAGATTAGAGTCTCGATGATGTGGGAAGGCAGAGTCTTTATTGGGGACCTTTCTATGGCTTAGTATTGTGAAGGGATACATGGTTAGTGCCGTCTATCAGGCGAATTCAACGATATCTGATACACTGATGGGTGTCAACTAAGTAATGCTGTTGTACACACACACACACACACACTGTCATGACCTGCGCGTCCAGTCCTCGTGTGTGCCACGCCCCCTCATCATCCAGGCGCGCTTCCCCGATTGTGCCCAGCTGTTCCCAGTTAATTCAGCGTGTTTTGTGTATATTAGTCCATGGGGGTGTTCCACGAAGCGAGCTAACCTCAAAAGCAAGGCTTATTTCAACAATCCCGGCTTAATTTTTCCAAATTCGGTTCCACGAACGAGGCTAACCTGAAGCTCCGCTTAGTTACTATGTCAGCATGTGCTCTTGGACAAGCCTGCTCCGTGGCAGTACTACTTAAAAGTAAAACTATTTCCATTAGAGGCGGGACTTAACTTACAGAATTAAGTGAGCAAAAACCACAATACATGACAGAATTAGCATCAGAAAAAAGCATTGGACTGAAACAAATATAAAACCCACAATTATTGCAGTGTATTAAAGTATATGATTAAATACAATATTCACAACAGATTCTAATGACTGTTGTTCAGGATCCAAAGAGGGTCAAGACACCATCCACTACTGTAATGCATAATATTTGTTTAAGACATTTAACAGAAAGCAAGGCAGAGAGGGGAAACAGAGTAAAGACCTACCGTACCTTTAACACAAGATTACCGACTTTAACAGGAGATTGCATAGAGCCTGAAGTGCACTGTTAGGCTAACTCATCGAGGCTATTACAAATAATCCAATTAAAACCTCGTTGCCCGTCGTCCTGCCTGTCTAGTTTATATATATATATATATATACACACAGAGTTACCAGAGAGTTCAATGCTGAGTGTTAATGTTTATCACTATAGTTTATGTTACGGACAGGAAACGGGAGCCCAAGGAACGCAACTTGGGCCATAATTGCAATTATGGTTTTTAAGGCATTTCTGCTCTTCTCATGGTTTGGCTGCCAGACAGATGATCAACTTGGTACTGTGGTTCTGCTGTTTGGTACATTACGGCTGGGTTGCACCAACATGGATTAAATTAATCCTGCCTTAGACTTAATCTAGGGTTAGTAAATATAGGATTAAACTGGTGTTTAATTAATCTGAGACACTTTGCATGTCTTAATTTCAATTCTGGGTTAGTTTAACCAGTTTAAACCGTGATTAAAATATGTTTCATTTAGGATCAATGTCCGCCATGTAAACAAATTTACAATGCATCCTATGCTAAAAAGATATGGCCCTAAATAAAGTCAATGCAAACGTTTCATGAACTTTTAAAAATATATAAGACGCTTGTTTTACCACACTTTTGCTTAAATTATTACTTTAATTTTCACACACAACTTAATTGGGCATTAAGGTAGTAGTCCTTTCAATTATAAAAAAAGCTCCCCATTCTCACCACCTGGATTCATAACTAAAATACGCATGAGAGATGTAAAAAGCTTGTAGGTTAAACTTCATAATTTCATATGAAACGATCGCATTCGAAACGCGATTCACCGCCGTCATTGGCAATTTTATATAAAGGTTTATTAGTAATTAGAGTAGAAAAAAAAATCCGTCTGCTCAGTTTTTGCTCTGCTACGTTTCATCTGCAATTCCGCGTAACTTCCATGGCATCGCCGGTGCTTGGGGTCAGCTAATGAGTAGGCGCTTTCACACCGCCATAGCTTATTTCTGCAGACTGCGGTTTGTAAAAACCAAAAAGATCCCCGTCAGCCATCTGATAAGTTCATGTAGCATGAAAACGCAAAGCTACTACGAGCTGGACAACTGGAGGTACAGCAGAGTTACTCAATTCCACGCTGATGGCTGGTACAGCTTTCCCATTGAGGTATATGACGCACTCTTTTGTAAATCAATATAGCTGGGAAAAATCACTACTGCTTTTTTAAAAAAAAAAATCAATCAGGTTTAACCTGTTTGGAATTTTCCTACATGGGACACTTTTCTTTGCTCCCAGCCATCAAAGAAATGTAGCCGTGTTGTGAATAAAACTGAAAGACCTACCATAAATATCAAGGGGCGGTTTAAATATGACTGCTAGTCCAGCTTCATACTAGTCTTAAACTCACTGGTGCGACAGACTTGAATTTAAACTTGGTCTAAATGGAAATTAAAAACGAGATTACCAAAGGTTTACAATTAATCCTGGTTAAATCTTAACTAAATTCGAACTAGGCTTAAAGTTTGGTGCCAACAGGATTAGTAGGATTAAAAGCTAAAGCATGTTGGTGCAACCCAGCCTGTGTGTGTAATCGGAAGTTCACTGGTTCAAATCCCATGGCAAGCAGAGTGATATTACCCTCAGCAAGGTCCTTAGAGTTGCTCCAGGGACACTGGCTAACCCTCAGGTATATGCTGCTTTGGATACAAAGTGCCTGCTAAGTGTAATTAATGTTAGTTAAGAGTTTAATGCATTACTCGTAACAATGTTAGAGACGGCAATATAATCCATTTTGCACTTGGATATTTCCATGGAATTTGCTCTTTGCTCAGTACAGGATATACACGACAGTACTTCTTATCAGAGGGCCTGATTCTGAACTGCTGAGCTACAGGCTTCCTGTTACACTGAAATAATCCATTGAAGTGCAATGATTTCTCAGTATTCTTCAGCTGAAATATGTCAATTTCACTCTCAATTTTCCCACAGAAGCCTACAAACCCCCCCCACTAAACTCCTACACAAATCATGGACACATGACTGTAAGCAGGTATGCACCAGAGCACAGAAGACACAAATGGAATACATGTAGAAAATTTTTTGTTTACTTTGAGAAAAACAAAAAAAAAGATACAATATATACAGCTTTTTATATAAAACCAGACAGCAGTAAACAAGAACGTGTCAAAGTACTAACCCTCAAAAACCACTTAAAAAAACAAGCCAATCAAATGTACAGAAGACAATGTAAAGAACACACTGTGTTCTCTGGAAGACTTAACCCAAGGAAACAGGAAGGGGCAGGGGGTCTGAAATATGAATATCATAACTACTGACAAAGTAAACAGGAAGGGGCAGGGGGACTGAAATATGAATATCATAACTACTGACAAAGTAAACAGGAAGGGGCAGGGGGTCTGAAATATGAATATCATAACTACTGACAAAGTACTTTACTTTCCAATCAGTGAATGCAAAAAAAACAAAAAAAAAAAGAAGTAACCAAACTTTTTTCCCCTTTGCATAGCCCAAATGTGCTGTATACAACATCTACCAGAACTATGTTCACTCCTAAAAGCACAAACACTTGACTTTGACAGTAGAAAGCAGACTGAACTACAAAGTGTAGTCAGTGAATTAAGGCATCACACAAATGATCATTTTCATTACAATAAATATGCAAATAAAAAACATGGCAGAAACAATATGGGCATAAACATAATTTGGGGTGTAAATCATTGACAAGGCAATTATTGAGGGAACGATTCAAGGCATCAGAAGGGTGTAACATCCAACACGATTCATCGATTATTTTTATAACCTAAATTCAAACGTCTAACTTCTCAAAATTTCACAAATATTAACAACAGAACTGAATTACACACGACTAATGGAATCCAAAAGGTAGAATCTAGGAATATTAATCTAACATTAACAGAAAAAAGGACATTTTTTCCTCAGTGCACTGAACTGTGGAGGGGGGGGGGGAAAAAAAGGATGGGGCGTGTACCTGATTGGGTGGCGAGGGGGATGCTGAGACAAGTGTACATCACTAGAATGACGTAACATTTTGGTTTTATTTTGTGCAAAACAAAAAGCTTGATCGGCAGCCCAGAGTCAATAATGAGTAAACATGCTTATTACTTTAGTTTTCACACACAACTTGGACATTAATCGAGTAGTAATACTTTCAATTACAAAAAAATTTGAGAATTTCGCATTTCGGCATTGACTTGGCAGGTCTACATGCAGCACATGAATGCAAAAGCATGCAACCTAGTAGAATGAATGTCTTTATTTTACCCCCAAATCTTCTGACACTGATGCATTGAATCGCTACCTTAACAGATTCACCACGATGCACTGATGCATTTTTACACCCCTAAGCATAACTGATTACTAAATAGAAATATTACACTTTGTGTCTCCTTAAATTAAATATGTAGATGTGTTTGATCTCAGAATTTGAGAGATTGAAATACCAGCACAGAAAAAAAGCCAAAATTTAGCTGATAGGTTATGTATCAGCGTTTCGATTATTCAGGTTGTTTTTGATACACATGCATGTTTAACATGACCAAAGCAGTTCCTGCAGAGGGACAATGCATGGTCTCATTCCTGTATTGCTGGGTGTTGAGTAGCCTTGATGAAAATGTAATAATACAAAAAAAGACAGGAGAGGCTACTGGAAAACAAAAAAGAAAAATGTAACTGACCTGAACACAACATAGCATAACATTTAAAAATGAAATATGGCTGATTCAATTGCACAATAAAGAAAAAAATGGGTTGTTCATGCAGAAATGTCAATGAAAGCCCCTGATTTGGTTGAATTTCGGTTGAAATACGTTCTTCTCCGTATCCCTGAGAGCACAAGTATAAAAAAACTTTTTATTTTCCGTGCACTTCAATATTGAAACAGCATAAAACAGTTAAATGTACGTGAAGCGGGTAGCTATGCAACACTGCAACCCCACCTCAGCTGTGGTCTACAGTTAAAAGACGTGGACTCTCCCAAAATTATATCAGACACCAGCACTCTTTCTGAAGCGTTCGGAAACCATGGTGTGTGTGTGTGTGTTGGGGGGGGGACATGACATTGACATTTCAGTACAAGTAATAGGGAACCTCACATCATGTGGTGGGATCAGCCTTGCGACAGGAGTCATAAGTAGCAGATGCCATGCCACGTCTTGAATTTCAGAAAAAGCTACATGCAAACTGAAGGTCACTGGAGGAAAAAGTGGAGACAAGGCATCACTTTTAACCTGCCCCCTTGAGTCTGAGTGTCAAAACTCAACAGCATTAGCAATATTGGTGTGTGTGTCTCTCTCTTTCTCAAATCGTAGTATGCTACATTCCATTTTGGACAACTATCTCCTGGGTTTGTGTGTTTTTGTAGGTAGTTACTCAGAGAAGGGGAAACACACACACACACACACACACACACACACACACACACACACACACAATGAGCCAAAGTGTGGGCCTTTGACACCACTGTAGACTTCATCTAATGGACACATTGACTGAGACCCCACATCCTCTTCTCCAAGAGGCGTCTAGAGATAGAAAATGAGAAAACTGAGAGCAGACCATAACAGGCCCTGAGGAACATTCAAATTGGCTCCTGCTGAAACCACAGCTTGCCCCCCCCCACCCCCCAACTACTAGGGCTGGCCCACTGGCGTTCGGGTGTCGGTCACAGCCTGCAGGGCTTCCTCTGGGAGCAGACTGGGGTCAGTGAGGATTGAAGTGCTGACACTCAGCTGCCGGAGAGTATGCAGGACCACTGAGGGAACAAGCACACACACACGCACACACACACACAAAACAGGTTATCAATGCAGAGCAGAATATTAGCTGAAACAACTGACCACAGAAATATAGCTGTTATACTATCACTTCTATCTGTGGGAATTTATAAATTCAGTTTGTACATATTTCTCATCCCTGTGACATTTATGCAGTAAGCAAACCAACCGCTATTTCAGAAACCTAAGCAAAAATTCACTTTTTTGAACACCAGATGTGCTCATCTATACCAGACAGAAAAGTTTAGAACACCAAAAGCAGAGGAAGCAGACAGACTGTTGCACTTGTTCAGATAACCCCCTGACCTACTCCGCCAATTCATACAGCTCTTTGATCTTCTGAGCCTTGAAAGATGATTCAGCAAATCAGTCAAAAATGTAAAATGTAAAATGTAATGAGAAACTGCAGTTAATATATATAGAAACCAGTCTAAACTCAGTGTCTGAACTCCAGACAAATTAAATGAGGCAGGAAAGGCATGGGGGACTCAAACTACAGTGAACATACATAAAATTACCACAAATATCTGGAAAACAAGTCATAAACACTCCCAGAAGTCCCAGCTCCGGATTCCTGGCCAGCACCAATAACATAAATGGCAGACAGTGATTTACTGCACAGCAAGTCCTCATTTTCACAGGCAAATTGAAAGCATCATTGTTATAATAGCCCTTCATTAATAAATATATAAACCTGAATTACTTAACCTCAAAAAGCTTCACAACATGGAATTTCCCAAGAATTACATCCATACTGATAACACCATGCCTATAAAATAAGCCATCAGTATTCCAAAGGTTTATTCAGTACCGAACCTTGGGTTGGAGAAGACACCACTGCTAGTTATTATGGAACAGAGATGACGCTTTAGTTGAATCCCAACATCATACAGAAGTTAATATTTCTAATGGTGGAATGTTTTTGTATAATCACATTGCGTTTGCCAGTTTCAAGGAATATTTAACGAGGTGCTGTACCATTTCAGCAAAACTACTGATGCTTACTTCGTAAATTCATAAACCAGAAACAATGATAACAGTACTCAGAACGTACTCAGAACATCTATGATGCAAGCGGGAGAGCAGCGTGACCATGATTTATTTGTATGGCAAGTTAGCATGTTAATCTATGTGACATTTTATTAGCACAATGAGTGTGGCCTGTCCTCTAGAGAGCATCAGAGGCCGGGCATGTGGTGTGGAGGCGGCGGATGCTCGCTCACTCACTAGGTCTCAGGACAGGCAGGGAGCAATGCTGCTCCAGCCACTGCATGGTGGTCTGGTAGAGTTCGTCCATGCTGGTGGTGGACACGGTCCTGTTGAAGGACTCAAAAAGTGGCTTGAGGATGATGCTAAACTGGAGGGAAATGGGTCAAGGCTCTCACCCCTTGGTGATGAATTTGTAGCAGGGAAATGGGCAACAAAACTTGCCTCTAGAAATGACTGCACAGACCTGATTCAGGCAGCTGCTCACCACTTCCCCTCCAAGTGAGAAACATCATCTCCTAGGTCTGACTAAATCAAAGCAGCATGCAATTTGCAGAAATGAGCTTCAGTCCTGTAACACAGAACTGCAGTAGAACTGGACTGGTATCTCAGTATTGCGCTGTTCACAACAGGTGCTTTCACACCAAAGTTCCAGAACGTGGTCCCGGTTCACAAGTCCCTGGACTGTCTCAACTGGTAATCCTTATAGCTCCTAGCCACTTGCCTGTGTCACTTTCACGCCACACAACATAGGAACTAGGACCTTTATACTAAATAAGCATGGGAGAGAGAGAAAAAGTTCATAGGCTAAATGGGGGGTGGGGGAGGTGATCATAATAAAGGGACACAGCCTTTTATTTTACTTGTCTCACGACATCTGGTTACTGGTGGGTGTAAGATGGTTACAGAAACGGAAAGGATACAATCCAGAATTTCCAGTTCTGGAGGGTTCTGCTTTTGACATACTCGTCGAACTTTTCCCGCATGTGGTCAAAGCGATGCCGAGTTATGAGCACACCCGTGGCAGGAAGCTGCTCCTGACACGAGCTTAAAAATGAAGGGGCAAATACAAAGTCTGTAAAGCACCGAGGAAACATCACACTTAGCAATTCAAATGTAATAGATTTAAAAAGAAAAAAAAAAAAACATATTTAAATAACTGGTTAATAACCCGATTCGTGCACAGTTCATTCCGATCCTTCTCGATGTTAGTTCAACATACAATCAGCATCATAGCAGAGAAGGTACAAAAATGGAAGATGGAAGCCACGGCTGCCCACTGCCCACCTGTGATAAGCAGGGTGGCAGAAGTGAGACTTGGCATTACTTTTGTTTTTAAACGAAGATGGTTGACTCCATAGAGCAGTCAGGCCCAGTGGGCAAAGGCGATTACATGGTGAAACATGTAACCTGGCAAACCTTTCGATTTATATACGGAGCTCAAAGACCGTCAGTTGTGCAAATTAACTTTGATATCAATCCAGCTCTCCTAAAGCATGGAGTCAGTACAGCTCTTCTTGCAAATAACATACATCAAGATGCTGCTCCTAGCACTACTTGAGCGTGTCCAAAAATGGCGAAAGCATTTTCAAAATGTCCATGGTGGTAATTCTATGCAAAAACCAACCACTTGAAGAAAAAAAAATGCTGAATATTCGAATTTGAAAATATTTTACAGTTGCAGCCCTACTATGAAACCCAGTGGCTATGCTAGGATTTTATCCCAACTGCATAGTGTCACAATACTCCATCTCTATATTTCATCTTTATTGTGCATGGTGCTGCTGACAAGCCAGTAAGCAGCATTTTCACACCCAGCCTGGGGCTCCCATTGTGCCACACCCTGACCAAACTCCACTGACATCACATACTTGATGGAGCTATTTAGCTCTTCAATTTCCTCCCGGAGACGTCTGGTTTCTTCCTGCATCTGCAGCCTCTCCTGCTGGAGTTTGCCGATGTACTCCACCGTCTTCTGTAACGTTGCTGCGTTGCTGATCTGTTTCAGCATGCAAGTACGACAGGGATTGCAGAAAACCACAAAGAAACCAAAGATCTGAATCAGACACTTCCAAGTAATATTAATATCATACCTTAAATCAGATATCTTTAGACTTAAAATATATTCAACAATGGCTTAGAACATTTTTGGTAAAAAGATATTTTAATTTGCTGACTTGGATTTTGGCATTTAATTTGTATGTTGGGGGATAGAGTATTTTATA
>JAABNX020000046.1:36159265-36169319 GCA_015163995.2 Mormyrus lacerda | reverse complement strand
ATGAGTGAAGAATGTGGTGATATAGTGACCCCCATAAACCCAAAAAGCACATTCTGGATACTTTGAATCCACTATCCTGATCAGTAAATGAATAGTTTTGCTTTGGTAAATACCATGACAATGTCATGATATAATATAGCCACAGTATGTTGTATGAACAATTAAACGCTGCCCAAGCATAGTTAAACGTAACCTAAACAAAATGGCATGACGTCATGTTTAAACTTTTAAGCTACTTCACACACGTAAGTTTATGTCTGCTGTCTAATGTCAATCTTGTAATATAGTTTAATTTCATGCCACAATTTAGAAAACTTGTTTGTTGTTGCTGCTGGCATCTCTGTTCTGTGGGAGAATAGTATGAGGATGCATTTTAATAGTGACCTAAAATATTCCGTCCTCTCTGCAAACAACGTGAGCGTTTAGGTTAAGAAGTTGCACAGAATCCCAGAATTCAAAGCTAAAAACTTTAGTTAGTGTCTCACGGGGAAGCTGATGTTAACCTGGTTTATTTCAATATTAAAAAATTACCAGACAACAAACAAACAAATATACAGCATACATAGGATAAATACCGTAATTTGCAATATTTGTTTCATTTTATTGAAGGCTATACCATAAAATCTTAAGATCTTTCATTTTAGAAGGTGTACTTTCAGTTGTCAGGCTTATATTTTTAGAGCAATTTAGATTAGATTTTAGATTGATCACACAGCGAGTTTAAATTTTGACTTAGTTGATTTTGAGTAGATGCGATTATATGTGCATGTAGCATACACCATTAAATCGCCAAGGTGTGTGATTTAAAAAAATTTAATAAAATTAAATTAAAAAATGTAATATCCATACTTTTGGGGGGGAACAAAAAATGTTATGGTAAAATAGTAATTCTGTGGAGAGCAACAGACCACCTTAACCTTTTCAGAATATTAAAACTGTCATTTGGTATTCAAATTTTTTTTTTTTTAACCACTTAACCCAATCAGGTAGCCAAAAATGAGTAACTCAAAACTACATAATGTTTATTGCACATAACCCAAAATAATTTGTTTGTATAAGATTTTTGCTCAGTTTTTGGTCATTTTTTCCCTCTCAAACTGTTGCAATGAATTTGATGATATACTTTTATTAGAGAAATTAATGGCAACATAACAAAACTTACAACTTACAGTTTATACAATTTAGTATAAAAAACTGGACAAAATTAATATTATGGCGAAGAGCTCATGAAAATTACCCATAAACTCACCTATGTGTTAATTATACAATAATTTGGGAATTCAATGTACAAATATTTAGTTAGTTTTAATATTAATCATGATTATTTCACACCTAAAACAGTGCAATTGAGATTTTCTTTTCCCCTCGATATTGTCATCTCCTTGCTGTTTTCCCTCACTTAAGACCGTAGTAGGTCTGCTGCAGGTTTCACCATCACAGTGAGTTGCACACAGCTGGCTTAGGCTACTGTGTGATTTTGGGCTGGGCCTGTAGAGTAACTGCAATTAATATTTGAATTTCTACTAATAAATGGAATTATTGAAATTGAAATGCCCTTTAAAAGGGAGTTTCCTGGTCATATCCTCTTCAAAGATATGAATAAACAAATGTTACAGTGCCAATAAAAAGTAAAATTGGAACTCTAAATCCAGCAGTAAAGATATACACACAAATTCACGGATACACGCACGAATGCACACAGGCTGCCAACACTGAAATGCACGCATACACATGCTGCCAACATTCAAATGCACGCATACACATGCTGCCAACATTCAAATGCACGCATACACATGCTGCCAACATTCAAATGCACGCATACACGCACATGTGTACACATGCTGCCAGCGTTTGTGCGCCATTTGCAGGGAAAGTTCAACAAAAAACATCTGGCCAAAAGATTTTACCTGAAACAAAGAAAATCTGCAAATTTACTTCCTAAGAGTCACTGACTTGGTTAAAACTGAAGTTTTACAAATGATATTTACAATGTTTACTTACCGGCTTCAAATTTGACTGAGATTTCAACGTGGGAACCAAACCGCAGAGGGTCTTGAAGCCTACGTTGATATTAAAGCGCCTTTTTTGCTCAGCAGATATGTGATTCACTCGACGGTTCTACAGGGAAATAACAAAAAAAAAAAAATCAAAAATATATCAATATAATAATAATTTTTTATTATTATTATTATTATTATTATTATTATTATTTTAAAAAAACCATTCAGTCGTGAGGGGGGGAACCAACAAGATGAAATCACCTGGTTAGACTCATTCTTGGCCAGACTGTTACAAGTGTTGTGGGGCGACTGGGGGCTGGGAGCCTGCTCTGACCCACATGGAGATCCCTGCCCTGAGCAGCGCCTGTCTCTTACTGAAAAATACACAAGAGTCAGTACACACGCGCACACATACATACATACATACATACATACGTAAATAATCACTCATCTTCAGAATGGTGACCACCAAGCAACCAAACACACGCCTACAACCCAACAGCCAACAGGAAATAACCTAAACTGACTGAACATACTTGAAAGGGAAAATCAACTGCATTCAATCTCACCGTTAAATTACGCAGAATTACCTTTGCAGAAAGCAAATCGTACATATATTAATAAATACCATGCAAGAAAGCCATCCTGACAGGGCTCCCTTCTGACCTGCGCTAGTTGGGGGTGTCTGAGTTTTACAATTTGATGAGGAGGGGCCCGTTTCCTCTTTGGGAACGATGAGCTGAGGGGGGTTTTGCGTCTGAGACAGGATGTGGAAACCAGCCTGGATGATGAGAGGAGGAGGGGTGTGAGATACACAGACCTGGCAATCACTCACATTGGCTTTAAAGATGAAGCATGATATGAAGATCAGATGAGTAATCTAGCCTGTGAACTTTACCCAGCTGTGACCGTTAAGCAATAAGAATCACCTACAAGCCCAACAATGCAACAAGCAATGGTGCGTTTACCCGTCCGACAGCTGGTGAGGAAATGGCAACTTGGCCAGTCGTGGGGACCATCTCGGCTTTTAAGGGCTGTGTGACGATGAGGGTGCTGGCTTGCCCGGGGAAAGGCGCTGAAACACAGGATCAAAGGTAAAAGGAATAATCTCCCACGAGTGTGAAAGAGTGTTGTGGTTTACACCCCCACAAATATGACATCATACCCAATGAAAGAATACCGACAGACTGGAGGACTGTTTTAAGCAGTATAACATTTTGCAACCAACAGGCTGTAACTCTTGTGATGGTATACTAGTATACCTTTAAATAGGGCAATTAATGTGAAACTACACCATCCAAGTGTACAATATTCTGTTCAAAAGATGGCAAGAAAATCACAGCTGTGACACCTAAATTAGTGCTTTGTTGATGAGCTCTGGTTCTGAATCAAGGGGAAATTCGTCAAGGCAACACATTCATATTCAAAGATGCCAGCAGATGTCGGCCAGGCAATCTAGAACACAGAATACAGTGCTCACAGAAAGCCTAGGGACGCCTAAGCTTAATTCACTAAATATATTGCAAATTTATTGTTTTATCACAACAAAAAAAAAAATCACTGCTTTATTCATTTGTTTACAAAAAAAAATACACGTCACATTAGAGAACCATTAATTTTAAAGTACAACATTCATTTATAAGTAGCAATAAAATGAAACCTGAATTACAGGCCCAAAAGAGCTGTTCTGAGTTAAAAAGCATCCTTGGAGCTTTATTTAATAACACCTTTGCAATAACATAAAACATCAAACATTTGTGTTTAATGTGTCTTTGGAAGCCAAATTCTACAACTGAAATTAATAGTAAAACGGCAGGAACAGAAATGAATGAGTCAGTCAAAAAAATATTTAACAAAAAGAAAAGTTTAAGAAAGATATGTGCAGATATGTTAAACATTGCTTGTCAATGGATTTGTGGTATGAAACCAATACGTCTGCAAAATTTTAAATAAATTAAGCAATCGCCAAGACTCTGTGAGCACTATATCATGACACATTCACTATGACAAATCTGCCTACAACACTGTCACCTTGTGGTGCAGATACTGAATTGACTTCAGTCAGTCCACTGTTGAACTCAAAGCCTCATTTACTAAATTATCACACCACCTTTTAAACTGACCCCAACAGTTCCCATCCTATCCTGCCAGTGAATAAAACTTTAGGGAAAATTTATTGTGCATTAAAGATTAAGATTCATCACCTGAAAGTATTCAAACAGCATGTCTTTAAGACAGGGGTGGGCAATTTTACCCACAAAGGGCCGGTGTGTATGCAGGTTTTTGGGATAACCTTTAAGTCAGCTGTTCAAACCCAGATATGAAGACTCTTCGCGCAATCAGTCTTCTAATTAGTCATCTAATTTGGGAAATGCAGTGAAAATCCACATATCCAACGACCCTTCCCAAAAATATATCTGAAAAGAAGTGATAAAAAAAGGGTATGTCACCTAAGATGAGATGGGGTGAAGAGATGGTAGTGGCTGAAACGATCGGCTTGACTGGTCTTGGCTTCTTGACCGGCAAAGCAGGCTGGATGGGCCTGGGCATGGCAAATGTCTGAGGAGGCTGCAGGGCAGGTGAGGGGAGCGTGGCCGTGGCTCTACAGGACACCACAGGCGAGGGGAAGCCAGAACCCTGGCTGAAGGTGGTGGCAGCATCGCTGGGTGTAACTTTGGAGGCGGCTGTGTGTGTGATGACCGAAGGAGACTGCTGGGTGTTCAATGTCACTAGGGGTGGCACCACAGAGCCCTGACCCAAAATGGGGGGGGCTAGTGGAGCTGGGACTGAGGGAGTGGCCTGCAGCAGGGGCTGGACCGCAGGGGTAGCGACAGCCACTGAAGCCGAACCCACAGCAGTGGGTCCGGCCAATAGGGGTACGTAGTTCGGGGCGTAGGTGGAGACAGTGTCACTCGCACGGCTGTGACTTGGCCTAGTTGGGACAATTGAGACAGTGTCTGGAGAGATGGCCCGAGGGTCCAAAGTGACTGAGGGTAGCCCTGCCGTAAGGTCGATGGACGGCAGCAAGGAGGCCTAAAGGAGAACAATTGCCCAGCTCAGTTACGCTGACAGAGGCCCATGTTAGGCAAGTTAGCACACTGCCCCACAATGTCTCATTTCTAAGATAACACTTCATGCACCTTCTCCTTGATATTACCCTGCTTAAGTAACACAGCATCTGCGATTGTGCAGAAGCAAAATGTCTGCTCGCTAGCAGCTAACCATGTCTGATATTTCCTGCAGGGAACCATTCAGGCAGCTACCAGTAGCGCATGGCGAACCAACACATGCATTTTGGGAGTTTCATTATTCTCACAGCACGGCAAAGGGAGACAAAGTTGAGTTGTCAGCCTGCCTCTCACCTGTTCAGATGTCATGTTGGTCTGAGTGTGTGAGCTGCTAGCTGACATTGGGGGCATCGGCGTAGCGATGGGGGCATTGAAGGGGCGCTGAAACAAGTCTGTGAAAAACAGGGACACATGCATAGCACTACTACTCTGTCAAAGGGTTCAGCTGTAATAAGGCTGAATAAATTAAATAAAGATCTCTTGCTGGAACATAAGAGCAAGCAAGTGTTTAGACTACATCTTATTAGTATAATTTAAGCTTTGGTTATGCATCTGGCTCGGTATTGAGTGGTTTGCATCAACCATATTTTGTCTCCTAAGCCCTGTAATTACAGCCAAATTTTGCATGATGTGAGATTTAATAGAAATCATGACAGCGCAAATTCCCATGCACTTATAAAACACTTGCTGGCATTTTTTCCCTGATGCCATTTTAAATCTTTTGTTTCTTGGTTATATCACTGCATGCCTGTGCATGGTACCTTTACCTGGATAATGCTCAAAGGAGTCCATGAAATCCACATTGGGCTGCAGGGGATTGAGGCCTGGTTGGATCATGTCTGCATTAGCGGCATATGCTGCAAGGTAGGAATGAAAAAACATTATGTCAGTCCACAAAGAGCCAACATTCAGTGCCCACAAGACAAAAACCTCTGACCTCTACTACTTAAGTCTTCAAAATCGAGGCAATAAAAACCCAACTACTGTAGTGTCTGTGTAACATAGCAACAGTGAGACAAAACATGACAGTTCCTCAAGGAAGCATCAAATGGTGAGAATGACCGATTTTACTGCGAATCATGTCATTGGCACCTGCGTCATACTACTCTTGCTGGGGACAGGTGGGCACACAGAACGGGAGTGACTGAAGCACTGCGTGAAGACGAAGGGGTTACTGCCCATATGCTGAGGGAGCGGAGTCGATATGGGGGTCTCACCAATGTCCCTGGAGTTTGGCAAGCCAAGGGATTGATGGGACGCCAGTGTGGAGAAAAGCGTGTCGGAAAACTCCGACATAAGCACATCCATGTCTATAAGCAGGTCCATCTCCATGGGCTCCGGGGTGTCGCGGCTCTTGCGGCCGGAGTGGCGAGCTCCCACCTCCTCGTCCTGGCAAAGGGAGACACGCAGTGTGTCTGGAAAGATGCTCCCGAACAGGGAGTACTGCTCTTCTGCTCCCTTGGGTGGTCAAAGTGCACAAGCAGGCCAGTCGATTCAAGGATCATGCAGAACAGCAGGAGACAATAGCAAAAGGTTACAGCACAACATCAAGTCAAGAGAGTTGTAAATATTTGAACCTATGGCAAAGGAGCACTAGGTTTCCACTCTAATCTGGCTAAGCGCACCTAGTTAAAACATGGCTATATAGCCTGCTGCCTTTGGCCTACACCATGTCCAGCTGCATTGAATCCAAAGCAAAAACCAAAACAACTAGAAGAATTAATCAGAAGCACATAAATCCTTCATAGAGAAGCCATATCAACGATTCCCCATATGAGGCAAATTTTGTTTAAATCCGGTCCACTTCCCAGTAACAGGCACAAGCACATCTTAGTCTCTTCATGCGTTTTCAACACACCCTTCATCACGTTTGTATTTTGTAACACACAGCAAAAACTTGATATGGATACATCCAGACAAAAAAAAAGGACATCATTGACAGTGAAACCAAATGAAAGCTTTGGTCCTTCAAGCCATTTCAAACATTCACAGTCTTTATGCACAAAGAAAAATATTAAATGAGGCACCAACCTTCAGCAAACTTGAAAGATCATCATCCTTATGTTTCTGCAACTGTGACAATGACAAATATGGCTAAGATGCTAAGGTCTGACTGATTCTTACAATGGAAAGCTCCTTAACACATTTATATTCAAAGATGCCACATAAAACAGGCACATCAACTTCACCAAGAAACCAAGTGATATTTCACAAATATACAAATAAAAAATAAAAGGGGAAAGAGTTTATAACTAAGAGAAATTGTAAACTAATGAATTAAAATGTTATAAACTACACTAAGATAAAAAATCACTTCATTGACAGGAACAAAAGAGTTTCTCCAAGGATGTTTAAAAAAAATAATAATAATTTTACCCTTTTCTTGAAGTATGTCCTCCACTTGTGATACTCTCGGATGACGATCTCAATTCTTCTCTTCCAGTACTTTCCCTCTGTGGATACAGACTAAAGACAGAAGGCCAAGGGAGGGCAAGAGAAAATGTGTTTTTACAGTTAGGGGGCACACTATGGGGCAGTACATATGGTTGGGTAGGAAGGTTGCATTGCTTACCTCAGCTGGACGGTAAGCCTCAGCGGTCATGGTTCCATCCAGAGGAGTCACAAAATGGCACACTGGATTCTCCCTCCTCTCTACATCTGTGAGGGGGCAAACATCTTGTTTTCATTACAGCACAGAATCAGGTTGCACTGTCATATGGGACTGGAAAAGCTTCAATGCACGCATGTCACACCATGACAACTAAAAGAAAATGATAACCAAGTGACTTGGTACCACAACGCAGAAAAATTCAAAACTAAACTGAGCGGGGGTGGCTGGGGGGGGATTTCATAAAGCAGAATGTCACAGTTAGCTGGATGCCTTAAGCAAAACGTGAAAACTGTCCAATAGGAGAAGTAAGTGCCATTCTTTATGGACAATTCCTACATTGGGCTTAAGGTATCTGGCTGAAAAAATCCTGCTTTGTGGAATACCCCCCAGAACTTGTGGAATACACAATGGGATAAGGCCTAAGCTAAAAGCAACAGTTTAGACCTGTTCCAATTTATAAATTCTTGCCATTTCATTAGCTGGGAAACTAACCGTTATGCGGCAAATATTGCCCAAAATCAGCAATTCATACTGCACTATCACACACCACCTATTTAAGCAGCATATTTAATACATCCAGCTTTGATAAATTCCATTCTATACATTGGTCAGGTAGCGAAGAAAAGATGCAATTGAATAGTGAAGCGTAATGACTCCAACTTAAGTGAAAGGTTGTGGGTAGCATTATACAACAGACTGCCCCTTACACTGCATGTACCAAGCCCTCCAGATGGCGTTGTTCAGGCGAATCTTGTCTCTCCACTGCAACTTCAGGCCCTTGAAGTTCTTCCACTTCGGAGACACTAACTTTCCACTGTAAGAGAATTGTGATAACACTTAAGAGAAATAAAAGCATTGCAAAAAGTTCCCCTTTTAAGCATAAATTGCACCCACAACTAGCAACAGCTAATAGGAATAGTACAGTGCAGCTGTAATACTAGAAACAGAAAAACATTGCAGATCAACAATAGGACAATGATAAGTTACACAGACCAAACACCCTAATCTCTCAGTAAAAGTTAAGGGGGTCAAGGGCAGAGAGCATACAAGAAAAGAAAACAATGGAAAAAGAGTACAAGAGGATAGGAAAGAAATAGACAAAGACAAGTTGTTGAAGAATGGTTTCTGTCCTGATTTATGTCCTGTATTAAAATCCTGGATAGATGCCGCGAGTTCCATTTCTCACTGTGCCGTTTTGGCAGAACCAATGAGCAAGCTAGCCTGGGAGCACTGTTTACACATGCCGTGTCAGCCCACATAAATCCCATGTCCAGTTACGTATGACGGTCTGCAGCCAGGCCAGGACATCTGCATTTCAAAGCTCTCTCTCAGAATCTACCTCTGAAAGTGGTGTATTAAAGTGACGTATTCTGCACCTTAAACAACTCTAAAATACAATCCTAAACTGCATAAAAATAAAAATATTAAATATTTTAGGAGAACCTCCTCTTCCTCTGTGTTCATGTTTGTTTGTGTAATGACTAGACGGACAGATTAATTCAGTTATGGAATGGTTAGAAGGAAAATATCTTCATTGCTGTACTCTTTCCTTGACTAATCCGGAGCCCAGGGCCAAGACACTCACAAACTGCTGCCCTCAGAGCATGCTTGGAAAAAAAGGGTTGGTCAATTATTCAGGACACAGAGTTCTTTTTCACCAGTATAACTGTAATACTGCAAAACAATCAGCTCTGGCAGTACAGGGAATCTGATATGTACAGTAGAATTTTTAAGGAGGAAGTGCAAGATGACCAAATCCAAATGCACCCACGCCTCAGGCCTGTTACACACAGCATTTAAAAAATTCAGGCTTTGAACATTTTAAAGTATGTTAGCTGGGTAAGATATTTTGGTGAGGGAAAAAAGTAATATGTAAATATCTGTTAGGGGTGGGTGTGACACCTGTGTCATAGTCATTACCAGTATGATTGTGCCCCATGTTATGGATTTGCACTATACTGTTAACACCCCAAGAAGTCAGTCTAATTATACAACAGGCCATTTATAATAAATAAAGCATTTTATTTTTTTCCAAAGCTTCAGTTGTAATCCGAGTAGTCCTTATATAGTATATGTAACCGGTTTATTTGCGTTGTGTGAGTTTTTTATTAAACAAAGTAATCTGGTTACATAAGTATAATAGCAAATTAAAAACCTTTGCTAATTCAGCATATATATGTGCCACTGCCTTCATGCAAGGTGCGTGGTAAAAGACAACTGCCGAGTTAAAACTAGAACTGCCCATTTCTCACGCCTGTGAACGTCAAATTCCTTTAACCAACAAGCAAGACATACTTCGGCATATGCAGTCCTTTTGTAATGTGCCATTAGCATGCAGTGATGGCATATGCAGTCCTTTTGTAATGTGCCATTAG
>JAABNX020000046.1:36145272-36155687 GCA_015163995.2 Mormyrus lacerda | reverse complement strand
TAATTCTAATTTGCAAAAAATAAATGTGGTCAGTTCAAAAAATTGTGATCCAGTGATTATGTAATAATTGTGACAGCACACTCAAACAATTGTGCAACTAGGCCTAAGAACAGGGAAATGCAACAGTCATGCTGCTCAAAACAGGAAGAAATCCATGGCCAACATGATTTCACACAAGTCTGCATCTATGTTTTGAGTAACAACTGAAAACTGTAGAGCAACTCAAATGCAAATAAGTGCAAAACTGGGCAATATGTTGCAAAATTAGATATAATAAAGAAATCAAAAAAGAAAAGAAAACACTGCACACCCAAACTAACCATTTCTAGTCATAAAGTATGCATAAATCTCCAGTACAATACATGCAATGGAGCACAGTTACTTTTAAGTAGCAATTAACCACACTTTAGAAAGAATACAAGCTAAGGATATCTAGTTTGTATAAATTTTACTGTGTTCACACTTACATTCAGTGCAGTGTGCAGTTTTGCTCATTTCTTCAGGGTAAAGTACAGTATTTTCACACAGCCAACATGATGACAGCTTCTAAGCACCGGTGTTGAACTAGCCATCACTTGACTTTCACTTCTATGTTACTTCGTGGTAACGCCACAAGCATTTGAGATTTTACAGGCTAGATCTCTCTTGGATGGAAAATTGCTAAACACACACATTACACGGCTTGCCAGCTATTATGCATCTGGCGTGACACTCACTTCTTGAGCCTCACTGAAGAAATCTTATGGCAAATTTATATTATGGTCAAAACACTTGGCACAAAATGTCGTATTTCTGCCATTTTTTTCGTCTCGACCCCAAATACAAGACACTATCAACTGGTTTTTTTAATTAGAGCCTAGATTTGGAGGGGGGTTAGAGCTTCTATGGCAACAGTACGAGGAGAGGATAAAAACTGCAGTCTTCTATACTTTTCCATTACAAATCGGTCTAGTCCCCAGCCCTTCCTAGGCAACAGCTACCATAAAAAAGGTTAGAGTTCAACAACAACCACACAACCCCCTACTGACCTCCTGCCACTAGTATTCTGATGACCTAGACAAGATACCACCATCCTGTGGTAAAAGGTGCAGCTCCCACCAAACATCAGAAGGTTCAGAGTTTGATGGAGTTTGTCTATTCGCAACAAAGGAGACACTAAATTTTAAAATTACTCAAAACAATAATTCAGAATTTGAAAATCATTTCCCACTAGAGCATACTGCAAATGACTCTGCTAACAAGCACAAAAGTCACAAACTGCATACAAGTTCCTGCAAAAGTGGTTCAAGGGCAGGAATTTTGCAAATTCTGAGTAATCCTGAAGATTATGAGGTCAAGCAGTCCACAAAAGCAGTCACTCTCAAAATGCTGTGGCCTGGTATTCCTGCTGTTAAACAGAACATATTCTCCATGCGATAAGCTACAAAAAATACTTTTCTTCAAGAAATAGAGCTTGAATTAAACTTTTAGAGGGTTTGTGGTCAAGTTCAACAGCATTGACTATACCTCCTGCAAGCCTAGCAGTAACATTAGATTTGCTTATTCTGTATTTTTTCTTCCTTCAACTGTGCCGCTACATAAATACTTCTCGAAAATGAATGCATATACAAAGCACAAATAACAGACCACACATCATACCAAGTTGTGAGATAAGCACTCTGACCCTATGGAACTACCCATGAGACGTAAACTGATTTGAATAACAGCTCAATTACAATAAATACATACTGTTCTTGACCAAGAACAGCATTTTTGTACTGTGAAAACCATGCACTTAAAATTATATAAATATATTTTTTAGAACACACAGCTTAAAGAGCTTTCCCAGTCAGAACAGAGGGAACTGTAGTATGCTGCAGCCACTTGCCTCTGAAAACTCAAAATGTCATGCCTGTTCCAGTGCTCACCAAAAGTCTGCTGGGGACAAAATCTCTCACCTGACTGCAGTCTGCTGGCATTGTCCAAATGAGTGTGTGTGCCATGTCAGCACAAACCTGACGTTTTATAGAAAGCGATAACTGCACTGTACAGCAATGTATTCTTCCTCACATGCAAGACACACCTGAAAAAGTGCAATGACCTTCCCTTATAAACAAATACAAATTTGCTTTATTTTCTATAAATGTGATCAGAGTACCTTCTGAAGATCTGCACCAAACTTTATTCCAAATAACCTTTCTCCACAGCTAACATTCTGCAGTCTTGCACCCATCCTTAATGCACATGACTCCAAGCACCTCACACTGGACCTTTTCTCTGGGTTTCCAAAACAAACATTCAACACACACATACTGCAGTAAGATAAGTGTTAACTATGCTTCATGGGAATTCCTTGTTTATAAATTCCTTATCTAAAACACTTATCTGTAAATTAATGAACATGTGTCAACTATGGTCTTGTACAACAGATTTTAAACAAATGCCCACAGACTAACAGCCAAATTCACCATTGAAAGACTCCGGGTGACTATTCCTGTACAGCCCTTCTGGAAACTTGAGCCAAGATTGAGTGCGCTAACGTAATTGTGCTCTCAGTATCAGTACAACCTCAGCATTTCAGTCTTGGTTTGTACAGAACTTTCCAAGGACTGACCCTATATGAATAATGTACAGATACTTTACTATTCAAGTGTTACAGGTACATCATGGTCAATTAAAAGCTAAACACCAGCTAGGAGCAAACTGCCCAGTTCACTCAGTCCCATGCAAAGATTGTGCATATCCTTCTGCTCATCTACTCTCTTGTAATCGGTTCATTATATTTCCAGCAAATCTGGAACAGGGACTTGCACAAAGCATCAGTACATCTGAATAAAAAAAGCTTAGTGACATTAAAAACCAAAAATTTATATGCATTAGTCACACTTACAACAGGTATTATTAACATTCCAGAAAGACGAAGCCAAAATCATGACCATATAAAAATCGTCTAAAAATAGTTTGTGAATAACGTATATATGTTAAAAAACAAAAAAAGGGGGGGAGGGGAAGGGGAATTGTGTTTACAACGCTGTAAGTCAAAGACTAAACTTTGTTTAAAAGAAGTTCAACGAAAAGCGCTTTCTAAACAGGGTGCCAATTACACATAAAGGGGGGGGAGTTAAAACACAGCATCGAGCTGGTATATTTCATGACAAGATACGTACGTGATATTGATCATTGTCAAGCTTTTCTACGCATAAACACATTCGAACAGATGATCGCACTGGTGACGCACGCAGTCAGCTCAGCTTTAGAAGCTAAAAGGAAACTGGCCACGACAAGTAAAGTGACAGTGTATAACCTAGCTGTCAGATAAAAGCTTCTTTGTGGCATATAAGAGGGCGCCGCAGTCTTCATACTTGCGAAATAACTACGTTCGTATGACGTTTTCCTTTTAAAATTACACTGTTAAGCTGGAGGATGAGACCGCAACTAGCTAGTTAGCTCTCCGAAGCGTCTCATACATAGATCAAATCGGTGATAAGTTACTACCAACCAACCCATACACATTGACACCCTAAAAGTATAAATATGTTACAGAAACAAATATACTAACCGGCATCTATTTCGCTCGGTTAGCCAACAAAGAGAAAGCAGGGCGATACAGCTAGCCATACACGACGGCGGACAAAGAAAGCGGGAGAGGGGAAGTCTAGTACTACAGCGAATTTTCATTTTTGTGTTGTGTTTCTCGGTTTGTGGGTTAACTAGCTGCCACACAAACTGGTAAAGGTAACAAAACAAGTCCATGTCCAAGGACAAAAGCACAATAAGACAACTTTCGACGGCTTGCACTGGAGCCAGATAGCTCGGTAACATTGAGGATTAATGAGCCTTTGTCCCGCATGTTCATTTACCAATTTAATTTATTAGTCAGCTCTATAGCCGCGAATATCACCTGTAAGCGAGGGTCATGCACTCGAATAGCTTGGTGAGGGAGGCGTCAATAGAAAAGTGTGACGTGCTGGTCTTGCCGAAGTGGTACGTCTGACAGGTCTGCTTGTTGACCGTGTCGAAGTCGTAGCCCTTCTTGGGCGGGTGCTCGATGTGCGGCGAGGACACCATGAAGTGGCCGCTGTGGATGATCTGCGCCTCGGGACCGTCTGACCTCTTCAGCCCTAGGTTGGGCTCTTCGGAGTCCGAGTCGTCATCCTGCGGCTCGTGCTGCCGCCGCTCGCGCTGCTGCAGCTCACGCTTAATGATCACGCGACGGCTTTGTCGTACGTCCCGAGTTGCCATTCTGTAGCCGTGACTTTCCACGTCGTTTTCATGTACATTAAAAACACATGAAGCCCCCTACCCGCGGCTATAAATTACAGATGTCGTTTTAAAGAAGTGGCAAAAGTACAGGTCACTCCAGCCATTTTCTCCTGCTGCGCTTCCCTCTTTCCTTCCCAGCTAGCTAGCTAACGAGCAGACGGCAGCACTGCTGAAGGATCTCAAAACTAAGGACATGCCGCCGACGTCGTCACCAGCATGTAGTCGACCATGATTGGCTGAGTACCAGCTGCGGGTGGAGCCTGAGTGGACCTTCCAGACCGCGGAGAGATTTCCTTAAATGCCAGCAATTTAAGAGCAATAGAACTCTACCTTATACAAATCCTAAAATGGTGTGTGTGGGCGGGGAGGGGGGCTACAATGGTATGAAGTTCCAGTAATCAGCTTTTTTTTACTACATTGCAATTTCCCCTGGTAAGCAACATTTTACAAATAACAAGTCTTAAGAAAATATAAATGTTATCAGTGTATGCTGGTCATTTAGCAGCAGTGAAGTATTAATTTCACAGTTCTTCGGATGGGTGGATCCCTTTGATCTGCTGGATCCATGTAATCCATGTAAGACGGGACATTGTATGCAGTCTTAGACTCAAGCCTCATTGAATTTATCAGCTGAGCTGCATTGTTGAAGACAGTAGTCAATATATTCACAAGTTTGTTTCAGCTCAGTAGAAAATCACATTGACATATTAACATTATGATGTAAGAAAGTGAAGAGGAAAACTGAAAACATTCATCCATTTTCCATAAGTACTTTCAGAACCTCTTTCAGGAACAACAGGACACATGAGGCAGGGGATATATGGGATGCAACCAATCACAGGACACACACTCACACTACTGTCAATTCAGAAACACAAATTCATCAGTCTTTGAGTTTCAGGTGGTGACACGGAGTACCCAGAAACCCTTGTGATTATGGGGGGGGGAACACGCTGCACCAGCCGATGGTGGGACTCAAACCCAGAACCCTGGAGATGCCCTTCTGCTCAAATGGCTGAAAGAGTCCTCAGCTTTGAGAAGTCTCTGTATGACCCTACTAGACATAAAACAAATATGCAGGTTTGACATGTTACATTTCATAACCCAGTTCTATAAGTAATACTGTAAAACTAATTAACATAACCAAAGGTCATGCTTTCCTTTAATGACTCTAGCGGTTTGTACTGTGCTCCAGTGTAATACTCCTCCTGTCTTTCAGAAAGTTGCTCACATGGCCTGCTTCTGGATACCTGTGCTGAGGGATGTTACCGGGCTGACGTAAGAGCTTAACTGGGAAATGATTGCACAGGGGTCTCCAAGACAGCTGACAGGTAACGAAAGAGCAGTAACGCTGTAGTGAAAGGCAGTGACAAAGATGACAGCTCATGCACGGGAGGAGTTTGGAGAGGTTGTAGAGACAGACTATTAAGCTCAAAAGATGTTTCAGCAAACCATTTGACATTTCTGGAGGGGGTAGTGGGACCTTGCTCAGGCTGTCTTCAGCCAGAGTGGGGAAGTGCTGACTTGCTCTGGGGCAGAAGCAACACTATGAGGGACTCCTCAACCTTGGGGATATGTCCCATCTCCGGGAGGCAGTGTCATATACTTCAGCTGTATCAGAGTCTATCACCGTGGCTGAAGATGCTGCGGTGATCAGCAGCCTCCATGGTGGAAAGGCTGCAGATGTAGAGAACACCTGTCCATAGGTGTTGAACAGGGGTGGTGCTCCTTATTTTTAAAAAGGGAAACTGGAGAGTGTGTTCCAGCTATAATAGGATCACAGTTCTCAGTCTGGGAAGGTTCACTGCAACTCTGTCCTGGATAAGCAGGCAAATGTTGACATTCATAATAATAATAATAGAATTTCTAAGCTTTCGCAGTTCCAATATGTTATCACAATCATGCAATCATTCAAAGGAACACGTCCATAAAAGTGAAGTAGTTTGTGTTTTTATTATTAAAACAAATCCATTGTACATGATAAAAACATCACTACTGATGGAATAAATAAGTCAAAACCAGATCTTACTGCTGTACAAGACAATACTACTGAAGGCCGAAAGGGAAAAAAATGGTCCCAAAAATATACTATATATTTTTAACATCTCACTAGCTATAGGTTCAGATTGTTGAAGTTAAACAACTGAGGGCAAAACCCCAACTTGATACGGTGATAAAATGGAAAGGAAAAAAAAAAAAAAACAGAACTCATAAAATCTTTTTTTCCCCCAAGCAGAGAGCCTTGCATGATTTTTGAAGTCAATACATAGTGTGTAAGTGCCAGCACTGCTGGACTAAGAATGAGGTATTTGCAGAGCCCTCTAACCAAATACTCATTGTACGGAATAAAGAACATCGCTTTTGTACTATTGTATATTTTACCATTAACAAAAAAAAAAAAAATAATAATAAAAAATCCAGGATCCCCAGACATCTTTGAAGAAGAAATTTCATGTTGTTTTTCCATGTCTGGGCTTCTAGACACAGAATATGATCCCCATAATGAGCTTTATCCCTCAGCATCAATGAAGCAACCTCCTGGGTTTGAACAGAGTAAGAAAAACACAGGATACATTTTGTGGGAAAGGCAGATTTTGAGACAAGGCCATCCCACATCTTGCCATCACAACTTCCAGAAACCTGAGGATTAACTTTGGAACCATCGTTAGGCGTTGGAGAGTTAAGGTGTGGCCTTCATATCCCAAGAGATGGTGACATAGATGCATCAGGAGACAGCCTTTACTTTATCTTCCTTTTTTTAAACGCTTGTGCAAAAATGCAGCGCCATCCAAATAGGGTGAAGTTGGCAACGCCGTCCCACTGAGCACTCAACTGCCTTTGAGGTTTAACAAGCACCTTGACAATGCGACGGGGTGGGGGCAGCGGGAGGGAACAGAGCGGGTGTCCGGGGCCCCGGCAACGGTAACCTAAGTGGCCTCTCCCTGTGGAACTGCTATGGGTGCCCGTCATCTGCAGCTTAAACCGTCATGGATGATCTGAACTGAGCAAGAAGTTTTTTTCTACGTGCCGGCACTCAGCACAGCTATCCCAGAATTGTCTAAATCGGTGCAGACGGATGCGGAACATTGGAAACCATACACTATAGCCATCCTACATCCTACCACGTTAACTGGATTACCACATACACAGACTGAAGTGCATACCTTATCACACCAGAGGATGGGCCACAACAGTGGGATGTTCCCTAAAACGTCCGGGAAGTCATATCTAACTGGAGTCCAAATATACATATATTTAAAATAAACAGCTCATCTCAAGTAATTACCCAGCAATGCCAAACAATAGTAGTGTATAGCTTTCAAATTAATCCAAAAAGATTCTCCCCCTTGGTTTCTTACTGTTCGCCATTTCTTTTTTTTGTCCAAAGGGAAGAGAAAAAAAAAAAAAGTCTATCAGTACTATTTTTGGGGAAAATTAATTCCTAGTAGCATGGATGCTGTAGTGCTGTTCCTGGCATCGGAAGCACGGAGCCTGGGATGCAGAGTTAAAGGTGACTTGCTCATAATGCTCTTTCACAGCTCATTTAAAATTAGGCAAATCAAAAAAAAAATCCAGCGCAACCAACTGAGGCTCTCGTTTAATTTCAGTTCTGCTTTACCGATGCGAGGGTAACCGTTTCCAAAACTAATCTTGGCATCCTTATCGTATAAGCATGGGTGTTGTTCGTGTGAAATGAATGTTTTTTTCTCCTTGTGAAGCGTTTTAGAGAAAAGCAAATCAAAATGTCAAATACAGGGCACTTAAGACAGCAGAAGGTAAAAAATATATATACACACATACAGGAAAAAAAACACAAGCTTATCGTTTTGGTAACGCAAGGCACATAACCAAGCAGGACCTATGCTACAAACTGTTCACAAGAGTAAGATTAAACAAAACTGAACAAACTAAATATGTAACCTGTACCATTAATTAAATATTTTGTTGTTGTCCTTGTTAAATAGACTTGAAAAATAACAGCAGCAGCACCAGCTGTGATCTTGACATTTAACAGTGCGTTGACCCTCCTGAGCAAAAAAAAAAAATAAAAAAATAATAATAAAATAAAAACCAAACCCCCAGAGCAGAAATGAAGAAATGAAACACAATAAGAAAGCTTCTGAGAAATCTAATAGATTAGTTGCAGTGGTGTGTCAGAGTGAAGACAGACCCCGGGTCCATTTTAGCCTTTGCCACTAGGTGGCACAGTTGAAGAGTAGGTTATCTGTCTTTAGACCAGTGCTTCAGTGGGAGCGGGGATGCTATCTCTATTGAGAGTGAAACGAAGGTACGGATCTCCACTGTCGTTGGCTGGCCATCTGAGGGCTGCTTGTCCCTCAGGTACTGCCCCCTGAATGGTTCTCAGCTGGACTGAGAAAGGGGGGGGGCACGGCCGATAGGTGGTAGGGTGCAAGGTGAGCAAAGTTGTCCCAGGCCACCATGAGCGAGTATTCAACAACAATATTTCACAGAGAGATGCTGACCTTCCACGTCTGGGGACTTGGAACTGGGTGGCGGGGGGGCAGGGACATCGCGCGAGTCGGTAGATAGGTGAGGGGAAGAGGTGGATCAGGTATTAGATGCTTAATTCTCCTCGAAATCTGGAGATGGAGACTCCAGTTTGCCTTTCTTACTCGGAGGGGCACCGTCTTCCAATTCCTGTTTTGAAGTAAAAATCATTCAAGTCAGCTGTGCATCAGTTTACTTGCAAATGTTTACAGATGTCTCACATAAACCATCCATCTTCATGATCATGGGAGGATCCAGTAGTTTTTCACAGGCTGCACAGAGAGGGGGAGAAACCAGTGTACTCTGCCGAGGTGGAGTTCGAACTCCTGACCCTGCTGATGTGAGGCAGAAAAATGTACCCCAGCAAACTCATGAAACTGGCCACCTATTACACAACTCTCAGCCCTCCACTGATGTCCCTTAAACTAGTAATACTCAACAATGATCATATATGCCCTTCAACTTGCAAGTCATGTTAGCAGGCTTGCAATTAGTAAGATATAGATCAGTGGTCTCCAACCACGATGCTGGCAGGCTATGGTACATGTAGTTTTCCAATCTTCATTTGTAGTTTAGATTGCTGTCTTAGCACCATAGGTTGCTAGCAATCACTCAGCAGCCTGCTAAGCAGAGAGCGTCATATCCCAGCACCATCATATCCCAGTCAAATGCAAAAGAGCCTGAACAAACCACACAGACAAACACACAGAATACACAGGAGAGTTTGGAGCCTGTCAAACGCAGAAGAGTGTGTCCCCGGGGGCAGCATTCAGCTACCTCAGGGCGGTGCCTGCTGGCAAAATGAAGGGCCAATAGCTGGTACCTGAGTGATTTTGGCAGACTCCAAGGATGGCTCCTTCTCCCCAGAGGCCCTGCCATCTTTCTTGCCTGTGTTGAGCATAGACTCTGTGGTGGGATGGTTCTTCCCTGCAAGCCAACAAATTCTCCATTAGATCCTCTTCCCCACCCCAAAAGGACACTAAGCAATTGCTGATATGCAAGTCAATAAATCCACCAAACCCTCAGAGACGAGAAAACCTTCAGGAGAAACCTTATAAATCTCTCAGAAGAAATTACAGGAAAGGCGGAAATCTGAACCACAGCAGTACTTCACAAAATGGTGCTGATTTTGAGCAATAACCTTGTTAGAAACCTACATGTGGTACATACTTCGGAAGAAATTTGTAACATGCTAAGAGTTTAACCTGTAAAATCTAGGTAAGGAAACTGTGCATGGTAATTATTTGTACGATATTTTTTGATCTGTAGCCACAGAAATGAATCTATGGATTTGTATTATGCTCCTACAACTCCCAAGGAGCATTTCACCCTTCCTCATTGGTTAACCCCAAAGGATCATGGGAAATTGAGGATTTTAGTGAAAAGGCAAAATATAGAACAAAAACGATGACATGGAAAAACACATTTACATAAACTACATAAACAATAGTTTACGTTCACCTCCGTTACATCGCCGGTATCAGGCCACACCTTACAAACTCTGCTGCCGAGTCGCCCATTCATGCCTTTATCTCTAGCCGTCTTGACTACTGCAGCTCACTACTCGCTGGTATCTCCGCTAAATCCCTCCGTAAACTTCAGATAGTTCAGAACTCTGCTGCCCGCCTCCTTACTCACACCCGTGCTGCAGAGCCTGCACTGGC
>JAABNX020000046.1:36120937-36143201 GCA_015163995.2 Mormyrus lacerda | reverse complement strand
GTTGTCATCTGAGGGAAAACCAACATCGACGCCTCAGATGCAGAACCGGCCGAAGCGTCCATTGCTGCATTTCCATGGCCACCGAGAACCGAGTTTTCCACTGTAATGTATGAGAGCCGTATCCGAGCCGTACTCGCACTGGCGCGGCCCTGCTTAATCATGCTTTTGGCCCTGCTAGTAAATCGAGCTGGCTGAGTCACCATGATCTGATCCGCCGAAATGCACAAAGATACTTGTGGTGATTATCTAAAGAAAAAGGCATTTTCAGTATATTATCCATTATTAGTAGCACTGCACAGTTATTGATGCATTCCCAATAACTCAGCTTCCAACCTCCTACTTACAGTACTAGAGAACAGCTGAACCGAATGAATTCGCAACGTAAGCTAAAGCTAATTCCGCTAGCGTTCGAAGGTAACAAGACAGTGATTCTCACAGACATGCTAGCAGAAATTAGCACCTAGTAAATCTAAGTGAGCTGGAATCAGGCTGTGACTAGTGTCGCTTCAAGTTGGGTACGGCCTGGTTCCTGTAATCTAGTGGAAAAACGCCATATGCTTGCATGCAGGGGCAGGGCCAGAGGGCCCCCATGCCTCAATTGACAAAACTCGTAACTGCACTATAGTGAAAACAAGCTATAGATGCCAATGTGGTAAAAAGGGGTAATACTAGTTGAGCACCGTACTCAGCTTCATAAACATGGGTCAAGCCTTTGGGTGTGTATGGTTATGTATACAACACAGGGTGGACTAACTTAAAGAAGAAGAAAAAAAAACAAAACTGGGTCTTACCATGCATATCCATCATTCCGGGGGAGGAGCTATTCTCAGGGGTCGTGACCTCCGACCCACACTTCTCATCTTTACCCTTCTTCTTGTTTTTGCTCTTCTGCAAAACAGCAGGCTTAGTGAAGCGGTGCTCACGGAAACCTGCACAAATCCGTTACCACAGCAACTGCATTCCCTGGATACACTGGGGAGGACTGGGGCATCCTTAGCCCAGCGGGGTAACACTCATAGTAGATATGCCAAAGTGGTGACGCGAGTTCGACTCCTAGTCAGTCTGACGCGTGTCACACTTTGGCAGCGGGTGTCGAGGAACACTTGGCAGGAAACACCATAAACAGGAAGTGTGAACCTTTTATTGACCTTCAGGCGATTTTTTTTTGTTTAGTCACCCTAGCCATTATTATTTTCAGAACCTAGTGAGCAAACAGTGGCTTTTCTAATAATTAAGTACTTCCCATTTTACAGCACATTCCTGGCAACTTCCTAGGTCAGCCTGTATCCGTTATCAGAAAAGCCTTTCACGTCACTCCACCCTAACCCCGCTAACCTGATGGATGCACTCAAACACACCGTTGCCCTCAGTGAGGATGTCTGAAAATTAACAAAACCTGAGTGTGGAAATATCCTGTGATGTGGACTCAAACGTTGGCTTTAAAAATTTAATTATATTTAATTATGGAGCGGTAGGGTAACAGAGTTGTTTAGCAAAGCAAAAGCAACCAAACTGCAAAAGTGTTATAAAACCTATCCATGGCATTTGAACAAAGAGGTTACTCTAAGAACTTCTGCTGCAGTGTCTAGCAGGTCGAAACTTACATCATCAGTCTTGGGCTCGGTCACGGGGACCCACTTGTAGATCCGGAGCGACGTGTCACCGACTGTCACCCACTTTTTCTCCCTGCATAGTAACAACACCCATCAGTATGACTCCAGCAAGGTTCAAGAAACTGCTCTCTTCCCTGTGAAGCAAGGGGAAACTCTGTTCCTCACATTTTAAATATGTTTACATTTATTCTCCCCATCATTCAAGTCACACAACAAACAACAAAGAAGTATTGGGACCCCCAAGATCTTTAACTGGGCGTAGCAAACATGATGCACCAAACCTTTTGGTGTAACGCTGACAAAGCTGTACAGGGGCGCAGAGGGGACCCTTACAGACCCCTCACAGGGATACACAGGCAGTGTCTGGCTCACCAGCCAGCCAGTCTAGACGACCCAATGGTACGCCATTGTCATCCCTGGGCAGTGCTCCAATTTAGCTGCTGCAGTTGGGCACAAAAGGGATCCCCAGGGTGGTGGTGCTCTGAGAAATGGTACGGTTTGGTACCCATGACAATGCTGGTCTGGGGGGGGCGAAGGGGGCACTGGAGTATTGATGAGCGGGGATTGTGATCAACAAGCCCCCAAGAGTTTGTTTAATGTCAGAAGCATTTGGTCAGCGAAAATAAATAAATAAATTCAAGATCTAATTTGCTCATGCATGAAATTCAATTCAAGGTTTCAAAATCGTCCCTTAGGAGTGGACTGAGCGAAATAGTCATTTAAAAAAGATTAAATCTTTTTTTATTTCCACAAAACCAAAATAAAATACCGTTATTGTGTCTTTAAAATTGGTTCGCTATTAGATTCGGGTCTGCGTTGTTATGCAGTGCTTAATATAAAAACACTTATGACTTATAAGAACATATTTCTGTATTTTGGTTGTGATATGCGTCCGTCGACTTGGGTCGCAGTCTGAATTTAAAGTTAACATTGCAGTAAAACATCGGCAAATAATTAAATAATGTGTTAAAACACTCGGTTTCACATCCGAGCTTAGGCCCAAAGAGAAAGAATACGGCGAACCAAAACGTTTTTAAAATGTTTATAAGACCACAAAAAATATTTTTTAACTCGACATTTAAGTCGATATTCCGACCCTTCCGTGATCGCTATCGCCCGAACATTTCGCGACGATCTTATTCCAATAATCCTTCGTCGGCGTCCCACTAACATCCAATATGGTTAAATATAAATAAAATATATAACGATGGCATCTCCATGCAGTCGATTGCGATGAAACAATGTAATCTTCGGTAGATTTCAAAGTGTGAGTCATATTGCGTGTTCGGCCATGCACTGCCTCCCCCTCCCAGCCCCCACCGCACGCTTTTTCAATTCGGACTAAAGAGCGACTCTAAGCGCTAAATTTAAAACCCCGAGACCGTATAAAAACTATTGCGACTCTAGAGCGCCGTCGTCATATAGTTACAAGGTGGAAATTATTGTTATGATTTGTGTGTCTCCCCCATGTACTCCACACAACGCGGCTCCCTCTACCCGGCATTACAGCGGGCTGCAAACAGCAAAGGCTTCATGTGACTGCAACGAAATGGCTTCTGGGTTCAACCCACATTAATGGGAAAAAATCATTTTAAAAAATCGACACGAGTGCTGTTTGTAATCGGCCCGGTGTGCGATACCGGGTACGAGGGCGCCGAAGCACACCTGAGCCAAGCGGAACAAGCCGAACGGATTGAATTCAAGATGACCCCGCTTTCATTTAATTCTTTCTTCTCGTCCTCTCTCCTCCCCCACGATCTGGCTTTCTGGTATTAGATAACGAATAAGGGCTTTTTTTCCCTCTCCTTCCCCAGACAAACTTACCATTTTCGTACTTTCTCAATAGCGGCCATAACCCGCTTGATGTCATCTTTCGCTCTACTCCGGGTCTCCGCGCGGACCGACCTGCCCGACATCGCTGCTGCTCCTTAAATATATATATATTTTTTTCTAAAGCTCGCCGGCAGTTCAGACACAATGCAAACATTCAATGTAAGAGCTTTGAAAGCGGGGAGCGCGCCTGCGCCGACTGCAGCGCAGAGAGGAGCCCACAGCTGCACGGCCGGAGCGGAGCTCAGCGCAGCGCGGCGCCGAGAGGCGAGGCGGACGGGCTTTATCGCACTTTGTGCGACGACGGTGCGAAAAAGCAAGCGGAACAAAAGGGGCCACGGAGTTGCATTGTTGTCGCTGGAAGAAAAAAACTTCATCCGGAACTTCGCGCCGCCGTACACCGACACGTAGACGCGGGGATTGCTCGACCGGAATAGGGAAGATGGGTTTTGAAAATGTAATATATTTATTCAACAATACTGAAAGTGATTTTAGATGTATTTTATTTGGATAAATAAAAAAATAATAATCGACACAATATATAATTTGAACAGTATATTTTTATTTTAACTTTATTTTTATCCAATAATACAGATAGGAAAAACACTAAATTATTTTAATTGTGTTGGTAGAAAACCCATTAGTAAGTAAGTAAGTAGAATTATTCTAAATGTACTTTGGTTGAAATATTAAAGTATTGGGGGAAAATCCTTTTAAAAGTAATAAAATGTGTAAATAAAATGTAATAATACAGGCACAAAGGATGACAGGTAAAAGATGAAAGTGGAGGGCAGTTGTACGGAACAGTTCATCATGGAGGTGTCAACGCAGTGTCAAATGTGGCAAATCCAGCCAGGCCTGCGCAAGTCGAGTTCACATCCCTGCGGGGTGGCACCGCTGAGCCGGTGGCAAACGATTCACACCTCTGGCCGTGAAATCGGGGCCCCGGTGAGCGGCTGCTCCCTTCTGGAGCGCACAGGCTCTCTGTGAGGGTGGCTGAAGCCCAGGATGTCCCCTATCAGCGTGGCCTCTGTGATCTCGACAGGGACTGTGTGCTCCACCAGGGCCTCCGTACCTGCAACCCACACACAGGCCACCAAACGCACACGTCAGGCACTGCTGAGCCCACACGCAAGAGCATAACTTTGGGCTGAGCTTTGGGAGAGTTGAGGTCTCCACCCATTTAAGGGGTCCAGGGGGTTGTATTGGCTGGTTTCGATTATTGAGGGGGTTCAATCCCCCCACTCACCTTGCACTCACCTTGCTACACAGGTTTTATTACTGTTGCATGCTCATGGGGGTCCTTGGATCTCACTCAACGTTCAACTTTCATTAATAAGATGTATAATATGATGCACTTTTCCTTCTATATCAAAACATCTGAACTTACCAATATCCTGACCATCTCCCAGGTCAGATCCTCCGCCTGCTTTTAACCCCAGTAATGTGATGAAGCACTCTGCCAGTTCCTCTTCCGTCATGTGTTCCCCTTGTCATGAAACAGTACGACAGAACACAAAACCTCAGTGCTACGCTCCAGCCGATGAGCCGCCTAAATCTGCAGATCAGTTATCATTATGTGACATAACGGCGTTTTGGCTGTTAGCTCTTGTTTTACTTGTGTGAGTCATTCGTCCTTTTTGAATATGCGAATGATACAGAACCACACCTCTTGCCTGTAGAAGGTCCAGAAGTTCCTCCCTGTTCAAGCACTGCTCTCCCTTTTCATTCGGGCAGCCCAGAAGCTCGAATAAGCGCTGCATCTCAGGCACGTAAACCTCAAATGCTGGCCTGTGGTTGACGTACAGCTTGATGAACTCTTCCAGGTCCACCTCCGTCACGTACTTCCCCGTCTCAGCATAGCGGCTGAACTTGACTTCATTGTGTATGTCCTCAAGCTGGCGCGGTTTGGGGTGGGAACGGTTAGCCACACTCCTGTCCCCCCCAGGAGGGTTGAGATGAACTGCCCCCCCCCCCCCCCCATTACCTCACGCTCTGTGGGAAAGAAGCCCAAAGCTCGCATCATGAAGGGAACCTCTGCCAGAGGGATTGTTGTGGACAGCTGTCGGGGCTCCATAGTGTCTACGGCCTGACTGCGCAGCTGACAGTGATAGAAGTAATCCTCCATTTCCTGAGAAACATAAACATAACAAGGCTAATGTTACTTACGGAAGGACGAACCGGCGCTTTAATTTCTGGTTAAAGTTAATTATGGTCTGGCCATAAATGTGGTGTGATGGAGGGAGTGTCTTATGTGGGTTTCATGTGTGACGGCTCTTCCCATTGGCCACAGCTAAAATCATCTAGCTACTATATGACTTGAACCATTTTCTACCCATTCAGGAAAATCTGCCCCTATGTACAGTACAATCTTCATTTACAATGACAAGCTTTTTTTACATGCAGAGTATAAATATTTTAAAACCACTTTATTTATAATTATTTTTCTTTCTACATCCAAGAAAAACGTGGTAATTGGCATAGAGCTGAGTATTTACTGCCCCTCTGTGTGTTTCTTAAAGACTTTGATATACATTAAATCATTTACACTGTCGTTGCACCTGATAAAGGCAATGATGTAAATAGTGATTAGGCAGACAGAACCAAGATCCCACCTTGTAGAACTCCCCCTCTCTCCCTCCTTCCAGCAGCCAGTAGAAAGGCTCAATTCCCTGGCCTGCAAGAGACGCCACAGCCTCCAAGGCACTGAAATATACCGTGAAGAGAAGTAAAGCAGCCTTATCCACTGACCGAGAGCGCCAGCTAGGTCACAACGTACATTTAGTCTATTTCCAACCTGTTCTCGCACCTTTGGTGGGCCATAAATTCAGTCATTGTTGTCATTAGGATAATTTATAACCAACCATGGAAAGAGAAACCGCCAGGAATTTCCTGCTAGAGGTTGCATTTATTTTCCATTCTAGCCAGGAAATCTGTACACATACAGCATAGACAGGCTTTAGCTGGGCCTGAACCTGTTCAAAGTGTAGGCCCAGCTTGAGTACGGGGCTTGGGCTCACTTCAGGTTAGTCTCCCATGAGAGGAGGGTGCAGTCGACTCCGCCTGCGGTGAAGATATATTTGCCATCGTAGGAGCAGGTGAAGGAGGAGGCGCCGGTTGGATGACAGAGCATGGCGAAGGATTTGTGAGGGTTTCCATCCAAGGGCAGGATCTGAAGCCCCACCTTGGGAAATAACAAAGCTGGTCAAGCAGCCTGTGTCGGTTCCTTCCCCAGAAGAACGATGGGAATCCCAAAGCAAAGCCCAATAAACAACCATGGTAATGCATCCTTATTTCCACATTGTTCTTCGCCTTATGAAAGCTTCTCTTCTGCTTCTTATGGAGTTCTGGGACCTAGAAGTCCTTTGTCTCACCATTGGCCCTGTTAAGTGACTATACCAAGAAGTGACTACTTTAAGCAAATTCTAGCTATCTGACTCTTCACTAAACATCCTGTTTGGAGACATATGGGCTCATTTTTACCACTAGGGTTTTGTCTTTTGTTGATGTATCCAGACCTTCTGCAATTACCCCTTATCTTTTTGACCCTGTACTTAAAACAGTTCAACAATCATTAATACAGATCTTAAGTAATGTCTAGGCAGTGAAATAATCAGTTCCTCATAATTACATTTAATTAGGAAGGAAAATATACAAATATTACAGATCATTCACCTTTTCTTGATTGATGAAGACCAGATAGTGGGACTTTTGGTTCCCTTCTGCTGACGCGGGCAGACTGGCAATCTTCTTCACAGGAGACCCAAACATGGGGCCCAAAAGTGTCTTTCTGCTCAAGAAAAACAGAAAACAGTTACGCTATCTGAAAACACTTAATTAGCACCTAATTACAGCAGGAGGACATTAGCAGCAATGAATATAGTGCATGCAGTAATATATAAATATCACTGTAGGTCATACATTCTAAGGTGATATCATCTCCACATGATGATTCAATAGACAATTTTAATACAACCTTACCTCAGGACATATTTCCTATTGGTTTTTATCAGTAAATAGTACTTTGCTGTTTGTCGATAGAAAATAAAATATTTGCATAAAATTGTTAATGCAGTTTAAAAACTAAATTGAGTAAACATGTGATGATCTTATGCACTAAGAGGATGAAATAAAAGACTAAAAAGGCGAGATGGATGGAGGGTCGACAGGCTGATGCTCACCTGCACATTTTGGTGGTACTGTTGAGCAGCTTCATCTTGAAATGGTCGGAGGCGGTGAGCAGAAATTGCTCTGAGGTGAGAGGTGGGTACCAGGCCATGCAGGTGGGCACGGCGCCCTGCTCGATGCGCTCCGCGCTGCAGATCCGCAGGTCATCCTCCCTGCTGCCCACGACGTCATACTCCACCTGCTCACCAGGCCTGCGTCACTGCCAGTCCGACCAGCAGCTCTCCAGAACATTTTAGGACATTCCACAGGGGACTCACCAGCATGCCATCCATCCCAAGGGAGAACAGCCTGGGCTGGCTGCTGTCCAGCCGGACCCCGAACAGGAGGTCCTGGACGGGCTTGTAGTGGGACCGGTGCCGGCCCAGGTATCGCCACACTTTCCTTCCGTCCTCGGAATGGAGGCGGATCACCGTCACGGTGTTCCCTGTGTCCTGGAACGAGAACGCCACTGTTATCCAGCCCAGCTTCACTAACCGTCCTTTCAGTGCCCTTCATGCTTTTCCCTCACGAGGAACGAGGCCTCGTTTCTGCAGCTCCTCCAGTGCCTGTAACACATGCAGCTCGGGGCGTATCTAATCCTCTCCTGCCTTCCTTTCTTCGAGCCACTAATAGAAAGAGACTCTAATCCAATGATCCACGGCCTCCACTCACCGCTGCGGCCAGGTACTGCGAGTCCGGGGAAAAGGCCACGTGGCTTATGCAGTGGCTGCTGTATTTTAACAAATGGTTCTCATCATCCTGGGAAGCTGAGGTGTCCATGATTTCTACCGCTCCACAGGTGAAGCCCAGGGCCAAACAGACACCTGTGTCAGGCACAAACATCAGAAGTCTGACTTTATATCGCTTGAATTTTCATATAACACTCTACTTTTTTGTGTAGTTATAGATAGAGACTATTAATCTCCCATAACTGTCAATCGATCCACCTATCAGTCCATCCTCCCGCCCTCAAACCACACCTCTTGGGGAAGTCACAGCACCCCTCAATACTATCATCCCAAAAATTAGCTCAATTTGTTCACTCCACATTATATATTATATTTATAATGCATGTTTCCTACAATGCAATGCATCCTTCTGCTACAAAATTTATCCCATGTGTTTATGCTGATGCATTATGTCTGTTGGTTCATGCAGTTCCTGCTGTGCACTTACTTTTGCACAAACCAGCTTACAAGGATCTCACAAATGAGTTATTGTAAGCCACCAGATAACTCTAACATTTATAAGATATCAGTGCACAACAGATAGAAAGAAGAGTTATGGTTTTCTATCTTGAGCTTTTCATTTGATCGTATTTCCCATGTCATAATGAATACTTGAAGGAGGGGATCATTTTAGCCCATTATATTAGCCGTTAGCCACACTCCATGGTGTTCACCCGGACGTCCCTCGCCTGGCTACCTTGAGCATCATATGCCAGACACTGTATCTGCCTCTTCTCCTGGATGACCCTGCAGTGGACAAGCTCCTTCTGTTGGTAGTTCCAGATCCTGAGGAGGCCGCAGTGGCTGCCCGTGGCGATGACAGGCTGACGCGGGTGGCAGGCGACAGCGTGTAGAGCCTCTGAATGCCCCCTGAGCAGCATCCGTGGCTGGCCAGCTTGCGGGTCAACGTGCAACATTATGGCGTCGGCTGTAGACAGCACAAACCTCCTGTAGGGGGCGTGGTATGGGGGTTACATCCTGGCTGACTTAAAATTTGATTGTTTTGAATGAGCACCACACACATCCTCACCAATAAACAGCATTAAATGTGTTTAACAATTATTATAACGTTATCAGAATGAGTGTAATTATTGATTTGCTGCATGTAGACAAATACACCTTTCAATTCATTTGAATTTGTGTTATTTCTTATGTGTTTTAATTAAAGCTTACTATATGAGTAGTGTTAAGTAAACTGCACCCCCACTCACCGTATGAATGGCCTGGACTCCAAACTGGGTTCTGAAAGCCCCCCGCCTGAGCAGTCCTCCTCCTTAGAGAAGGAGATGGATGCCACAGGGCCCAGGCCAAACTGGCTGAGCTGCTCAACTTGCCTGAAGTGCTCATCGTAGATGGTGACATGGCCCTGGACATTGCCTGTCACGATAAGACTGTAGGCTGTGTGTTAAACTCAAGCAGCCAAGAGGGAAGCAGGTAGAGGTGGACATTTCAGGTCCAGAAAGTAAAAATCCAAACCAGGATTTTGTTTCAACCAACCAGTTGAACATAAAGAGTCACAGTCACAGAGTACGTAACTAGTTGGTTGAAACAAAATCCTGGTTTGGATTTTTATTTTCTGGACCTGAAATGTCCACCTCTGTGTATGTGTGTGTGTATATATATATATATACACATACATATACTATACTATACATATATATATATGTATAGTAGCAAATTAAAAAATGAAACATTTGCCAAATCAGCAAGGTGCGTGGTAAAACGCACAACTGCCCAGTTCACACTAGATCCGCCCGTTTCCCACATCAAGCTCTAACTCCAAGCTAGGCGTGCGTCGGCGCGTGCAGCCCTTTGTCTGCGCTAATGTGCCATTAGTGTTAATAACAGCGGCGAATAAAGCCGTAATGTTACTAAGACTGGCTGCTCTGTCCTGAAATCTTACAGCTGATAAGTTTTGAAACGCAGTATTTTATAAACTGATGGATAAATGGACGTAGATAAATGTTGATTTCATGTTCGTCAAAGATGACCTTTTTAACAACTGCATAAAGTAATGTTACTTTTATACAAATGAACTCATGTGAAACAAAAAACCCACGTTTTCAGGGTTGCCAATTGTCACGCATCAGGCTTTCAAACTCACGCTCACACTAGAAATCTTCCAGCAAATATATAGGCCTATTATTCCATTACAAACCTAAAATCGACATCAAAAGGGTTGAGGTAGTTCGCAAAACCTATTTGCGAGGTAATAAGATCGTTACATACACGTAAAGGCGTGTGCTTGTGTGTGCAGACTTGTCTCGTATGGAATTGAAAATCGCACTCCAGCCATCTGAAGTTGGTAACCCTGCCTTTTATTCGAAATGAACTGTAAAATGCGCTGTTTACGGCCGAAGCAGCTTGTTGCTCCGACAATTTTAAAACATATATGAGAAAACTTTACCTATGAAACATTTTATGTCTTTTCGAAATAAAACCACCCATACCCGTCTTAAAGTATACTTAATATATTATTAAATATTTTTAAAATTTACATAAAGGGACATGTTACTCTTCCCAAAACTTATAATAAAGTATAATAATAAAGTATAATACTGTGACCATCCAAAAAATGAAAAATACCGTGATAATAATTTGAGGTCAAATCACCCCTAAGCTCTACTGTCTTTTAATTAGGCTGTAAAATAGTGTTTTGATATAATTAATTTGTGTTTACTGGTGTACAGACTTCCCTCTCGGATTTCTCAAATTACCCACATGCATGCCAATTAAGTCCCCTAAGCATGTCCAGTCACCTCTACAAGATTATGAGACACCTGTATCGACCAATCACGGAAGTTATGTTCCAGACTTATCAGCGATAGGTGAAAATCCACAATATAGCGGGGATCACTATACATGGACAAAAGTCATGGGACACCGGAGCATTAAAATCCACAGGAACCTTTATGACATCATTCTAAAACCACGGGCGTCAATATGGAGTTACCCCCTCCCCTCCTTTTGCATCTATAACAGCTTCCACAAGGACAATCTCCCTTCTAGTTCATACCAACCAACCACCAAGGTGTTTGATTGGGTTGAGGTCAGGGCTCAGTGCCAGTTAAGTTCTTCCGCACCAAACTCATCCATCCATGTCTCTACGGTCATTGGGACACTGGGATACAGTCATGCTGCTACAGAAAAGGGCCTTCCCCAAACTGTTCAAAGTTGGAAGCATAAATATTCCACTTTCAATTTAAGTCACGAATAGAAAAGTTACTTGCCCATGATGCAAAGAGAAAACTTAAAATAATATACCAATATAAGTCATCAAAATATGCTTCCTACACTCAGACTACCAGTAAAAAAAAAGTCAATTTGTATTGTGACAATATTTCATGAGGAATATTTGACTATAGAAATATGCTACCCTTGGTGTAATGAGAAAACCTAAATAAAGATATCTTAATATATTATCAGAATGTGCTCCCCATACTCTTAGAATGCACCCAGGGGACAATCAGAAGACCCATAATGTAGCATTTATCAATAGGGGAGCACACATTGATTGCAGCGCACTGTGGTTGCATAATTTGTCAAGGCAGCATTTTTTGACAGAACAATGACACAGAAATGGGATGCTCACCATGCCTGTTTGGTGCCGTGAGTGGAAGAGGCATCTGAGGCATAGACAGTGAACAAAGCAGCCAGTAATGCTTTGTTTCCCGGATTGCCAGACAAGGGGGCGTAAACCCATGGCATTTCAGGCACATTTGGCAGACTGGGAGGGAGGAAGGGAGGGAGAGAGAGAGAGAGAAAGGAAGAAAGAAAGTAGCAGAACAGAAACTTGACATTTATTGAGAGAAACCATTGAACAGGCAGTGTATTGGTAGGCAGAAATCGGTGTTGAGGTCACAGAGGCAGAGGAGTTGGAAGCTGGGGGAGGCAGTCCTACAACTACACAGAGAGGAGAAGGTAAAGATACCAGGGAAATCAGAGGGAGGTCAGGATAGAGGCTGAAGCTGGGGAGGAGAGGACAGCAAGGCCAAGGCGTAAGACAGGGATAAACTGCTCACTATTTCACATTCCGCAAACAATACCTCACACTGAGTGGCTGGGCAGGTGAGTGTCAATTAAGCTGCATGTTAGTCTGCAAGCGCATGTGGGGGATTCGGGAGAGAGTCCCATGAGAACAGTGATAGGTGGTACCCCAGAACACATTGGAAGACGCTTGACCAAGAAGGCTGTTAGGCGAGCGATTTGTGCGTGTATTCAGCGTAGGAGAGGAGATGGGCCCAGTCAGGGGGAAAGGAGGCACAGAGCAGTCGGTGAGTTTTGGCGCCTTCTTCATTGCTCCTTTTGGTGAGGTCATCGCTTTGAAGACGGTAACTAGAGGAGAGGCCGAGGGAACTGAAACGGGTACTGAAGAGATGGAAAGTTCACGAGGGAGAGTTGAGTTCTTCTTCAGGTAGTCCATAGTACCAAAACATCCACTGTGAAGATCGAGTTTCAGGTGCCCCATTACTGGCCTTTTGAGGCACTGCGTGATGGCGGGTGTGAGCGCTACAGGGTGGTAGGCATTGAGGCAGGAGACAGAAGACTTCTTTGGCATGGGTTGGGTGGGGGTGACCTTGTAGCCCATGGGAATGGCTGCCAGACTCTGGGAAATGTTAGGGTGTACTCAAACTAGCCGATCCTTTCGAGCCTCAGGATGTTTCATCCCCAAAGAGCAATTTGTTCAGCTAGCGTGATCACTCCATACTATGCCTGGGCAGAGTACGCTGAATTGTACCCACACTCACGTGAAGAGGTGGGCCCGTCAAGGTTCAATTGGATCTGGGCACAGTAGGCGTGTATTGTGATCACTGAGTGTGTCCGAGCACAGAACACAGGCGTGATGTCAGTGGGGTGACTGGCACACGCATGCACACATGAAGCAGACCGAGAAGAAAAGGATTGAGTAGACTGTACAAATTAAGCAGCGACAAACATTTAACAAACGATAATGGTAAAGGGATTACTTTAGTCTATGGCAGTGCAGTGTTTTCTGGAAATCTAGGCTGACAAGAGTATCCAGGAAAAACTGAATGCGACACACAATCATAGATATTTCGTAAAATACGGGACTATCTTCTTATACGTGCAGCAAAACTGATCCGTTACATAATCGTAAAATCAATTAAATGAAATTAAATATAATATATAAAAGGACCATGTGAAATCATGCCCAAAACTGCAAATAAGCCACAAAAAAGGACATTATTCGTGAACCACTGTGCTGTGCGGTAGCACTTTTCTTACTGTTTTCCTCAACACAAAAGTTGCTCAATGATGACGATTGCGTGCTCAGGCTTAGAATATATATATTTTTCCATAATATTAAGTGCAAAGTAAACACACGTGGGTGTAGGGAGGAGGGCAATCATGCTCAAGCATGGCGCAAGGCGACTGGGTTAAGTGTGCGGACATCCCCTTAAACGTCTGTCAAAATATACGCCAGCTGGTTTGCACGTTCCCCGAGCACACAGCCACGTATGCTGTCCGGTCCGTCGGCTTTTCATGGGCGTCGTCTCGGCAGAGTTCTTCTCGTGTCAGTTGCGGACAAACGCGATACCTGTTCTTCAGGAGAAAGGATGGCTTTTCACATAAGTATGTCGTTCAGGGCATCAAACTATATGCAGAAGCTGTTCAGTGCATCTGGAAGGGAGGCATCACTAATGTGGATGGGTAGTGTGGTCTTTCAGTGTGCGACTTATTGTTCAGTGTTACATTTAATCGGAAAAAGATTTTCAAAGGTTCTATCATTTAGATTTGAGCATTCTGGCCTGATTTTTTTCCTTCTACACTGAAACCAACTATAGCAGAGTATCTGCAGACAAGAGCTGAGCTCAGGAAAGCTGGTTTGGTTTCCTTTCCAGTCGGCCAAAGGGTTGTAAAATATTTATCGTGTGACACTTCAAATGTTGCATTCTTTCATTCTAAAAAAACATGACATTTGTATTTATCGATGATAGTTTTAATTGCATTTCCTCACTTCCATTCATACTCCCAGGGAGAGCAGATGGGGTAAATAATTAAATTGCAGATGTGCTTCAAATCACCTCAGGAAAAAAACTGACAGAACCTTGTAGAAAGTCCTGGAATGAGGCTCTCCCAGGGAGGAATTTGTTTACCCACCTGTTTTAACCTGAGACATAATCTTGGCTCAATAACAATCACCTATCTTTCTGTGGAATCAGGAAATGTACGTGTACCGTGTGACATATTTGCACTGGTAAATAAATTCAGCTGTGAAACTGGGTATCCATTATAAAACTCAGTTCCTGTGTAGCTCATTTAAATGTAACAATATTTTGAGTCAGTTATTCTAAATGAAATCCTCTCTTTTCAACTGTATATATGCATTTGTGTTACATTTCCCCCAATTTGTCTCCCTGTCTGTCAGTTACCCTCATTGATTATGGAAAACATGTCGTGCCCCAATTCACCACAGACATCCAACCCATCACCTCTCTATATGCAAACACATAATTAAAGCTTCCTTTACTCTCATCTCAAGTGAACATGCTCATCCATGCAGTCAGATAATTGCCTTTTAAGACTAAAAATGCATCAGCAAGAAGAAAATATCCTTAACGAAATGCCTCATTATATGTCTTTTTTTATATTCCACATGCAGTCCTGAGCAAAAAAAGGGGCAAAGCTTAATGTTGGGCAATGTACATTTGGCCCATTTATTTGTTTTTTTTTTATATTTTGGCACATGGGAATTGGTCTGGTCCCGCAAAACAAATTTCTGCAACATGAAGTGAAATCCACTAGATGGCGCTAATCACGTTAAATGCACAGTTTCCGGTTTCACCAAGGTGCAGGTCCAGCAGTTTGGTGTGAATGAGACAACACGTCTCTCTTTGGTGTTACATTTATAATATCTATACCTAATTTACAGTTTAGTGACTGTAAAATACACATATTAGTGTGATAAATATTTTTGAGATAAGAACACCTATTAAATCAAAACCTGAAAACATCAGCAAGGTCCTGGTGCTCTGTGGTTATTCACGATCCCATAGCACTGACTGAAAAGGGTACTGCTCTCACAGAAATGGATAAAGTTCTATCATATCTGTACCTTGCACTCGGTAGGATCAAGTGACTCAGTCCCTTTCCATTTTTTTCAAAGGCTCACCGGCATAATTTGAACAGGAAAATGAAAACATGCAGTATTTACCACTAACCATGTACCACTTTTAGTCTATTTAAATGATTAATCACAAAACATGAGTTGCTTCACACCTTCAGGACTGCGACTTGACCTTTGAAGGTCAACAGGTCCTTGTGGTTTTGTGCATATCCTGAGACACAGTGTTGATGAACGCCGACAACTGAACTGTTTCCGCACCATCCGACAAATTGACATCCCATTCCTACAAAGAAGTGTTAAAGCTACCGCGAAGCAGTTTAAGAAATATTACATGCAAAGTGTCCATAAAGAAATGATAAATCAGGAGATGAAAAACATTTAAAATACTTAACGTGGAGGAAGGATATATAAGTAAATGGGAAGCTGGCTAACAGTCATCATTTGTTCATATACCTATGACTTTTGAAGTGTCATTTGAGATTTGCTTATACCACGCTATACTCTTTGTATTTGTATCATCACAATGAAAAAATATTGAATGTTAGATGTACAATATGAAGAGACATTACAGTTTCTGTAGATTCTTCCGGTTTCGATTATCCACATTTTACATAGTCAGAAGTTAACTGCAAACCTCATTGTTACTTCATGCAATTAAACTAATATAAAGAAATTCCATGCATCCATTTTAGAAATCGCCTATCCTTTTTGGGTCACAAGGGGGTCCAGAGTCTATCCCGGAAGCTACGGGCACAAGGCGGAGAACAACCCAGGATGGGGGCAGCCCATCACAGGGCACACACCATTCACTCACACACCATTCACTCACACCTAGGGGCAATTTAGCCTCAGCCTCTTTGGACTGTGGAGGGATACTGGAGGAAACCCCATGATGACACGGGGAGAACATGCCAACTCCACACACGTGACCCAGGCGGAGACTCGAACCCGGGTCCCAGAGGTGTGAGTATAAACATCTCTCACCAAACACTGTTCCAACTGCAGCTCAGTGGGTGTGTTTTCAGTCATTGTACCGAGTATAACTGTGTATATGACAAAGTTTTGAACCAATACACAGGTGCTTTACTCCAGAATAATCAACCTGACAGAATATCCTTGGGATGAGTTGTAATGCAAAAATACAGACCTACGAATCAGAGACTTAAAAGGTGACTTGAAACAACTCCAGCAGCTTTCTATCACACGTGAGCAGAGAGTTTTTAATAATGGGCCAAAACGGGCTTCAAGAGGCAAAGTGTGCCAAAATTCACACATTCACTCGTCTATAAATATGCTTTTGCTATCGTGAGACAAACAGGAAGAACTGAAATTTAAACGTAAACGGCTTCTGTGGCATGCCGAGCTCTGCATGCGTCTCCAAAGGGCTGGCCGCTGAAGGGGCGGACAGGAAAGCAGAGCGGGTGACTAAACTGGAAGCCAGCGAGGTTGTTCCTGTTACTGGTGGAAGATGCACGTTATGGCCTAGTCACCCTCTTTGCAGAAAACAAAACGCTCAAAATGTAAGTGAAATACCATGACAACAATGATGGATCCATTCAATCAAACCTTAGTGAGAAAGTTAGTACAGAGCATATAGAGGATCATAAGCAGGGGTTTAATCTGAAGGAGAAAGAAAGAAGAGGAGAAATGGGTAAAAAAAAAAAAAAAAAAAAAAAAAAAAAAGAGAGGGTCATAGACTGGGTGATAGACAGTCACGTGTGTTGGGACAGGAAAGCGAGATGGGGGCACGGGTAAACAAGGAGGGACAGCTGTCTTAGAGGGGACAGACAGGAACATCTGCAGTGACATAAAAGCCATTGTTACACAGTCTATGTGCCGCACAGGCCCACAAATGTCTTATCAGTCAACTACTTCAAAGAACTCGTGTCCTTTGGTCACAGGATGCATGCTTGATTTGTGATGTCTGACAGGAACCTGTCTTACACTAAATAACATTAGAATTTAAAAATTCCCAAGGTTAATTTCAGTGTCGTCACAAACTATTAGGGCAAGAGCTCTGGAAAAACTGGACGAAAGGCTGGACTCGGAAGTATTCTGTCCCGTTTCTGCCAAGTGAAGCGGAAATCTGTCACGGACAGTTACGTCAGGGGTTAAAATAGATGACGGGGCTGTTAGAATCAGCTTGCAGTTGCGTCAACCGCACCGTGCCACCACTGAATTATTTTTGATCTGCAGACTAGGTGCGACAGATCATTTGCTGAAAACACCTTCAGAGGACAGGAACCGGAGCCCTTCTCTGCGAAGATAGAGAGAGAACACACCCAGCAAGTCAAAATGAAACTCAGCCATCACCAACTTCTGCTTCTCCACTGCGTTTCCTGTACAAGCCTGACCTGTTTATGACATGCATTTATCTTGGCTCAAACTACAAAGTAGTTTTGGCAAAAATTCTTTTTCCAGTTACAGCTCTGCAAGATTGTAACACAATACCAGAACACAGTGCTACTTTTTCCTCCTCTCAATTAAAGAATTTGCCAAGTAGTCAAACTAGTGTACACTAGAAAAGGACCATTCCGTCTCGACACTGATTTGTGCTTTGTTTTTTCATAAATGTGTGTTTTTCAGTTGTATATAATACATCAAGGAGACCAGTGTCAGTTTCTTTTATTGTATAGTTTCTGTAATGATTTTATCTTAAGAGAAGATTCCAGGGAAAACAGATTAAAAACATATGCTAGTTATTCAAATTTACATCATTACATGTGTCACTAACATGCATTGTTCCTGTAAAACACACACACACACACACACACACACACACACACCTACTGTGTTTGTAAACCGCAAATGACCAGAACAGGCTTATGTAGCAGTTATATTGGTCGGCTTACACCTATAACCTCAGAGGGTTTGCAGTTGCATGTTAAAGCCGGTCTGTCGTGCACAGCAGCTGGTAGGAAAGAGGGGCTCGGAGAGTCTGAGGTCAGCATAAATCATTGGAGATGTCAGGGCGGAGAGCACGTCATACTGCAATTGTCCATAGCGGCGCGTAAATGCAGCCCCCTTTAACAGAAACAGGCAGAAGCAGAAGCAGAACCCCCCCCCCCCATCCAGATGCAAATAAAGTTGGCAGCAACAATGGTTTACATGGATGTTTTGCCAATAGGCCTCTAAGTTCCAGTTCCATGCAACAATTGCAAAATTAAGTTAAAACCATAGCTGTCGTGGCAGCGTGTAAATGACCAGCACCCACATGCCTGAGGGTGGGTGTGGGTGGTGCCTGGAATGCAAGACTGGCAGATGTCTAGGAAGCAACCGTGACAAGGGACACTGGACTGAAGAGCAATAAATGTTCAACTGCGACCACAAATCCAGAGCAAGACACTTTGTGGAGACACCACTTAGTGTCAGTTTATCTTCTGCTGCATGCAGACCGATAGAGCAGCCACATGCAAACCACTTGTCAGATCTCAAAGCAACAATCCAGGGCTTTTGATCCACAACTCAGAGGGCATAAAGTTTACCGACAGAGGCACATATGAAAGTGCATCAATATTGGTATAACAAAACACCTCCTAAACTGATATAGACAGTGTTAGCAACCAACACCAAGGGTCCTCCACCCAGGCATTACTGTGGTGGTGGTGGGGTAAGACCAGTTGCCACACCCATCCTCCCCCCCCCCCAAAAAAAAAAAAAAAAAAAAAAAAAAAAAAAAAAAAAAAAGACAAAAACCACACACACACACACACACACACACACAAAACACAACCAATCACCTCATCCAGTATTATAAAATACAGACTCCCACATGAAGGGAGTGGTATTAAAGCAGAAGGACACAGCATAGGTAAAATTCAAGTTTATATATATACATATATATAAAAAACAATTGGGTGGCAGTGACACGCAACACTCAAGGACTGTAACAGTAGAACATCATGCGACAACTTCAGGGGCAACAGACATGGTATCTCAGACTGATCCGAGCTGCAATGCACATCCTGAACTTTGGTCATTAACATACAGGGTGACGCCCATAAAGTCCTGATTACAATTTAAAAAAAAAAAAAAAAAAAAACACACCTTCCAAATGAAACCATTTCGGCCAGATCTGAAACAGTCAGCCTAATTAATTCTGAGAGAGATAGGAACATTCCCAAACACATTAAGAGATATAAACTTACAATTCTGATGGCAGTTCAACTCGCACAACTCACAAACACAGCTTCCCTTAAAAATTCTCAGATATCGGGGCAGGAGTCATCTGCCACCATTCATATATAAAACGCCATTTGAAATTAAGTGCTTCAACCAAAAGCAAGAACCAGGTCTCCATTTAATACCCTAAACCTGAACACTTGACATTAGTAAAGTCAGCACTTACAGGTTAGCAATGAGGGGAAACGGTTAGTCGTGCTGGCAGTGACCCACTGTGGTCTGACCGATTCGTGCCAAAACATTGGTGGGGAGTCCACAAAGAGGGGGGCAGGAATTCCAGCATAATAAATACAGGTAGATCCGATGAGGCCGGGGCACGACCCAGGCTGTGGGCCGCACAAGCAGCAGTGGGCAGAGACTCACAGCTTCTTCAGCCTGCTGTATAGGTCGCGCTTGCTGCGCTCCCCGGCCCAGGTACGGCTCTTCAGGCGAAAGCGCCGCAGGTCCTCCTTGAAGTCTTCGTGAATCATGGGTCTGTAAGCCTGAGGCTCGCACTGGACCTACAACACAGAGATCATGGGGAATCAGTGAAGCTACTTGGAAGAAAAAGAAAAGGCTGCACTTGTGTCTTCAGGTTAATGAGCAAAAGGGAGAACCATCGCTAAATCAAAACTCTGCTAAAAGCCCTCAAATGTTCAGAAAAACTTCTGTAGGCCAGTGTCAGTGCTAGTCAACAGACTGGATAGAAACAATCTTGGGCAGCTGGCATCTCATTCTAGACATACCCTAGGCTTGTGCTCAATGTTCCTTGAATAGGCTCCAGCAACCCCCCCCGATCAGAATAAGCGACAGGCAGCATTAACTCGCCGACGACGGAAAAAAGCAGACCTGAAATTCCTTGTAAAACTCCTTGTAGCCACCCTTGAGCACATAGAGCTCAGGGTAATGCAGGCTGGGGTAAGGGTTGAGCAGACGGTCGCGTTCCCGTAAGTATCGGCACATGCGCGGCCCCCGCTCGGAGGAGAATTCGCAGTGGAAGATCAGCAGCACGCGCTTGTCCAGGCAGGAAGGGGTGATGGGCTGCTTCAAGAAGAACTCATCCAGCTCCTCCTCCTGGTGTAGGTTTATGGCTCCCTGGGTGAGGGTCATCAGAAGGGTCAGAACGGCACATCAGCAAATCAACTGCAAGATGAGAAGTCACAGAATCGGACTGCCCTGTATCCAAATCGAATACTGGGAGCAGGTCACTTGAGGAAGATACCGAGATTTAAGGACCAAAGATCAACTTTGAGACTTGAACCTAAAAATCAGCAAGTCACACCATTTGCACCTCAGAAGTGATGGATGCAAATTATGGGAGGGGGGAAATCAAAGCCGGCCAATGCATGCCGCTGGATGCCCTTAAATGGGTGGAAACCTCATCTCCATAATGTTCATTCCAAAGTAGTGCCTTTGATTTAAGGTGCTAGAAGAAATCCAGTTTATAAAGAGTCACAAGTGCAGTTCTAGACTTCATATCCTTAAAATCTGATAGCTGATAGGCTAGGACGTTACGGCTGTACCTTGATATGCCCGCCCTCGAACTCGTATGGATAGCGGCAGTCGATGACAATGAGGCGCTCCACGACAGAGTCAAACTGCCCATCCAGTGCTGTGGCCATCTGAGGAATGGAGGGACACTTAGAGGTCAAAGAGCCCGAGACTGTCCCCACTTGAAAGACCTCCCCAAGACTAAGCATTAGGTCACAGCATTGGCTCCTTTGAAAGACCTCCTCAAGACTAAGCATTAGGTCACAGCATTGGCTCCTTTGAAAGACCTCCTCAAGACTAAGCATTAGGTCACAGCATTGGCTCCTTTGATCATCCCATTTACGGGGAACCTTCCCCTTTGCGGGGGCTGCAGTCCAAGTCATTGAGGAGTGCTGGACTTGTGAGCAGACGTCGAGTGGCGCTCTCACCATTTCCACTGTAATGTACTTCAGGTCTTGGTGTTTTCCTTCCACAGTTGGCAGGACAAATCGCTGCAGAGAAAAGATACAGGAGGGTTTGTCAAAAGGACAAAACAGCGCTGGGTGGATTAGCGAGTAGGAACATGCGAGGGATTAAATTGAATAAAAGGTGTATGGATACCCTGCAATTAGCCTGGAATGCCCAAAGGCAGCCAACAAAGGGTCTTATAAATTGGATTTCAGGATTTTTCAGTCAGCCCAATAACAGAGATTTACATAAAAGGTATGCGTGTTAGCATTCCCCCTGAAGGACAGAGGCAAGGAGAGCACGGCTGAGGAGCTCCTCAGGATCAGCATACCTTACTGAAATCCCCTATCAGCTCTTGTGCATCGTCATCCAGCAATTTCTCTATCTCAACCTGGCTCAAGGACTTTGACCTCTGAACCACCCGACAAGCCTGAAGAGACAGAACAGAGTCCGACTTAAGCAGAGAGAAAAACCACTGGAATATAATGAAGTTTCCTCCCCTTTAAAGTGGTCTACGTAAGGGACGGACATCAGCCGGCATTGGTACAGACCAGCTGCTCTTCCTCCTCAGAGGTCCGGGGGGAGCCAGCCATACTGCGGCGTCTTTTCACCCTAACGGGCGCGACGTCATCGCCGGGGCGATCTACTCGCTTCAGGACGGGGCGTGTGGTTGACGGGAGCGAGGGCGAGCGGAATAACCCACGGGGACGACAGGACAAGGGCTGGACAGGCACGGG
>JAABNX020000046.1:36109880-36120837 GCA_015163995.2 Mormyrus lacerda | reverse complement strand
ACCAGTTGAACATAAAGAGTCACAGTCACAGAGTACGTAACTAGTTGGTTGAAACAAAATCCTGGTTTGGATTTTTACTTTCTGGACCTGAAATGTCCACCTCTGGAAGCAGGTAACACAATGGATAGGCTGTGCGTCTCCATCCTGACTGTGGCTGGTTCAAGGCCCACATGGACAGTGACATGCACATCATATTAAATTTTATATGTTACAGTAAAATACCAGCTATGAGGCTGAAAGTGTCAATTTATTGACTCAACGCCAAATGTTGGGTGCTTTCACTATTATATTGACCTTTTATATTTACATATATTTTATATTTTTATTTGTACAAAAAGAAGCAGAAATGAGGAAGGCTTAGGGTCAGAGAGCAGAGTCAGCCAGTAGCCAGCACCCCTGAAGCAGTTGGGCAGATGGGTTTTACTGAAGACTCCAGTAGTAATATGATCACTCCACCGGAAATGGGTTTCAATCCTATGACCTACTGGACACATGCACAGATCCATAACCTCTAATCCCTAACATAGCTGCTATGTATACTGACTAGTATGAATAGTGATGGCAATTAAGAGAAGATTTGATGGTGATAATCTCTAGGGATATATAAATGAGGTTTTGTGCTGTCCATCAACGGCTGACCAAACTAACTTTCCATTGGTTGCCTTATTTTTTCGTTCATTTTCTAATTGGGGGGGGGGGGGCATCTGGAGCATAGGCACAAGACTGGATGTGATGGCAGACCATTGCAAAGCACAAATGTACACAATTTCATTCACACACACGTATTATGGACAATTTAAAAACTCCAATTAGCCTACCTGTGTGTCTGTGGACAGAGGGGGTACCTGAGAGGGAGGGCATGCAAGCTACACACATGGAGGCAAGATTCAAACCCCCACACCACCTCATCTGTCGATTCCAATTAAGCCAAACCCGCACATCATATCCACATCTAATGCGGGATTCAAACCCTTGCTTGTCCTTTCAGAGACTTTAACTTTTTCAGCTATGTGAGGCTGTGCACCCGCTCACTGGGTACCTGTCAATCTGTGTCAGCACAGAGATGCCATGCATCTCAAGCTGGATGAGCTTGGTGGCTCTCCTGGGTGGCAGCCCCGGGGGGGCCGCACGGTGGGGAATGTCCCACACCAGCACGTTACCCGTCAGTGTGGCTGTCGCGGCCTGCACACCCCCAGGAAGGAAGATGGACTGACTGAAGGGGCCCACCGCCTTTCTGAAGGTCTGGAGAGGCAACCGAATGGATGAAGAGAATGTATGAGAAACAGAGCTGAGGGATGTCAGACCTTCTGAGTCTGTTAGTCCACATGCAGCACATGGACCATCATGACATCGTCATCGTGCTTCTATCATTACATGCAAAAAAACATGCATTCTGATCCAACCTTATCCGAAATCTTAGGTGCCGAAAACTCAAGATGCCCCCCGTCCTGCGGAAGACAATGAAGTATTGTGCTTGGAAATACATAAATTGATTCATTAAAATAAACTGGAAACACTGAAAGACTGTATACCTTTGTGTGAAATAAAACACGACTCTGACTGTTACTCAGGAGTTGATTGCTGTCCATGGGATGGAAGAGGATATGTCGCTGGAAAAAAATTAAAAAGTACTTAAAAATATATATACAAACATTATTCCTTTTTGGCTCTAACAGTCTGCTATACCCCATGATGTTCACATTAATGACATGATAAACACACTTTTTACGTCACCCAAGCAAATAAGGACTTGATTTAAATAATCATAATGCTAATTCAGATTCGTACTCCAGTACTAGAGGTTGAGAGAACAGACTCCACATTCTGCAGCCCATTGGAAACAGTGCTGGCTCTCATTAAATGCGCAGTACCTATTCATCACATCACAGGAGCCTTACCTGACGGCCGTATTCTGGATCCACTTCCTTAACACAGAGCGGGGTTTCTGTCTCAGTTGTCCAGTCCCAGATACAAACTCTCTGTAAAAGATTCATTGAAAATTTATTAAGCCTCGGGTTACTTTTTTTCCATGATTAAAAAATTAAAAATTAAGTCAATGTCAATGATTAATAAGTCAACACCCTGTCATACCACATATTTCTGGGATAGAAACATTAAATCTGTTTACACTAATACCAATCCACAACAGATCACAGTGCTTAGGGACATTCCTTAAATAATACAACTAAATCTCAATGCATTTTAAAGCACCTAGACCTTTATCATTTAGAGTGTCCTATCATTTGGTGATTCCCTTTCACCAAATGGTAAAAGGTGATGTTAGCTGAGGAATTTTTATTCCAAACAAAATCCAACAAACCTGAATCTCTCGGGCTCCAACGGTGACCAGGAGCTTTGAATCTCTTGACATAGCCACCTCTGCGACGCCACCTTCAGGATGGCTGTCAAACAGCGTCCTCACAGGAATGCTGCAGCAAAATAGCGTCCACCAATTTCTATATACGTCATACGTCAAGATTTAAGGAAGCACTTCTTTACGCAGCGTGTAGTCAGAGTATGGAATAGTTGTCCTGATAACGTAGTGCAAGCTGAATCCTTAGGTTCCTTTAAATCAGAGCTAGATAAGATTTTAACAACTCTGAGCTATTAGTTAAGTTCTCCCCAAACGAGCTTGATGGGCCGAATGGCCTCCTCTCGTTTGTATAGTTCTTATGTTCTTATATCTACCACAGACCAGATAATTAAAAACAAGCACCCAGCTAATTGCAGAAAAACAATGAAAATGGATTTAAAAGAAAGGTTAAAAAATTATTATAACGTTGTCAGAATGATTGTAATTATTGATTTGCTGCATTCAGGTAAGGCTAAGGACTGAAGCTCAGTTTCAACTTTGGTAGGGACCAAAATCAGACCTGAATCTCCTGACCCCCCAAAAACACACAACACTCCCACAGGCCACACCCAAATCCCCGCCTGTGAGGTAAGGCTTTACCCTGAGTAAGAGTCCCAGATTATCACCAAGCTGTCCGGGCCCTTGTCTGCTGTGACCAGCCATCGTCTGTCTTCACTGGCACACAGACAGGAAACTGGACTGCAGTGACCCTAGAAAACCATGCCAGATGAATGTTATTACAGCTATTTTATTTAATTCTAATTTTAAAAAACAGCGATTGTGTTTTGCTCTTGCCATGAAGCATTGAAGTACAATGTGGTGGATTTTCACACCTGCCTGCAGGTGGAAAATGTATAAAAACCCACCCCACAGCAGGGCGAATGGGAAGGGGGTATCTCAGCCAATTGTGGTTTGGCAAGTCATCCGGTCATCCAGGTCAGGGTCATAAGGCAGCAAAGGGCACAAGGTTGAGGTGCACCTTGACTGGTAGGTATGCCATTTCATCACAGGCCATACATATGCACACACTGCCAAACATCACTAGCAACTTAGAGACGTCGATCAGCCTAACTGCGTGTGTCTGGGCCGAGGAAGGAATCCCATGCAGCACACAAAATGGGGGTGGAATTCGAACTGCGAGCTCTAGAGTTGTGAGGCAACAGCGCCACCTGCTGAGATACTGTGCCACCCACAAGACTAACTAATTTTCTCCTGCTTAAACCATTACTGAATTCCCCTATATACATCATGTATGATAGGCAGGGTGTGAATTACAGATATTTATTCACATCTCAGCTATTTATATCCTAAAAGATTAAGCTATTTGCAAGGCAATTACAATGCATGCATTGCACTAAAGCAGAGCAGCGCCATATATTTAGTTAAATCTGTCTTGTGGGTATTTATTAGAACACATTACTTTAATCAAAGGTTATGTGTTTTTCATATGGTAGCACAGTTCTAATCAGTATCCCTGATTGGGCCGCAAAATTCCACTTCCAGAATGTGCTGTGGAGTCAAAGGTGATCAGTGTGTGGCTGTGCGGGGTGCTTTGCCTGCAGAAGGCGCTGAGAGGCGGAGGTGTGATCATTCATCACTGCCACATTGGCGCAGGCGTAGAAGGTAACCAGCCGCTCTTTGTCCTGCAGGCTGAAAACGGGCAGGGCCTTGTTCACGCCGAAAGCCCACGTCAGAGTCTGCAACAGTAATTCAGGAGGCGACACCGGTTTGTTGACCATACATTCAAACCACCGGGCATCTCCAGGGCATGAAAATTAACAGCCGTTCTGGAAAAAAGTCCCATATGCATTATTATATCTGAGTAACACTCTGATTTCAGAAGTATGATGAGATCTGATATGAATGTTCTGAATGAATGTGAGCTCCTGGCTTTTTAAAGATTTACGTGAATGTTTATTTATTTTGTGACATAACAATTGCACATGAATATGTAAAATTTCCCTACCAGAGGGTGGGTTTTGCGGGCAGAGCTGCTCTCCTGAAGAGTAAGCGGTGTTCTGGGCGTGGCTGTGCAGACCTGCAAGGCCTCCTGCTGCTGCATGCCACCTCGCCTGTGCCGCCCAGCCACCATCTCACCATCCTCATCCTCACCCGGGACAGCAGGGCTCTCTCTTCCCCCTTCATCCTCTGCTGCTCCACTGCTTGCTGCCCCTGCCCCATCCTCAGTTACCCCAGAGGGGCAGGTACTCCCTGCTCCATCAGTGTCAGACATAGGCAGATCCACTCTGTGCTGCTTTTAGCAAGAAATAATCAGTAAAATTCTTCAAATGGCCACACTTTGTCGGAATAATTTTATTTAATGTTATTGTCCTATGTACTGTAACAGATTTTTCCATTACTGCAAACCTGGCCTGTGTTTCACAGTCAATGAGACACAGCACTAGTTTCATTAAAACAAAATCCCAAATTTAAGAGCTGTGCAGGTAAATAATATTAGCTAATGGTGTCAGTAATACATGTAATTTATACACCCTGGCTACTTTATCAGGTGCACATAGTTAGTACCATGTAGAATGTACTTTTGACTCCAGAAATACTTAAAAAGTAGCTGAGCTGCATATTTTGAAAAGCATTCCTGTACACGCCTGTTGTACTGAGCTGTTATTTTCGCTCTTGTGATATTCATATTAGCTTAATGAGTCTGGCCATTCTCTCATTCGGCAGGTGTTTTCAGTAACAGAACTGCCCCCGATTTTTTTTGTATCATTCTCTGTAAACGGCAGACAGTGCAGTGTGTGAAGATCCTGGTAGGGCGGCTGTTTCTGAGATTCTGAGATAATCACGTGCCGCACCAACAAACCATGTTCAAAATCAGCACCCCCCCCATCCGAACGCTGAGCCGCACAGAAACCGGGGTACCCAATAAACTGACCACTGCTATGTGTCAATTTATATTACTTTCAAAAGTAAGCGGCGCATAGTAGAAAACGACAATAGAAGCATATTAATGGGGGATCTTTTTTGTATGTAACTTTAATAATTACAGCTTGAATTTTTAGACGGACGTATCGTACACAGCGCAACAGCGCAACTCACTTTCGAAAGCATAAATTCAGTATGACCTCGGAATCAGATAAACATAAAAGTTAGGAATATGCAAAAGAGTGAAAAAAAGGATGCTGCCGTAGCACTTACACGGACGACTGTGACCAGCGGGCGGCTCTGACAAACTAAACAGCAGCTTCCTTTACCGTCTAGCGAAAAGCGTCCAGTTGCTAAGATACGCGCAGAAGGCATTGTGGGACAGAGACGAGGCGAATTTAAACTTCACCTCCAAGGCTACCCATGTTGTCATGACCTCGATTTTGTGATAAACGTCATAAGTTCCTTTAGCTTGAAGCTGCTGAGTGTGTGTCTATGTATTATTACTATTTTGTAAACTTCTCTAACAAATCTTGAAGTGGTTAAATAATCCCCATGAATTTTACTGTACATTCTGCACTCAACAATGTTATTTGCTTGGCTAATTGTGCCAGAATTTAAAAGCACACTGGTTGGGAACAGCTGCAACATTTAATTTTCCCCTTCACTCAGTTTATTTTTTAAATTACTATAACAGTATCAACTTGTTTTGCAGTCCACAGCGCAGACAAGCCCATATTGTTATTTAATGAAAATTCAGGGGACATCTACAAACAAGAATCACACACATTATATTGTTACAAATATGGCAAACAAAATTTTATTTTGGTGAAATACATTACAATCAAGGGTCACTGCAAACCAGAAAACAACATGTTAGATCTCAAGACTCCCCAGAGTAAAAATGTAACATTAGTGAAAATATAGGGGAAAAATTAACTGCATGTAGAAATGTGTGGAAGAAAGGAGCCTTTATGTTGAAGCCATATAATATCTCACACAATACAATTGTCCCATCTTAGTTTGCCACAATGCAATGCAGCATGGCCTTCTGGTGCAGCACTTCCTCTTATTAACAGCTAGGCACAGACACCATCCACACCAACTGAGAGTGCAAAGAACTTCATTCACATGCTCTTCTTCACCTTTGAAGAGGCACCACATTACACCTGTTTGTATTGAAAAGACAAGCAGATAAGGATCAGTCCGAAATATTAAATACATTAATCAAGTACATCCATAACATACTGACTGAACTATAATTATGACTCTGTTTACAAATCACTGCAGTACAACTGAAGAGAGAGTGGATTAAAACAGCTGTTTTTTAACATGTAATTCATAAAAACGTCCATTTTACTGTATTTTATACATTGCTATAAAAACACCCTTTTTCCACAGCAACCCCTACATACCAGCTTCAGGTTTGCATGCCTGTATATAGTCATTCTCATCAAGGAGGGGAGTCTGGCAATCAGTAGCATATGCAACTAATGGTCTTTGATGCTTTGGAGTTTCCTCAAATGTAATTATACATTTTTATAATGGAAAATAAAAACTATATGTTGCAAAGCCAGAGATGGAGAAAGACATAAACAAGCAATGCAACCCCCCCCCAAAAAAAAAGTTGTATCTGTACAATTATGCATGTTACAAGTTAATCTTGAATCAAAAATTAATAAGTTCATGTATCTTAATGTATTTCAGTAAAAACTAAAGCAGCTAATGTAGCTTTTCAGGTTGGACACAAATTAAGTATCTCAGCACACTCACCCAAGCAGACCCCTTCCTGACCAGCGCTGAGGGGTCAAATTCAGTTGGACCTTCTGACCACCACGAATGACTACAATGTTCAGGGGTTTCTGGGGTAGCAGAAGGAAAACATCTTACCATCAGTTTTGGATTTTAAAGGGGAAAAAAGTAATTATGGTAATAAGCACTAAACATTCCCATCTATCATGAAGCATGTCATTCTACATCGTAGAGGCGAATGTTGTAACATTTCCTGCTTTCACTGTACTTGAATGGTTTATTTTTGTGTATATTATGACATTTTTCTGGTTGAGGACCGATACCACGAGTGATTGCGCTTTGTGCTTGCTGCACAGACACATGATACTTCATGGACAATCATGGACCAACCCCTTCACTGTGCTGGACCACAGTGGCTATGTTCTGAAGGTTCTGGAAATTTCCGCAGTTGACAGAGCCGAACTCAATTAACTCATCACCAACATGCAAGCCCTAACAAAAAAAACAGAGAGAACAAAAGTAAAAACGCTTATTATGGGAAGGGAACAAATATGTTTTAAATCTAAATATTTATGTTTTATTAACAGAAACCGCTAAACAGGGCTACGTGATGAAAACAGGGTGTTTTACACATCAGATTTACAGCCATGTTTGTTAAAGTCATTAAAGGGGACAAAGACCGGGACGTACAGACTGGCTAGCGGGGGATCCCTGCGTGACGGTGTCCACGCGGGCGAACGCGCGAGGCAGAGCTACGTCCTGCGTCGCGCTCTCGGCCAGGGCCTCCGCATCGTCCCGCTCTCGCTTGGATTTTTCTCGCGCGTGCAGTCGGTGGAGTGCCTCCTCGATCTCCACCATTATCGCTTTGTGGTCGTTCTGCAAACCTGACCACACAGGCAGGAAAGAGGGAGCAAGCCCCTGGTTCATACCCACCATTTGTGGACTGTACTGCGTTTCAGTACCTATGTTAGGCTCACCTGGGTGCCTGAAAACAAGTGAACCTGTCAGTTTTACGTAGTGCCAAAACGAAACCTGTCCTTACATGAAATGTTGTGTCTCGCTGTTCGGATCTGGTACAAATCCACATCCGAACGTGGATAGCCTTCCACGTCCACCAAGGGTCCCTTCATGTCCATTCCTTGCTGTTAGAAAAACAAGGTAAACTTCTGGACGATTGGGACGACGGCGCAAAGTCAAGAAACTTCAACACCGGTTAGCGGTGAAGCCGAAAACACAGTTACACAATAATAATTATTGCCAGAGAATATTTTATAAGACAATCATTTAAGCAGAAAACAGTTTCGAGTACATGCATAGCGTTATCAGGCTACTACGCGAACCCAATGTCAGTTTTAACCGTGCTCTTGGTACTAACTTACATCTTCCAACACATCAAAATACGCTTTGATCTGCTCTTCGATTTCGTCTTTCTTTTTGACAAGCCTTTGAACATCTTCGACTGTTATAGGAGATTCAGTGTCGCTATTTTCCTCAGTCATTTTCATTACTGACATAACAGGAAATGAAGTCGCTCTAACTACGGAACATCAATTAGGACAAAATAGGCCGTTTCTGCTTAATGGAAAGCGACAACAAACATAAGTACGCGCAACGAATAATATGTGGCACAAACAAGGTGTCTGCAGGTATTTCCATGTCATTTTATTGTGTAGATACATTCATATATCAAGAAATTTTAATATTCAAGTTACAAAACATAGACGGGTCACTTGAAGAGACTTTTTAAATACCATTGTGCAGAGTATAACAGTAATGCACTTTCGTTCATAAATTCAATATGATACCTTCATTTATTAATTATAACACACCTCTATATAAAAATGTATATTGTGAATTTTAAGTTAGTTAATACATAAGGCATAAGTACTAGTGATTCCATTTATTAATATCTATAAATACAATTCTTCATTATCTTTGCTTTAATGTTTTACATTTATTTGCATATGCAAACAACTTACGAAAACCAGGGAATGTGTTGTAGCGCTACAGAAGACTGGAAAATAATTTCTTCAAAAGTCACCATAATTCTTAAACATGAAAGGTTTAAAGTTCCCATATATTCACCATTTAAATGTATCCACATTATCATGTTCTATCAAGGCAAAACGAAACAGTCCAGGTCCAGCTGTAGCAGTCGAGCTACCGCGGATATCATTTAAAGTGAACATCAATACGCAGAATTATGACAGAACAGCACCAGCGTCATGTATAACCCGTAGGTATAATGGCAAGAAAACAAAATATTGGTCCAAATCCACATTCATTACTCTAGTGTCAATATATTGTATAACATACAATGACCATTTAAATCAAGCAGCATATTCTCCAAAATCAAACACCGGACCAGGTAATAAATAAGAGAAAAAAATTGTAGACATGAATGTAAACAGAAAGCCAGACATGATTTCATAAATCATGTATTTTACATACAGCTCTGTTGAGGTGGAAACAAAATGGACAAGAAATTATGATGCTAACTATTTTAGGACATTTTTAAGGTTTTATGAACTGCAGCAACCAAAAAGTCAGAGAAGGTGAAGTAATTTACATTCGGGTTTAATACGTCTTCTGTGTTAATGGCTTCCTGTCATCTAGCTTAATCAAACAGCCCACAGATTTTTTACATCTTAGATTTCATTCACAGTGGCCTTAATGTTACCTTTAAAAGGTCTATTTTAGTGAGAGTTGTGCTCATTGCAAACTGCTGCTAGTGGTTAGTGTCCATTGTCGGGATTCTGGGTAGTGAGCTCACCAGTCTGGTCAACAAGCTGGGTCTGTAGATCCTTCACTTGCCCTGGATCTGACTGGTTTTTGAATTCATTCTCTTGGATTGGCGCCGAATGAGTTCTGGATTTGTCTACTTTTGCTGAACTGGTTGGGGATGTGGCCACATTAGGCTGAACTGGTTCAAGAGGGGTTGTGACTTTGCCTGCTCTTGCTGAGTGGGATGTGACTTCATCCACCTGCTGCTGCACGGACTGAACCCACTGCCTCAGCTGCTGTTGCATGGCTTGGACCCCGCTATGGACCCGCTCCTGTCGACCCTGCAGTTCCTCCAGCTGTTCCCGCGTCTCCTGTGCCCGCCGCCAGCCCTCGCTATTCATCCTCACGCCACGGGGCGCTAACGGCCGGCCCTGCATATACGCCTCAAACTCCTCCTGAGTCAAGTTGAGCGCCGACCCGTCAAGCTTCTCGATAAAAGCCACGGCGCAGGACTGAAAAGGGAAACATGAAGCCACTGATTAAAGGCACTCAATACATACAAAAGGTCCATAACTCAGATGACCAAGAATAAAGTGAATTCAGCTGTATAAAAGCATGTCAGTTCAACAAGGAAGCACTCAAAGCAGCAGGGTTGAAATGCGTCTCATTTCAAATTCAACTGCACCTGATTTGCTCTCAGGTTCTTTACACAAGATGTTAGCAAAGTATTCTAGGTAACAAGGGATCAGCCAGTAGAGCAGCAGGAAATCCGAAACAGAAATGCAACGCGGACAGTGTGGACGGCAACACACCAGGTTGGTGAAGTAGTATCCACTCTCTCCAGCCATGACGCTGTGGGCCAGGCCAAAGCGGATGACGTACTGCATGTTGGAATAGAGGCGCGGCGGGTTGCCCTTCAGCACCACGTAGATCAGGCCCGACAGGAAGTTGTCAGCATCGGCTGGCTGGCGGCTTGAGGACGCCAGACCCTGAAACACTTTCCGGCAGCACCTGGACACGCAGGTCAGCTTGTCTTGGGGAGCTCGCTTGGCGTCCATCTCGATGATGGCTATCCAGGAGGGAGACACAGAAAAGCGAGGGAGGGGGGGATAGATTCAATTGTGATTTAGGATGATATATTTTACAGATCCATCATGCCATTATACTGGACAGGACTGCAAAGGGCTTTGAGCCTAACCTAGAACCCACAGTGCGTGAGGCAGTAGATGCCCGGTTGCCAGTTCA
>JAABNX020000046.1:36094862-36109780 GCA_015163995.2 Mormyrus lacerda | reverse complement strand
GGTACCTGTGATCCTAACCTAGGACCCACAGTGCATGAGGCAGTAGATGCCCGGTTGCCAGTTCAGGTACCTGTGATCCTAACCTAGGACCCACAGTGCATGAGGCAGTAGATGCCCGGTTGCCAGTTCAGGTACCTGTGATGGCTGGTAGAAAGGGGTCACTGCCCACTGGCCCATCCCTAGTACAGGGGACACGCAGCATCTGAGGAGTTACCCAGTTCAGTGCCCTGCAAAACATCGACAGAGAGAAGGGCTCAAAACAGAGCACATTTCCCAAACATCAGTGTGCTCACTAACATAAAAGGAATATACTACACGCATACATGATGCAGAAACACCAGAGAAGTCACCACACGGTGTATAAATGTCAAAACGGGTACAGGCACTAAAGAAAATAACACTGCTAACGTGCATCCATGTAGGCTGAGGTTTCTAAATAGTCATAAGAGGACAGATACAGGTGTCATTCCGAGGAACAAGGAGGGAGGGAGAGAAGCTGCGTTTGGGGTGTTATAGAGGGAAAAAACAAGGGGACTGACTTTATCCTTCTCTGCAGGGCCAGGTCCCTCTGCTCGTCGTCACAGCTGTCATGGCAGAACGCCCACTTGTGGAGCCGAGTCATGATCAGCTTCTCCATGTGCTCCATCATGTGGACGGTCTGCTCCTCAGAGAGGCCTGCGTCACGGAGAGAATGCCGCATGGGGCTGAGAACGGGGGCGAGAACGGGGGCGAGAACGTGCCGAGAACGCGCAAGCCAGAGCAGCATCAGGAGTGACCAAATTTCCATTTAGAAAATGTCGGCTTGCATATTCTAAAATTTCCAAATGTATTGTTTGTGCCGATGCGGTCCTGCGGGTTAAGACTGTGCCTGTGATCAGAAGGTCACTGGGTCAAATCCCTTGGCTGTCAGACTGATGTCATCGTTAGGCCCTTGAGCCCAGCAGTTCCACAAGCTGCTTTTCTTTCTCGGTTGTACATCGCTTTGGATAAAAGCGTCTGCTAAGTAAATGCTGCTAAAAGTGTTAAACATGATCATTTCAAACTCATAGGTCACTTTATGCCCATATACCTAAACAAATAGAATAGGAACTTCATTCAGATTTTAACATAAAAAGATCATTTACTACTGTAGTTTTGTTCTTTCAGTACTTAGGAAGTACGCAATTTTGGATGAACTTTCAAAATAAACAGTTTTAGGGAACCATTGATTTCCTCACCCATAGGAACCAAGCTACTTTAGTTACATGTGGATAGTTACCATGAAAACGATATAGTGCTGTGTGAAAACAGAGGTATAGAAACATGGGGACTCTCTCTGCCCCAACACTGAAGGTTACAGGTGCAACCTGTTTATCTAAAGATACGTAAGAAAATCCACTAAAAGGAAACCAATCAGGGCAGACCAGAAACACCACACTGCACCATATGCTCGACAAACAATATGCACAACTCACCCATGAAAGATTATTAAACCTTAACAAAGACTCAGACATATGACCACTGCCTTCAGACACACACACATACACACACACACAAACTGTCATCATCGGAATACTACTCACCACTGAAATGTCCAGCAATATTCTGGTAGAAGTCCTGCACCAGGTCAGACTGCTTCTGCACGGGCAGGTCCTGCGGAATACAAAGATGGGGACAGTAAAGGACACAAGGTAGAATGCGGAGTATGGAGCAGTAAGGGACACAAGGAGGGGCTGTGGAGCAGGGAGAGGGGTGCATTACATGGTAGGCTTCCATGGTACTGAGGAAGGCAGTGCAGCGTGACTGTAAGCTCTGAGAGAAGGGCTTCTGGAGCAGCTTCAGGAAGCCGGTGAAGTCGCCCAGCTGCAGAGTCTGGTAGGCCTGCAGCGCCACCTCCTGACTCGCTGACGGCTCTGCGGGCGGCGGGAGAGTGGATCCGTGTCAGTCCGTGTCCATTTCCCATTAATCGCAGTGTCTTTGGAGCTTGGCTCCAAAGCCGGTTTATGTAAGCAGATATCTGCTTATTGTTATTACTGCGTCACCTCAGTTGACGTTTCAAGTGTCAGTCAGGTCCCACTAAACAGAGGCGTTCTGTAAAGCCCTCAAGCACCCTCACACTGCCTCAGCAGTCAGAGCAGCCCTGCTTTACTCAGTGCTACACTAGCATATAAACAGAAAGATCCGGAAAAATGGCATGCCTCAGGTCAGCATGAATGCACTCAGTAGCTTAAGAACCCGCCGTGACGACACGGCTGGCACTGCGGCAATGTGGGCATGGCTATGTCACAGCGATACAGCGAGAACCTTGCCGCTTGGCAGGGGACGGGGCGCCCCAGAAGAGCCGCCTCACGGTGCTCACACGTCGGCCCTTCTCTGCGCTCTTCTTCTCCTCAAACCTGGAGAAGGTGAGGGAAGTCCCTCCATCGCTTGGGGGTTTGGGAACAGGAGGCAGGTGGCTGGTTTAAAAACAGAAACAGAGGAAAGACGGAGCTGATTAAAATCTTTTTGTAATGCAAAACCATGCAGTTATACAGGTTTTTCAGTGACCTGAGAGGCGGGCGACACATTCAGGAACGGACGACAGCGCCGTTTCCTCACCCATTGTCTCTCGCAGCCTCCTGGGCACTGCGGCTCCGCTCACGCCAGCACTTAGAGCAGTAGCCCTGCCATATGGGGTTTCCATAGTAGCCACAGTTGTTCTTGCAGAGAAGCTCAGACTGGCTGACGTGGATCCCTCCCTGCGTTACCGCCTGCATGCTCTCACCTGGGAGGAGAGCTACAGAACAGCTCAGAATTTCACACCAGGTCAGTCCAAATGTATGGCCATGGTACACAGGGCAGACTGCAGAGTATGGAGAGGGGGAGTGTAAGGTACACGGATCACTATCAGTACTTTATTCTCTTTTCGACTCCATACGAGGTTCATACAGGAACAGGAGCCTATAAAGCGTTAGGGTATCCATGCCCCTCTGGCGCCCCTGTACGAGAATATCACAGATTTACAGAATTACAAGCAGCTGACTAATTGATGTCTCCCTCTAGTGACTGGAGAATATGCTGCCAATGACAACTAATACGAACTAATACGCTCCTCGTGATTACTTCGAGGCCGTAATTATTGCATATCAGCGCAACTTCTGAAACGGGAACTTTTCGACTTGGCTAAAAGCCAACCTCTTTTTGTAGTGAATGAAAATAGATAGTTGAACACGCTTAGCTTAAGTACGCCATTTAGGCAGAGTATATATGATCAAAGAAATGTTAGACGATATTTATTTTGTCCAGATCTCGCTATAAATACACTTGTCGAGATTAACAGACTATAACAAACTTACCGAATGGGACGCTGGATATTACTATATGTCACAAAATGGGAATAATACTGTGGGGAAATAAGAAATTTAAAAAGCCAAATTAATTTTAGAGTGTTCGAAGGATGTTTTAAATTAAACTTGCGCTTTGGTTAACCAGCGTATAAAGATTAGGTCGAACAATGCCGATCACATATCTGCGACCAAATTAACAAATAAATAAAGTAGCACGATTGCGAATCGTCAAGAAACCCGAATGAAATATGTGATATACTTGCCGGGTCGGCTGATGGTAGGACTTCGCCGGATCCACGATTCTATTTACAGCTCCCCCTTTAACCCGGAAAGTCTTCGGATACAAAAGGTCAGACCAGCCGGGCTTACATGCAGCGAACAGCTCTTCAGAATCACACTGCTGTCTTACCGCTCTTGGCAGTGGCTTGCAATAAAAGTACACTCTCTTTGTCACTCACTCACACACACTATTATATATTTTTATATATTTCAAATATATTTTTATATATGTCATATATGTGTGTGTTTAATGAAAAGATGTGAAATTGTTTCATTTTTTCAGAAACGGCACTTCATTGAAAAGCATCACTTCAACTTTTATTATCATCAAAAGTAACGGCCAACAATACTGAAAAAAGATATCGGACTTTAAAACGTAATGAAGGTTTGCATTTTCTTAAGATTTTTATGTACAACACATGTGAAATATTCAAAATATACAATAGTTATTTTCAGCCTTTGATGTTTAAATATAACAAAACTGTTAAGTAATATGAAAGAACAATTTCTGTATTTCCGCAGAGCAAGAATTGTCATATATATGATCCTTTTAAAATTAATGAACTGTGTCACGTTGCTGGTTTAAGTTTTTTCTTTTTCGGCTTCACCATCTGTGGCAGTGGGATTCTGAAGGCCGTTCTGCGACAAAGAATAAATTGATAAGAGGCAATTTCTTCAAAAATACACTTTCCCATTCGAGAAGTTCAAATTAGACAGTACTCACTCGCATGTTGTGCAGATCGGGCTGAAGTTGCAGAATACTTAACAGGGGGATGAAATTAAAAATTAGTAAAAGCATAAAATATAAAATTATTTAAAAATATTCTTCAATATCAGAACATGTCAATACATACCGATATTTATAATTAAGTCTTTTAGAACTCAGTCGCCTAACTCACGCCCTCTGCTGGCACAGCACTGAACGTTATATGCTATAATCATCATAATAATAATCATCATCATCACAACTTTACTGATCCCCGTGGGGAAATTCCTTTTTTGGGGAAACTTGCTCTTTGTAGAGCAAGCTGTCCGCGAAGGGCTGCCACCTGTTGGGGCGCCCAGGGAGCTGGGGGTTAAGGGTCTTGCTCAAGGACCCACAGACATGCTGAGGCTGGGTTTGAACCTGCGACCTTGTGATTACAGGCCCACTGAGCCACATGCTGCCCCCTACATATTATACATACATACATACATACATATATAGATAATACATATTATATATAATAGATCTATGTAACTTGTAGCTAATTATCCTGGTCATGCAGTATTGGGCACAAGGCTGGGGAATACTTTGGATCTATCACAGGCCACTTGCATTCAGATGCACACATGCAGATTAGGTATCTATAGCTTTGTGGGGACCCTCCATTCATTTCTATGGCCATAACCCTAATCACAACTATGGCAACCTTAACCCCTACCCAGCCCCAACCTTATACATAATTAACCAAACAAAATACAAGACTCTCCGCTATTTTAGATTTTTGCTGTCACAGATTTTTATGAACTTGAGTTTCCCCTTGTGGAGACATCAAAGATGTATCTACATCAAAATAACAGGATTTTAATCACATGCATGCATGCACACAATCACACACTATGGGCAATTTAAAAGTACCAGATAACCTCAATTTATGCCTTTGTACTGTGGGAGCAAACTAGAGTACCAGGAGGGAACCAGCTTGACATGGGGAAAACACGTCGTATGTGGGGCAAAAATGCTTCCAGTAACTGCTCTTACATGTTATAATGCGTGGTATAATTCTTACAACTAACTGACAGAAAGTAATTACTATCAACTCAGATCCCACCTCCCACCCAATGGCTGGGGCTGAGGGAGCCCCTTCAATACTTTGAACCAAAGGGCTAAAACAAGTGTAAACACAAATGAGTTTTGTGACGTACTCGACAGACAGACGGAGCAGACGTAGCCAATGTCAATGAGGCTGCGATGGCAGAAACAGGCCGCCCTGTAATCCACGTGCACTGGGGGAGGCAGGACCAACTGGGAACGCTGGTCTGAGTCTGGCAGGAACACCCACTGCATGGGACACACAGACAAACAAGGAGCGATATTGATGTAGCGTGGGCCTTCACAGCAATGGCTGCGACGGCAAAGTTTACATTCCGGGTTTCTGATCCTTACCAGCAAATACTGGGCAAGGGCAACTTTCTGTGGGATTTTTAGGTACAAGCCCCCTGTTATATCACAGGCCTAAGGGATAGAAATGGAAGAGTCATTGTCACACAAAGCAAAAGCCTTCAGACATGAATGGTTTTATATAAATCACATAGATAGTTTGGAATATACCTGCTGCAGGAGACCAGAGTCAGAGGCCAGTACACAGGCATCAATAAGGACACTCTGAAACATAAGCAAAAATCTTAGATACCTCATACAGTAAGATCAAACGTATCTGATTTTGGTGTCAACAGGGGTCTTACATTTTTCTGAGCAGCAAAGATGACGTTCATGAAATTCATGTACTGTAATGCACAATCCTCAGCAGCCCTGATCACCTGTTTGAAACATACAAAACATTTACTTGATAGAAAGTGAATCTGAGAACACTGGAAAGATCCTCTTAATCCCAGTCCTGGTAAAGCAACAACCATAGTATGAAATGTTTTATCTGAAATATTTTAATTAGGGAATGGAAAAATTAAAGCACTATAGTGAAATTTTACAAAAAAATTCCAGTTTTATATTTTAGAAGTTAGTACCTAGTACTCAATGACATGGCAATACTAGAAACATCCACTCAAGCTACATTTATTTGTGAGTTGATGATTAAAACTAATACCACTAATACCAACATAATAAGACATATTTGAGAGGACAGGAGACTGCGCTGCATAGCAGGAATGATGCGAGCATATCCCACAAAGCACCCTGGATGGGGTGTCGGTCCACTGCAGGCCACATACACACATCATGGGCAGTTCAGAGACGCCAAATCACCTAAGTCACGTGTCTTTGGATTGTAGGAGGAAACTGATATTAAATGAGGAAATATGCAGAAATGTGGAGAAAAACAATCCAAGTTCACAAACAGAGCAAGGGGGCAGGAACGGAATCCATAACCCTGGAGGTGTGACCTCATAGTATTAACCAATAAACAGCTGCCTTTAGGAAAACAGAGCTTAAGGAAAAGCATTTACCAATATCCTTGATTTCATGTCTTGCGCTGTAAAAGAATCAAATAATTATTAACACATGGTTGTATGTATTGGATTCCGGTGATTAGTTTTAAAATCACAAAGTTCAAAGAGAGGGAAGCTGTGTAATACAGAGTCACATTACCATCCAGCTCCTTGGTGAGTCGATGAATATCTGAGCAAAAGCAGTTAAGAAATAAGGTCCAGTCTGCTGGTGTGCAACTGTTCATAAAACTAAAGGCAAGGTACAAAATGCTAATGCAAATTATGGAAGTAATTCGATTAATTGTGGAAGTAATTTCATACATTTACCTAAATAGTCCTGGTGACCCTTTTATTCTTAATATAAAACCATGGCCACCACAACAAGTTATTCATTAAAAATTCAGTACAAAGGGATACAACACAGTGCTTTGGCGAGAGATCCTGCCAGCATGGTGTCGGTCTGGTGGCCGCTTATTTTAGCTGCAAAGTGAAAATACAGCACGTCAGGCGATGCTGCTCCCCCACACTCTGGGATGGAGCAGTTGCTGCTTCCAGTAGCAGAGGCTGATGACTCACTTCTGGCCATAAGTCTCCTGACCTCCTCAGCAATAAGGTCGTTGGCAACAGACAGGAGCTCATACTTCCCATCCCCGCTACCCAACCCAGAGTCATCTCCAGTCACATCACCAGCCTTCCAGTGTTTACTGGGGTACAGGAAATGACTGTGTGGAAGCAGAAAGGAAGGGGAAAAAGAATACGACACTGAAAACGCTGGCTATTCATCATGCAAACCCATCATAACTGAGGGATATGCTTACATGCAGCGAACAGCTCTTCAGAATCACACTGCTGTCTTACCTCTCTTGGCAGTGGCTTGCAATAATGCCAAGTTTGTTAGTCCTGTTCATGACCAGGTGAGAATTCCCCATCACCATCACAGCATCCAAACACTTTGATAACGTGAACTGACAAATGATGATAAACATAATCAACGCACTGCAGAATATGTGAGTCAAATACATTTTTAAAAAATATATCAGCATTGAGTCAAGATTTCGCAGAAGCAAGCAGTAACTGTGTTAATGACTACTGTCGTTTATAGGGTCAGGTCAGTTTGAGGACCATGGGAGTTGCCGCACCCACCGTACGGCGAAATTCCTCGGGATCCCTGCTGGCGACCACAAGGGTTACAGGGGTTGTAGGGGTTACTAATGAATTATTGATTTTTACTGATCATATATTTAATAGTAATACATCACCTCTGGCTCCCGCTGCGCCTGCTGCCCCCACCAGATTGGGTTAACATCTATCACAATGACCAGAAGACTTATCTCGTCTTCTACGAATAAGAACAAACACTTTCTTTAATCAGTCTGTATGTTAAGCCACACCGCAAGCTGTACAATTCACTGTTTAAAAGACCGGGAAGTCAACCAAATGACAATTAACGTAGCCTATTATACAAGGATCAGTTAATGAAATTTACCCCAGGGAAATAAAGTCTATCTGTAAATTTACCCTAGAAACTAGTTACACCCAAGTACATCAATAATGACACGTTATACTCGGCAGTATTAATAAACGCAGATACCATTCTAGGTATAATTTTCATAATATGAAAGAAAAAGTGTTCATACTGACCCGAAGCCATCGCTGCTTCACAAAATCCCTAATGTGAACAGTCGCGTTGTTTAGACGTCATCACTGAGCGACCAATCACTGGCCGGACAACCGGGCTCGTGAGTGAGGAGTGTTTGCTACCCTGCTGCCTTAATATGAACGGGAAGTGTCATGAAGATGGATAGTTAGATAGAGCTGGTTGCGTTCCCATTCCATCACAGAAGCTGACTTATACATGTGGATATATTTAATAAAACTGAAAAAGTAAAAAAGTAACAGCTTGGTAGCATAGTAGGGCTAGCTTTCTGTTTATTGCATCAGAAAGTAACGTGCCAGTGTGTGAAAGCCTGACAGTGATCTATTTCTGTTTATGTGTAGAGATCTTCTGAAACCAATATTCCATTTTTACAACGTTCGCTTTACGGCACTGGTATTGTTTGACTTCCAGCGCGGGGAGCAGTTTCTTGTGAAACTGCCATTAATTTAATTATATATTGGTGGTGCTTGCCTGTCAAAGGATGGACGAAGAAGGTATGTAGAAACGGGTTCCTCACTTTATAAATGCTTAATGCATTAATCCTGAAGTTCTCCTTAATGTGTTCGTAAGAACTTAATGTGTTGAAGGTGCAACCTTTATCTCTGATCAGGGAGCTTAACCCAGGAATATACGGATCTTTTTCAGAGTTGGTGGAGTACTTTCGGACGCAGATGAGACAGGACCCAGATGTCGCCTCTGCCGTGGCTGCTATCCGGACGCTTTTGGAGTTCCTGAAGAGAGACAAAGGTCAGGGATTCCAGTTTTTGGCCGTAAAATCCATACTGTGTGAAAACGCTGTTACCGCGTTGACGGATGAAGACTGGTCACTGTCATATTTTAACAAACCGAAAGCCTTGCAGCAGACACATATCTTGCTCTGGGGCTGAAAAAAAATGTCGGAAAGGAACTACAGTGGTCCAGATGACAGATGACTGTGTGTGGTACCAGTTCCTGTTTTGGGACAGTGGTGAGGATTGTGCCATGTTTTATTTTGACTTGTCGCGAAAGAATGTACAAGCCCTCATCACAAGAGGGTCTAGCTTCAGATGCCTGTAGAGTGGAGCTCCACCGGAAATACGTCACCTCCACAGGAAACACGTGGTCTTTTAGGGCTTAAAGTGGAGCTCCACTTTAGAGTTTAGGGTTAGGGTTAAGGTTAAGGTTTGTGTTTATTCACTGTAACACAGAGTTGAGGTCGCATGTTTCCTGTGGAGGTGACATATTTCCAGTGGAGCTCCACTCTACAAGCGTCTGCAGCTGGACCCTTCTCCCTCATCACTGGCTCAGTGATGATGTCAGGTGTGATTCCCATGTCACTGGTGGACTGGGCTGCCAGGGCATTTCCAGGCAGTTGGGATTAATTGTTATTCCTGTTGGCCTTTTGCAGCTGAGACGCTCCTGGGCCTCAGGGAGAATCTGACTCAGGCCATAGACCGCCTGGCTGGCGTGGACTCCTCAGTGGCTGTCTCCTCAGGCGGGGAGCTCTTTTTACGTTTCATCAGCCTCACATCACTGGAATACTCAGTGAGTATCACATTTGCACCTTGACCAGTCACATGAACACGCCACAGGCTTCTGGATAAACTGGCCATTAGAGATGGTTAGTTTTTGGTGTTTTAAGATTCGCAGTGTACTTTTGTCCATTGATAATCTTGACTGCTGCTTCTGAGATTAATGGCACTTTTACTTTTTCGTAGGAAACAAAACTTAAGTTTTGCATTTTTAATGATTGTCCCTTTCCAAGATTACCTAGTAGGCCTACATGATTTAAAAATCAGTTTAAAGTTTGCTGCTGCTGCTTTTACATGAGCAATGCATGTGCATTGCAATAATTTTCATCCTTGCAGTTTAAATCACTTTTAGACTTGTTAGGGAGAAATTATTTATTTTTAGCTCATTTTTTCATTATAAATAAATATCCCAGTATTTATTACAGCAGAAGTACTAAGCGACACTTGATTTTTTTTCCCTCTGTGATCGTGCAGCTCTAGCCTGTTATACCAAATACTTTTTCTTTTTTCATCGCCATGCCGTCCAGATCTTCTGGTTCTTCCAATCAGATCACAATTTAAGCTCTGGGTCTTTAATTTGTCCAAGCAACCATTAGTTTTTTTTTTTTTGCTGTTTTCTGAGTTCACAACTGTTCTAAAGGCAGTTGTACTGTGTTTCAGAGGTAGGAAATTTGCATGAATACATTTGAAAGTCCCACCCCAAATTACTGGGGTGGGACCAAAGACACTGGGTACCAAAGAAGTACCCCAGCTGCTTTGGGTACTGGAATTTTTGGTACTGGTACTTGACCAGAAGTCAACAGAAATTGGAAAATACTGTACCAAAGGTGTGGTTCCTGGTGTGATGGAAAAGTGCAAAGATGTTACTTTGTAAATGATGCTGGGGTAAACCGTGCAATTACATTTTTCCAAAGTCTGAATGACGGTTATTCTAGCTATTTCCTTTTTTGACATTTCAGAATTACAGTTCCCAATCTGGTGAAAAGTGACAGAAGCTAATTATCTGTATGCTAGAAACTAGTGTTTATTCAAAGGGTCTCACTTTATGTATAATCATCTGAAGCTCCTGGTATTCACTGGTAACAAAGACACTGCTCCTGTTCTCAGGAACTTTCACAATGCAAGAAAGTGATGGTGGAGCGGGGGGAGCTATTTCTGAAGAAGATCTCCCTTTCCAGGAACAAAGTTGCAAAACTCTGCCATACTTTCATCAAAGATGGAGCGGTGAGTCTCCTTCGAGCTGCGGATTACGATGCCTACTTTGGTGTCAGGGTTTTTCCATCGCCATTTATATTACTGAAGTGTCAAACCATGTGTGTCTGCAATCCCATTTTTTACTTCTTCCTGCTTTGACGTGAGCAGTTACCCTATCACAGGTGTCTCTCTGAGTGGGCATTGTAAGCCTCCCTGCTCCTCGTCACTCTGCGGCTGCAGGATTCAGTGGGAAATGCAACATGTTCTATGTGCATTTTATTGAAAAGTTCTTTTTCCTTTGTCTTCTTCGGTGATGGATACCTAGGGTCTTCGGAATATGCTATAAATAAGACCTACATAAACATCATGGAGATTCATTGCTAATGATTGTCACTGTACTATCTCAGTTATGGGGCAGTATGTGGCTCAGCAAGCTCTGTGCCTGTGAGCAAAACCTTGCCGATACATGTGTGGCCTCAGCAGAATAGTCACGTGTCTATGGGCCCTTAACCCCCAGCTCCCTGGGCACCGCAGGGTGGCTCCCCTTCGCTCTGACCTCTAATGGAGAGATAGATGGAGCTGAGAGAATTTGCCCATGAAGACTAAAGTATCATTATTCCATTCTGTTTAACTTGTCGTGTGAAGGGAAACCTTCAGATTCCCCAAAAGTGAAAAAAAACTCTCATCAGCAAGGACTTAAAAAAAATTCAAAAAGCTACAAATTATGCTTTTGTTGCTATTAAATTTAAACAATTATATGTTTTGTGCATCCATGGTTAGTTATTGTAACTTTCTCTTGAAGTTTCTCTTATTTAAGGCACTCTGTCTCCTCCTGCAATTTCGGCAAAGGTTCAGGACTTTGGTACGACCATTAGGTCAGGGGGCGGTGTCACTGCATCCCGTCTGTCCCGTCTTATAAAATGTGTGAATGCCTCTGATGTGGCTGAAGCACGTTTTCCCAAGAAAGACTGAACTATATCGAAGCATCATGTTCCAGAAGTGTCCTACATTTGACCGTATACATGCCCCACTGTAAATTTCATTTACAGAAAATCCTGACCCACTCCTCGTCCAGGGTGGTCCTGAGGGTCCTGCAGAATGCAGCCGCTGACAAGAAACGATTCACCGTCTATGTCACCGAATCACAGCCAGATTGTGCCGGGTAGGTGGGGAAACGCTACATGACGGGTTAGCCTTGTGGTTAGCCGTCCACGAGCCAGGCCACTCTGCCCGGCACTACACGCGCTTGTGAACGTGGGGGCTGGGCCGCCCACGAGCCAGGCCACTCTGCCCGGCACTACACGCGCTTGTGAACTTAGGGGCTGGGGGAATATCTGTGAAGTCTAATCTTTGAGCATTGATGGACTGTTGTTGTGTTTTAGGCAAAAGATGGCAGACACTCTAAGGAACCTCAATGTCCCCGTCACCGTGGTGTTGGACGCCGCAGTCGGGTAAACACCGCAGGCATCATTGCGGATTCACATGGGGGGGGGGGGGGTCACATGGGACGGAGCTCATCTAGCTACTGTGCTTTCAGATACATCATGGAGAAGGTGGACCTGATTATCGTGGGGGCCGAAGGGGTCGTGGAAAGTGGTGGAATCATCAACAAGGTGGCGTCTCTTTAAATTCAGCCCAATTTGGTTTTACATGGTGCCTTTCCAGACGTAGTTTGCAGCAGGGGAGTAGCTTGACATCCCAGCCCCCCTGAGAAAATGTCACCTTGGACCCCCTGCTTGGGCTGGCAGTTCCAGTCGGTCAGTTGATTTTGCCAAGCTGGGGTGATTTTGGGGCCCCTACAAAGTGGTGGGTCAACTGAAACGGTCATGGTGTCCATGTCCCACTGACGCCCCTGGTTTCCAGAGGAGACATGACCGTCTGCGTTGTTCATGGCTGCATAGCACTCATATCGCTCTTTGGTGTTTGATGCACTCTAGAGTTTGGCTTGTGGGGCTGCAGACGTTAAGTAAAGGAAACGGTTAAATTTCTCTTCTGGGAAAGTGGATATTCCCTTGCATTTCTCTCTGGTACGCTTTAAGCCTGCTGTGTTATGTACCATTGCGGTAGTTAAAATGTCCCGACTGCTCTTCCAGATTGGCACCTACCAAATGGCAGTGTGTGCCAAGGCCCACAATAAGCCCTTCTATGTGGTGGCAGAAAGCTTCAAATTTGTCCGGCTCTACCCTCTGAACCAGCAAGATGTGCCTGAGCGGTTTAAGGTGAGAACGCCTCCTCCTCCCCCATAAGCAGTGTATCAGTGTGGTGCCCCCACCTCAATCTTACTCCTTTTTCTTTTGACCCCCCCCCCCCCCCCAGTACAAAGCGGACACCCTGAAGACCGCAGAGAATCTGGCTGAAGAGCATCCCATGACCGATTACACGCCCCCCTCCCTCATAACGCTCCTCTTTACTGACTTGGGTGTCCTCACTCCCTCGGCCGTCAGCGATGAGCTCATCAAGCTGTATCTGTAACAGACTTGACATCAATGAGTTCAGCCAGCATGGAGAAATAAAGATCTTGTGTTATGACGCACTGTTCAATGATGTATGGCCACTTGCAAACAGGAAGTGATGTCATTGCACCTACTCAACTCCATTCCCAATGACACCTTTACTACTTGGTGACACAGCATTGATAGAATGCAATTTCCTCACATTGGGTTTATCGGCTCGTCCTTGCAGACTGCTGCGTGTTTATGGTGAGGCATTTGGGTGTTTACGCTATAATTACTCTGACAACCTGCTGATTGCCAAGACATGAGTAAAGGACCATGCGTGTAGCTGTTGCGTAGGGATGAGAGTTTGTGCTTCTTTAGTTACTTAATTGCCTGTTGGCTGCAGCACCTGCATGATCCCAATAATATAACTAAGGTGGTTCATTAAGTTGTAATTATGTAAAGTCGGCAGGCGATTATATAAGAACTACTTTTAGGCCTTTAATAAATAAAAAGTCTTCATTGTTTAATCAGCAGTTAGACATTTTTTGAGCCTAATTATTTAGGAACCAGAACTAATGCAATCTATATTAAGAATGTTATGGATTTATAAACAAAAAATGACAGGGGAATAGTTGGAATAATTGGAAGGTAAATTTATCTCAGGTAGGTTTGTGCATCAAGAACTTGGTACAAGACTGAAAAAAAAACAGACAGCCAACATTTAATTGCAAGAATGAGCCAGAACCCCAGACTAATGGGGTGTTTCCCACTCCGGTTCTGAGCTGGGAGTCGGACACAAAACCCTGAATCTGAGGCCATCCCAGGCATGTCGTCCTCAGAACTAAACAAAACCACAGCTCAGCTCTTTGGCTTTACTGAGGTACTGATCAGCAGGCCACCTCACCTGCAGTCTTAAGGTGTGACTTAGGTGTATGGTAATACTCAGGTAATTGAAGGGTCTGGGAGCAGAGTAAGACCCTACCAACTACAGGATCTGACACGGCAGTAGCAGGTGACGTGTCTCACATACTTGCCTGTACATTGACAGTCCACCTTAAAAAAGGCCTATAAATATAAGTGGCCCTTAAATCGCACTGCTATGAGTTATTCAGCAAATACAATGTTTGACTGCCAGCAATGTTCCAGTTCATCAGTGAAAGAGGTCAATTTGTGCAATTATTAGTACTGGACAGAAATTAGACACTAGGGTTATTAAAAGGATTATTAAATATTCAATAGTGTCACTCCGGTTTTCCCCCACAGTCCAAAGACATGCTGAGGCTAATTGGGGTTGATAAAATTGTTCGTAGGTGTGCATGAATGGTGTGTGAGTGTGCCCTGCGATGGGCTGGCCCCCTGTCCAGGGTTGTTCCCTGCCTCGTGCCCG
>JAABNX020000046.1:36063041-36078196 GCA_015163995.2 Mormyrus lacerda | reverse complement strand
CATATACATATATATACATATATACATATACATATATATACATATATATACATATATATATATATACATATATATACATATATATATATACATATATATATATATACATATATATATATATACATACATACATACATACATACATACACACACATATATATATATATATATATATACACATATATATGTACATATATACACAAACATATATATGCACACACACATATATATATACACATATATACATACACATTATATATATATACATACATACACACACACACACATTCATTTATTTGTCCTCATTTTCATTTGGGGGAGAGGATCAGTCTCGCTGTCATTTCTTAGGTGGGAAAACGCTTAGTTAAAATTTAAGTTCAGGTTCAAGGAGGAAGCTGACCGTCCATTCCCTGACTGAGAATTCCCAGAAGCACCTGCCCACTCAGCGCATGGGGGGGGGGAGCACTTAGCCTGCTAGCCAGCCAAGGACGTTGACCTTGGGAAATGATCAGTGGAACCATGGAGACTGTTCTGCACTACTCGGCTACTCTTAAGAGCCATTTGTACCGCATCATTGTGTCGATTATATTACCCTGCAAAATTAACATGAAGGACTGACTAATGATTAAAATGCATCACATCAAGCTTGAATAAACTCCCTCCCCTAAAAATAAATCCAGACCAAACCTAATAATCTAATGAACTCAGTCGCACCCTGGAGCAGCCACTGAAATGAAGCTGTCAATTTGTCCAAAGGGGTTTTGTTTAACAGCAAAAGACCAACAAACATTCTGGACGAGTCTAGACATGATGCAACTAACAAAGGCTAACATGCAAAAGAGGACCTAGCAGAAACCAATTTCCTTTTTCATTAACACATCACACTGGAGAAAAGGCTGCTCTGCACACACAATCAGCCCTTTCTGTCCCCTAAGGATGTTCCAGAACATTCTGCTAGTGCATGGTGAGATGGGATACCAGTCTGCTAGTGCTCCTTAAGCTTTACTCTATGCACCATGTGTGAGTATGTTGATGAACATATTGGAGAAAGACTAATTCCACATAGTTACTGTATGCAGCTACAGGTTTAACTCTCAGGCAGGTATATACTTAAACTACAATCTGTTAGTTAATAAGGTGAAAAATTCATCAGATCAGAGGCCAAGAGAATGGTCTAAATTAGAGGTGGGCAGTCTTATTCAGAAAGGGCCGCTGTGTATGCGGATTTCTGCTGGAACTCCCTAATTAGATTAGTAATTAGAGGACTGATTGACTGAAGAGTCCTCATACCTGGGATTGAACAATTCACCTAAACATTAACCCAAAAAACCTGCATGCACACTGGCCCTATATTGATAAGATAGGCCACCCCTGCTCTAAATAATGGTTTCCACATTTGGCTTCAGTATTACAAAATGATGGTGTTGATCGAGATCAAAGGTCAAATCTTAAGTGATGATTCAGATTTCCTAACAATCCAACCATATGGTCAGATATCTGGTCAAGCTTGACTGCAGTTACTCCTAAGCCATGGGCAGGCAGGAGAACATGGACCAACCTCAAAGGCAGCTGAGATGATCTTGGCTTTCTTGCTGAGAGCGGCCCCCACGGCGTTGAAGTTCTTGTCACGGATCTCGGCGTAGAGCTCCTCAGCAGAGTTGAGCTGCAGCTTCTTGGGCTCGGTGGGGAGGTCCTTTTCTCCTTCACCTTGCTTCTTCTGGGCAAACTTCTCCGGCGGCAGCTTAACATAGCCTGTGAGGGGGGTCACAAGGTGGAAGGAGGGGTCATTCGGGCTCACTTCCCTTACCAGCAAATTCCAAGATTCTCCCAGGCCAGCCAAAAAATTCCCACTTGCTCACCATTAATAGGGACGCCACCGTAAAAGAGGGGTTCTAGAAAAAAACCTCAACCAGAAGGAAGAAGTAGCTCTGACGCAGCCAGGAACTCACCGTTGTTGATGCTGTAGATCTCATCGATCAGCCCCTCGTACGTGAGCTGCGTCGCCAGCGGCGTGAGCGGGTCCACGTTTCGGTCCAACAGCAGCAGCGTGTCAAACACGGGCAGTAACTGTGTCTGGCAGCCTGCAAACTCCCTCTTCATCCTAAGCATCATGTTGGCCACGTGCTGCAGGACAGCATCACTGCTCATCATCCTCCACATCCAGCACTCATAAACGTGCTCCTAGCGCCAAGCTGCACTTCCCCACTTCTGAAAGCAAAATCTGCCCCAGCACTTTTCAAACTAACCAGAGATCATTTCTTCAACGTGCAGCTGGGTCAATACACAACATGGAATCTAAAGGCTCCAGAGGTGACCAGCAGAACGTAAAACATGACAATGTGGCCATTTGTACGTACTTGTTAATATTTTAATGTTATAAAGAAATAAGCAAACACTTGATTAACTAAGAAGCCAAAGCCACTGTGCTATAACCAGAAAGGGGGGGGGGGGTCAGCTTATCCATCTCTCCTACGCACCCGTGCACACTCCCCCTTCCCGAAAATCTGTGGGATGGTGCCATACAGCATCTGGAGGGTCATCAGTCCCTTAGCCGTGTGGTACAGGCTGGTCTGGTCGTTCTCAAGGTAGCACTCCTGTGTGGGTTTACAGGAAGACACAATTAGTATGCAGCCCCCCCATGCTTTACAAGTTGGTTGACAAGTAAAAATCAGTGTCTAGTGGATAGAAAAGAACAAGCGTGTGGACTAAGGTGGGATGTAGCTCAGAGAGTTAGGTGCCTGTAATTGAAAGGTTGTTGGTTCAAATTCCATAGTCAGCAGAGTGATTTTACTGTGGGGCCCCTGAGGTTCATAACCCCTAGTTGCTCCAGAGACTGTCGAACCCTGTTTTCTCAATTGAATGTCACTTTGGACAAAAGCATCAGCTAAACTAATAAAGGCTCATTCCCACTATGTGTGAAAGCAATGGATGATTTTTTAAGCATTTTTTATGGGTTCTACTGAAATAAAGGTAGCTGATTAAGAGAAAGATCTCAGTGTCTGTGTTGATGCTTCCATGTCCCACTCTCAGCAGTGTGGGGAAGCAATTAAAAAGGCTAATAGGATGTTGGGTTATATCTCTAGGTGTGTGGAGTTTAAGTCAAGGGAGGTGATGCTACAATTATACAATTCCTTGGTAAGACCCCACCTAGGATATTGTGTGCAGGTTTGGTCACCATACCTTAAGAAGGACATTGCTGCCTTAGAAAAAGTGTAACGTAAGGCTACGAGAATGATTCCTGGTCTTAAAGGAATGTCTTATGAGGAGAGGTTAGCTGAGCTGAACCTGTTTAGCCTCGAGCAAAGGAGACTAAGGGGGGACATGATCCAGGTATATAAGATTCTAACAGGTGTGGCTGTTCAGCCAAATGGCTATTTCAATATTAGTTTAAATACTAGAACTCATGGCCATAAGTGGAAATAAGCGGGAGAACATTTTAAAACAAATTTGAGGAAGCACTTTTTTACACAGCGTGTAGTTAGAGAATGGAATAGTCTTCCTGCTAGTGTAGTGGAAGCTAAAACCATGGGTTCCTTTAAATCAGAGCTAGATAAGATTTTAACAACTCTGAGCTATTAGTTAAGTTCTCCTCAAATGAGCTCGATGGGCCGAATGGCCTCCTCTCGTTTGTAAATTTATGTTCCTACTAGTGCAGTGCATTGCATGCAATTCTCTGCGCAGCACTTAATGACAATGAAAAATGGATACAAATGCATTCCGAAGTGTTTGTATGCATTTTTTTTACTCCGTCTTTTACCCCCATAAACATTAGGAACAATCATAGAAACGGCCAATACAACACAACTTAAAAAACATATAGAGACGGAGAAGAACATGGACAAATGCAAGATGAACACACAGTAAAACAGATGGGAAAAAATGCTGTACAATACATTATGCTTTTTTTGACCTCCCCAGTGTGAATATACCCTAAATGTAAATTATAACTCCGGGTTTATTTTCTAATGCCCAGAGATCAGGGTGTGTTAATCCTGAAGCCTGTAGTGTAACATCTGCGCATGTTGTCAGGCATGTCGAACGTGCAGTTTGTTTCCAAAGGTCGAGGAAACATGCCTGCAGTTTGTGAAAACACATCTTTGTGCAGTTTGGGGCCGACACGGCTTGGCCAACAAACCCGAAATGCGCTCTCAGACTCCATGGAGAGCAGGTCCCCATCGTAAGGGATGAGATCCAGGATGTACTCATCCACGTTGATCAGCGAGCCGAGCACCCCCTTCTCCTTCAGCCGCTGCTCACACAGAAGGCTCCGGCGCGGCACAAACAGGATGTGGAAGTCACGCGGCGTGCGGAGTTTGTCCTCGCTGCCAGGGAAGCATGCGCGCGCGTGCACACACACACACACAAAAAAAAACGTGTTTAATCATTGTGCATGGAAGAACTTACAGGGCAATTGAACAGTCAAGCATTTTCCACAACTAATTATCAAATAAAGGTACATGGTAAAGCTGAAGGAAGGGCACATTCAAAAACATGCACTAAGAACAAATCACATAACATTTTGATGACTTATTTTTAGAATGTGGGAGAAAACCAGAGTATCCTGAGGAAAAAAGTCATAATTATTATTATTATTGAATCATGTGGAAACACAGGAAGAACATGCACGTTCCACACACCCTGATGCGGGGCCAGAATCAAAGCCATGGCTATTATCTTTTTCTTTAAAACTGCATCCATTCATTAGAGATGAACCTTCACAACAGAAAGGAAAACTAACATGGAGCTACAAAAAGTAGCAGCCGCAAGCAGGCCCATCATACAGCAGCTACTCAGCACGCGGACCTCCTGTACAGTGTGGGAGGGAATAACACAGATGCTTTAATCTAATCATACCATCACCTGACACACTCCACAGCATGGACTGATGCCAGTTTGGCCTCTGCTTTCTGGAGACTGACCTTGCGACATTCTCTGCAATTATGTCCATTAACTCCAACTTAGGCCTTACGAAGAAGATGATGTTCTTAACGTCGGCTGCTGGGAGACGTCCCGGCTTGAGAGTGAACATCTTCTCTACCTCATGTTCCTGTGAGAGCGGGATAAATTATCAGAAGTGCACAATGTAACATGCACAGAAAAGACTTGCTTGCATTTTTAAAAATCATGATTAGAAGTCCATACCTTCAGAAGAGAATACTGAGCAATTAATCCAAAGGGGCCAGTCAGATACTCATCCCATACAATTGCCTGTGGACAATAAACAAGAAATATTACTGTACCAAAAACTTATTTGTCAACTTAAACGTGCTTTTAAGACATACTTATAAAGCGACGGTGACAATAGTTGAAGGATTTGGTCAGGATATTTTGTGCTTTCCTTGGTTCAAGTTTAGTCTAGACTGAAGCACTCCATGTAATACTTGCGTATTCTTTGTTTTTTCTCTGCCAAACAGTCAATTATGAGATGACTCACATTATTCTGGGTTAAAAGTGGGGTAGGACAGGCTCGGGTAAATTCGGATGGGGGATAACAGTCAAACTTCGTATGATACCATTTCATATCGATGAGTAGTATGACTATTCATGTACTATGATACGATCTTAATGTATTAACTTCAATAAACAGGCGTGTATTAATTTGTCAGCTGCCATATCTGGATGTGTAACAGACTTTGGCAAGCTCAGCGTATAACAAGGGATGCAACTATGCATAATTAAATTTGTTTGGAATGCAGTGTAGGTTATGATAACCTGATAGCATCCGACCGACAAATTTATTTAATATGTGATGGACAACGTTAAATATCGACAGTAGAAAAACGGATCCAGTTGTGTGCGACGGTTTACCAAGGGTCTATATAAATATTTACAACCGGAGCGGTGAATAACCTTTACAGACCAAATCACACAAACAATACCTTGCTACCAGCGCATTTGTCCAAAAATTCTCGCAGCTCCTTCCGTGCGACCTCTCTCAAAATATTAAGATTCACTCTTCCGTAAGACAGGTGTGTCGCCATCTTCCTGCCTTCCGAAACAAGAATCATGTGACAAACGGGCGGATCATGTGACCTATGTCGCGTTTTTAGGAGTCATGTGTTTCCATCGAATATTGCGTCTTTTCATAAATGTTCACACTATATCCATATTATTTGATTAACATTTATCACAGTTTGTTGATTAAATATATTTTAACTTTGAGTGTAATCATAAATGATATTATGCATGTTACATTTGTACATCTTTTTATTTAATGTGTTATGTAGCTCATATATTCACTCTTCATTGCGGGAATTTTGCCTCGTAATAGCACATTTGGACGTTTTATGTGACGTTTGTACGTTAAGTCCTCAGTTGGTGATTATGCCCAATAATTACATAACTTATTCAACGGTATGTTTAAATTTGATACCTCGTATTTAACGTAAATTATCTAAATATGCAGCAATATTGAACGGGACATATCGAGCCCTCCCGTTAAAAGCCGACGACGTGTCTCCGTGTGGTCCCGTTAGGTCGCACTGCGCATGTCAAACGCAGTTATTTTGCTTCGTCGCATGTCTGGTGACGTTGTATTCTTGACTAGAGAACTTGCAGATGGAGCTGAGGCCTTTGTACTTAAGTTTTTAATAATATGAAGTCCGTCGGTATATATACGTAACAGTTTGCCCTGAGCCTGCTGCTGACTGAATTAGAGCCTTATGCTTCTTTGGTGTTGGACGGAAGCCAGGAGCGAAACGTAGCCGGATGAACGTTAGCTAGCAAGCTTGCTAACTTGCTTGCTACCGAGAAGCATACAAGTCCCGAAGAAGAGGAAGCACGCAAAACGCTCTGACAAGAGAGACACAAAAGAAAAAAGAATGACTTCCCGGAGGTAAGATCGATTGGTGTCAATATGTAGTGCCTGGCAGCCTCCAGACTGCTACACCCGCGGCGTTGTTTAGGTCACCGGTGTGCCCTCAGCACCGCTGCGCTCTTTCGGTGATAAAAAATAGTCAGGCAGCCAATCACAAAGCACTCCGGTGAGTCAGCGGACTGTTCTTGGGGAAAGTATAGTCTGCGAAACCTTTAGAAGCGCAGGATAGATGCATGTATGCGGTATCTGGTTATAAGAAGATCGTCTGACTTAATATGCTTAACTTGTGAAGTTTAATAATATCGTCACTACAAGTATGCATCTCAGTGGTACAACAGCAGTTCCCCTTTTTGTATTTGAACTGGCTACTATCCAACTTCCTTAACCAGTATTTAACTTGTTTCCTTTACAGACATTTGATTTGGCAACTGCCTGTTGTATGACATAGATGACTATCTTTTTTTATTGTGTAATTTTTGTGTAATATTTTTTTCTCACACATTACTTAGAATCTAGTGCTTTAGACCAGTAAATAGCATTTGTGGGTTTTAAAGCAAATGGAACCTTGCATGTTTGTAAGTATGTGAGGACTTTTGGTGTTTTGCGCTGCTGTGTGGATGCAGATGTTCATATATGTGTGAATTCTGGCATCTTTGATGCCTTCTGACTTTTGGGTTGTAGGTGGTTCCACCCAAACATCACAGGTGTGGAAGCGGAAAACCTCCTGCTGACCCGTGGGGTGGACGGTAGCTTTCTCGCCAGGCCAAGCAAGAGCAACCCAGGGGATTTCACCTTATCTGTCAGGTGTGTGGCCAGTCCGTGTGGACCGTCTAAGATCAAACAGTCATATCAAATGCATTTCCAGTCCTAAAAGGCTGCCACCCAAACTGAGACAGTGCTTACAGAAAGTCTTAGGACACTTGCTTAATTCTGTAAAAATGTTGCAAATACACAGTTTTCATAACAATTTTGTCCATTGACAAAAATATTTAACATATCTGCATGTACCTTCTGCACAGGCATGTCGTTTTAAGTGTCATACTTTTTTTCATTCAGTTATGTTTTTGCCATTTTGATATTAATTGCAGCTGTAGTCACTGGCTCCCAAAGGGATACCAATCACAAAATGTTGGGTGTTTTATGTTACTGCAAAGCTGTTACTAATGAAAAAGTTCCCAGTGATGCATGTCAAGGAACTTTTTAACTCAGAATGGCTCTTTTAGAACTATAATTTTTGGGTTAAAAATTATTACAAGTTGAAACAATATTTTATTTTAAACTATTGGTTGTCTCTAATGTGATTGATACTTTTTTGTAAACAGATGAATCAAGTTGATTTTTGTTATAAACCCATTAAATTTGAAATATTTACTAAATTAAGCAAGCATCCCAAGACTTTCTGTGAGCACTATATATTTCAGAATGTTCTATGTGTTATACATTGTATAACAGAAAACAACTGGCTTTATTTTCTGAAAAGTTTATTGTGATGTTAGATCTGTTTGGTTTCTGTGTTAGAATATGGGGTGATAGGGAGTTAATCTGATAAAAATTGACTCTTTATGAAGGAATACCATTTAGAGGGAGAAATTACATGTTTTTTAACATTTGTTAAAATTCTGATTTAATTTGGTGATAAAAAATTCTTTATCGTAACATTGTTCACCCTGTCTCATTCATGCTAAATTGCATACTTGCCAACACTGATAAAAAATCTATTCTTTTTTTTTTTTTTTCCCTTACTGGTGAGTTATTGAAGTGTCCTACTTGCATCTCGAGAATGAATCCCATCAGTGTTCTGCTGATTTTTGTTTCAGCATTAAAATTTGATCTGGAGGCCGATCTGAACCAGGGCTGCATAATATCACATCACCATGTAATCCCGATTATCCGGTACATGTGTAATAATCACCAGGGCTTTAGATAACGGGTGAAGCATTTCCCCGGATGCCGTCTTTTCAGTACTATATGCATGTTTGCGTAATCCCACAATTTGGTAGCCTAAGATATTAATATAAAATATTACAAGGTAAAAATGTGTCAGCCGTGTGCTGGTACTTTTTTGCAGTTTAAAGTCTGACGCGTTAATTAAGCATAAGGATATGCTGTATTTATACAGATTACTAACTTTTGGGCATCACAATACACTTCTCATGAATATTTTGGGCACACTACTAAACTGCTTATCAAACTGTCAGCGTAAATAAATGTCCATATAGTACCGAAGAGCTGGAGTCCGGAGAAATATTTCCCCCATCATCTGCGCATGCGGCGAATAATCGCAATTTCATATCACGCAGCCCTAATCTGAACCAATCAGAAGATTGCTTTTAAAACTAGTTTAGATATTTACCTAATAGTGAATCATGATTACAATGTTATGATTCCTTTTTGATATATTTAAGTCTCAGGGCTTTCTGTAGTTCATACTTTTCTTAAATATGTTATAATCACTGTGGTAAATTTTATACCTTTCTTAGTGTCAGATAAGTGAATTTATATGATTGGTGATTGAAAGAGTTCTGACCACACTGACTCATTTGAGTTTGGAAAGAATGATTATGATTAAGGCTGCACGAAATCTTAGAAAGTATCTGTCATGGAGTCCGACAAAACCCATAGACAGATTTCTTGCCTCTAGAACAGCAATTCGGTAACCCTTTGTGTACATTAACCCCCCCCCTCCCCAACAACCAGACGGAATGGAGCAGTCACCCATATCAAGATCCAGAACACTGGGGACTACTACGACCTCTACGGGGGGGAGAAGTTTGCCACATTGGCAGAGCTCGTCCAGTACTACATGGAGCACCATGGCCAACTGAAGGAGAAGAACGGTGATGTCATTGAACTGAAGTACCCACTCAACTGCGCTGACCCCACATCTGAGAGGTGAACGATTTGACTTGCATGTCGGTCATTCAGATAGAATATTTATCTTTATTTGGCTCAACACAATTTATTTTTTGAGTGGAAAAATGGATTCCAGAGGTACGTGGGGTATTTTTTTAGACTAGAATTAAGTGAAACCCAATGATATGTTGCCCCCCACCCCTCAGGTGGTTCCATGGGCACTTGTCAGGGCGTGAGGCAGAGAAGCTGCTGACCGAGAAGGGAAAGAATGGCAGCTTCCTGGTGCGGGAGAGTCAGAGCCACCCGGGTGACTTTGTCCTCTCCGTACGCACCGGCGACGACAAGACAGACTGCAGCGACGGCAAGCCCAAGGTCACCCATGTTATGATTCGCTGCCAGGTACTGAAGCCCCGCCCCCCAACTTTCTTCAGTGAATTGCCTTTATCAGAAAGCCGCCTTCATTAAAAAAATAACCGCAAAACCAAAAGTGCTGTTTGAATTGGCGCACGTTAGCCTGGATGATAATAATGCTCCGTTTAGCCCTACCACACCGTCCATAGCTGGTGGGTTATATTCACGGTTTCTCAGATACCACAGTGGGAATGAAATGGGTGTTGTCCAGTAAAAAAATAAATATTCACTGCCAAAAAACCACCTGATATTTTGTGATTTCTGAATTCCACGATGAACTGATGATTCCACGATGAATTGATGATTCCATGAGTTCATCATGGAATTAAGAGATCACAAAATATCACAATATAAAAGTTTTGGAAAAGTCATTGGATTTTTGAGAACTGCATTGTTTTTCCCAATCAACAGTTGCAGTATGACCCTTGTCTCTCTGGAATAGCACTTTGACTTATACTTTCCGCATCAGCATGTCATGAGTATGAAAGGCTGTTGGGGCACAAAACGACAAGACATTTTTTCCCTCCTAGATGTGATATTTCTTCCCCTTTATAATCTCCACACGGCACTTTTCTAAGAAACATTGCCATTAAAGTATGCGTTGAAAAACTGGTGGTGACATGCATTTTTAATCCATGTCAGCCGGTCCCTGAAGCATTTTTAGTACTATGATATACTTTCATGGGCAAAGGGTTCAGGCCACAATGCATCACACTGGTCTTTGTATCGTGTCTTCTGTGTTGCATCCTTCTTCTTATATGATAACATTTCAGATTTTAATCATAACCACTGATACTCAACATTTGTAAAAAGTTCAATGATAAGCTTCGTTGTTTTGTCTGATATGCTGAATAATATAAAGTAAAAGGTAACAATCTTGTTTAAATTTTTCGTTAAGTTGTAAAAGTATTTATGCATTTATTTCATTATAACTGCCCTAGCATGACATAAGCACGATATATGCATTATAAATTTGTCACAAAAGAAAGAAATAAAATGTTGTATCCAACGTAGTGTACCCAACATATTGTGGAATGTGTAAAGTTAAAATATTAGATGCTTTAAACAAAAAACGGTCGTGTGTGTGATCAATGTTGTACATTTAGTTTGGTCTTGTGGACAAGGCTGAAAGAGATATTTTTTTTTATATATAATAAATATTATTAATTTGAGTCCTAGTGCTTGGAGTAGGCAATGTGAAATCCAAATATCAGACAGTACAAAAGACGGATGTGAGCTTGCATGGGTATGCAGCTGTGTGCAGTGTTTTGAGACACACAGTGCACTTCGCATATAAACACTTAATATGCTACCTGTGGAAAAAGATTGCTCTGCTAGGAGTACAAGCTAGCAGAGAAATTTAGATACAGAATGCATGAGGTTCAAGTTTGAGTATCAGACAGTGTGAAAATAAAGACGTGTGTGTGTGAGAGAGAGATGCACGGTTGGTGTCATTCAAGTGATTACTGGAAGGAACATATTTAATATATATAATAAAGTTTAACAATAGGTATAATGTCATGTCTAGCTTATAATTCCATGCAGGTGCTAGCAGCTGCACCACATGCAAAAGGACCTTCCTACAGGATCACATGCATAGTGCACAGTGGCAGCATTTATCGTTATTATTATTATTATTATGTCTGATATTTCAACCTTACACATTCTATAACATGTCGGATATACTTCAAGTTAACATAATTTCATTCTTACTTTTGTGATGTTTATCAATGTAATTATAGCGGCACGCACAAATTTGTCTTTTAGTGCTCACTTTTACAACTCGGTAATTGTTTCTTCTTATTGCAAATGTAAGGAATAAATGACTTTTTATCTGGTGATGGCTAGAAAGGATAATTATTGTTCAGCTCACAATTATTGTACCAGATGGAAATTAAACTATGCAAACTTTTTAATAGTGTGTGTTTGAATAAGGGAGAAAAGCAACATACATATCTGTAAAATTACTTGCAGTGGGCGGGACGTCCAAATCCAAAGGGTGACTAAGATCATGACACCTGGCTCCACACAGAGCACATGTCGTGTCATGTGATGATGACGACATAACAACTTTGAACACTTCCTGATGGATGAAGAAAAAAATCTTTCTTTGAATCAATGCTTGGAAGTTTAGCTTGAAGTCCTGGAAGTCATAAAAAGGTCCTGGGCACATGTTGATTGAAAAGTGTACGATCCTGAGTGATGCTTCTTGTGGTTGGGAGTCTGACCATGGCTTTTATCTCCCTCCTGCAGCCCGACCTGAAGTATGATGTTGGTGGGGGGGAGAAATTTGACTCTCTCACGGACCTTGTGGAGCATTACAAGAAGAACCCCATGGTGGAGACCTTGGGCACTGTGCTCCAGCTGAAGCAGGTGGCTGTTCTAGGGGCCTCTGATTCCAAGGTCCCACAGGGCCAGTATGAGTATCTGATAACCTTCCAGGTTCAAGGGATACATTCATGCTGACCAATTCACACTTTGCAGCCCGAATCCCTGACAGGGACTTTGCATTGATATGTCATTGGATTTGTTATGTACTGCCCGTGGTCTGTTAGTCACTGGTTAATTGTAACTGTTAACTGGAGGGGGGGGATCATATTGAGCGGGTTGGTGGGAGTCTCCCATGTGAAAGATGTTGCTTGTAATGGCGGTGTTCCTGGTTACCTGGAAGCCCCTGAACACGACACGCATCAACGCTGCGGAGATCGAGAGCCGAGTGCGGGAACTGAGCAAGCTGGCCGAGACCACCGACAAAGTCAAGCAGGGCTTCTGGGAGGAGTTTGAGGTGAGTGTCATCAACTGGAATGCTGCATATGGAATTATGGGATGCATGGGATTCTACAGGGACATTTGGTGACGGTTTTTTAGCATGCAGAACAGCTTGGATCGGTCTTGAAGCTGGTGTAGAATTGGAGGAGAGTTAAATTCTGGTTTCTGAAAAGGCAGTCACATGCAGTAATTCACACTACAAATGGTTATTTCCCTCACACCATTTAGCTCTGTTACTCAACAACCAGCATGCTTCTGAGCCGAGGAAGAGAATTGCCGACACCTGGTCTATTGCATGCCAACCAGGCATGGAGTGTAGACAGCAGTGCTCATTAGGCTTCTAATTATCCATATGATGGAGACTTGGTATTTTGGAATGGGGGGTGGGCCCTTATCCAATCATTTTTCTAATCCCACACCCACAGACCCTCCAACAGCAAGAGTGTAAGCTGCTGTACAGTCGCAAGGAGGGCCAGCGGCCAGAGAACAAGAACAAGAACCGGTACAAGAACATCCTGCCATGTGAGTGCGGTCCTGCGCCTGCAGCTGCCGCTAGTCGAACATGCGCTTGGCCCGAGAAGAGCAGGGAGGATCTGCGAGGGGCCATTAAAGGCCTTAAAGAAATCATTTCACAAACAGGCCAAATGAATATGCACATTAGGACACACAGTAGCCTTCCTTTCTCAGAGTCAAGTTAATCCTTTGTGTGCAGATTAATTGGAAGTATAGTGACTGATGCCACCATAGTCCGTGATGCAGGGAAGGTGATGAAATCTGGATATTTATTAATGAGCTAAATAGAGGAGAATCGTGGCATTGTTACCATCTTGGTGGAATTTTTTTCTGAAAGATTTAAAACAATGCGTTTGTCTTCTGGTTAAACATAAGTGTGTTTTTTTTATTATTCATAGTTGATCACACCCGTGTAATCCTTCTGGACGGTGATCCAAATGAACCTGGTTCTGACTACATCAATGCCAACATCATCATGGTAGGCTACCTTTGGGCAACACAAGCATATTAGTCATGTTGTTTAAATTAGTCGGTAAAGCTTTAAATTAACTGCACGTTCGTAATGCCTTCATAATGCATTCGTAGAACCTTCAGTGCACCTTCATAGTGCATTCATAGAACATTCATAAGCAGCATGCAATGCCACTTTTCCACTGCCACCATGACCAGAGCTGTAACTGAACCATTGTACTGAACCGGTGGTTTTCCATTGTGAAGTATCTGAGCCATAACGGAGCCGTACCCACGATAACATGGCCCCACTTATGTTGGTTGGGTCACCACCATTTGATTGGTTGAAATGCACCGTGTTCTACACATGGATTATCTGATGGAAAAAACGGTATATTCTATATATTAATTATTAATAGTATACCACCTTGCAGAATAGGTTTGTAATGCAAATTTACACAACCTAATTGTAATTTCGCTAACGTTCGATGCTAACATAAAATTAGCAACTAGTGAATTATGCGCACTGTGTGAATAGTAAATAAGCGTCTCTTCGGATTTACATCACAGTCACTTTCCAAACCCAGCAACGCCTTTACCGAGCCGACCCTTCTCCAGTGGAAAACTGAAGTGAACTGGAACCGCACTGTAACTAGTGTCTCTTTGCTGTGCGGCTTGGTTCCAGTGGTGCGTGCCACTGGAAAAATGCCATAAGTATACCCTAACATCGCAACAGACCTTAACATCGCAACAGACCTTAACAGCTTTAATTTATAATAATAACAAACATTATATTATTGCATGATTATGTTTTTTATTATCATATAATGTTTGTTATTAATGTATACTAAAGCTGTTAAGGTATGTTACGATGTTGAAGTATATACGTTATACTTCATATAATTAATGCATCATGAAGGTGCAGTTAATGTAAAGCATTACCAGTTAGTGTTCACGCTTTATCTCAGTCACTTTTGGATTTTAATGGATGTTGTGTGTATGTGTGTTTGAATTTATTGTATTGAATTATTTGCTGCTCTCTTCATTTGGTTATATTGAGGCTGGTCTCTCTTGATTTGGTTATGTTGAGGCTGGTCTCTCTTTGTTTGCTTGTGTTGAGGCTGGTCTCTCTTGATTTGGGTATGTTGAGGCTGGTCTCTCTTGATTTGGGTATGTTGAAACTGGTCTCTCTTCTTTTGGGTATGTTGAAACTGGTCTCTCTTCTTTTGGGTATGTTGAGGCTGGTCTCTCTTTGTTTGCTTGTGTTGAGGCTGGTCTCTCTTGATTTGGTTATGTTGAGGCTGGTCTCTCTTTGTTTGCTTGTGTTGAGGCTGGTCTCTCT
>JAABNX020000046.1:36049615-36062941 GCA_015163995.2 Mormyrus lacerda | reverse complement strand
TGAAACTGGTCTCTCTTCTTTTGGGTATGTTGAGGCTGGTCTCTCTTTGTTTGCTTGTGTTGAGGCTGGTCTCTCTTTGTTTGCTTGTGTTGAGGCTGGTCTGGGACCTTACCCTGCATTGTTCCCCCTAGCCCGAGGTGGACTCCAAGTGCAATAACGTGAAGATGAAGAAGAGCTACATTGCCACTCAGGGCTGCCTGCAGAACACCATCAGTGACTTCTGGAGGATGGTCTATCAGGAGAACTCCCACGTCATCGTTATGACCACTAAGGAGGTGGAACGGGGCAAGGTGAGTGACCCAGGGATGGTCTCCATATTGGCCTGGATCTTTTTCTGCCACCTTAAGCTCCTACTGAAAGCTCTACGTTGGGTGTTAAATGTAAGTGGACAGGACTCAGACATTAAGTGCTTCTCTTTGATATTGCGAAGCAAATTAGCTGTGGAGACCATTCCATTCTGGCTCATCAACAATATACTGAAGTCCATGGTGTACCTCTAGCTTGAGCCTTATAATGCCTAGAATAAGCTCTAGACTCCCTGTGACCCTGACCAGGATAAGCAATTAGAAGATGGATGTAAGTAGCTTCTGGTAATAATTCCTTGCCAGTCATTAATGGTTTTATATGCATTTTGTATTATTTAGCAGACATTCAAACGAGGTGCAGGTGAGGAAACAGGGTCAGCCAGTCCCTGGAGCAGTTGGGGTTAAGGCCCTTACATCAAGGGTCCAATGGGGAAATCACTCTATTAATCATGGGCAGTGGAGTGATACCCCACTGAGTCACACCCCAGGGACACTGCGGTACAGTTTAGTCTTCAATTTCATGCTACTTGATCGAAGTGCTTGAGGACTCGTCTTCCCATCTGCAGAGTAAGTGTGTGAAGTACTGGCCCGATGTATCGGCGCTGAAGGAGTACGGAGCCATGAGGGTCCGCAATGTCAAGGAGACCTCTGCACATGACTACATCCTGCGGGAGCTGAAGCTGTCCAAAGTGGGACAGGTGCAGTTATCCCGTGCAGTGTGCCATAGCACTGGCGGGTGCTGTGTTCTAAACAGGGGTTTGAGAGCCCAAGACCGTGCTCAGTTTAATTGTCTTAATTAAATCCATTTAATTATCCTTAAACTATGCATTGAGCTGTAATTGAATAGTTTGGCGATTGTGACCTGACACCCTTTGTGATTTCAGGGCAACACAGAACGCACGGTCTGGCAGTACCATTTCCGGGCCTGGCCGGACCACGGCGTGCCCACAGACCCCGGTGGTGTGCTAGACTTCCTGGAGGAGGTGAACATGAGGCAGGACAGCATTCTGGAGGTGGGGCCCATCGTGGTGCACTGCAGGTGAATGTCCCATCTCACGCATCACCTGAATTGCGTTTGAGCGTTTGGATACCTGCCTCGATGTGACCGCATTGCTCGTTATCTTGTACAGTACCTTGTTCTTTTAACTTTTTTTGTGGTCAAATATGTTCCTTGTGCATATTGTATTCTGTCAAATACTTAAGTATTTTCTTTGGTCGCAGTGCTGGGATTGGACGAACTGGAACATTCATTGTGATTGACATCCTCATTGATGTAATCAGAGAAAAGGGTATGTCTGCATTACTGCTGTATAACTGGATCAGCGCTCTTTGTCGGATTGGCTGCATATTTAAAATCCTCAGCTTGAGAATTTGCATTGAGTTTGCTGAAAGTTGAGACTATTTAAATAATTGTGATATTTGCAATTTCACATAGCTGAATTGCTTTGAACTAGAAACAAATGTCCTCCATTGATCTTCAGTGTCATCAGTGTTTGTCAGTTAATTTTATATAGTGCACATTCATCTGTATCTGTGTTTTTCCCCATTTTAAGCACCACTGAAAAACCAGCTTTGATTATAGCTGTTTGCGTGTCAAAGCTTGATTAGGGAAATTAAGTTCTGTGAGATTCTGGAAAGTTCTTTTTACTGTGTTTTAAGATCGGGAGACTCCAGTGGGTTTGAGTACATCTGTAAATTAATCCGCACATTTATTGTGGTGGGTACCTACACTGACGCTTGATTTGACAATAAAGTTTTTTTCATGCTTAGTTTCTCGTCATATGGATCCCAGGCAGTGGGTCTGTAGCTTGCCAGGGGGGTGTGGCCAGAGGGGGGGCTGACAGGCTGACTCTGCTTTTGCTGCCGCAGGGGTGGATTGCGATATCGACGTGCCCAAGAGCATCCAGATGGTGCGCTCACAGCGCTCAGGGATGGTGCAGACGGAGGCTCAGTACCGCTTCGTCTATATGGCCGTGCAGCACTACATCGAGACACTGCAGCGCCGCATCGAGGTGGAACAGGTCCCCCCCACCTTCATCCTATTCTTCCTCATCCTCTCTTTGCCTGCTGAAGCAGCGTCTCAGGCTCTACAGCCCAAACATCCATCCATCTTCCTACTGAATATCCTGGTCAGGATCTCAGGGCTCCTGTCACAGGCAGCACAGGGCACCAGCCTGGGGTACCTCAGGGCAGGATGCCTGTCCATCCTGCACTGGATAAGTGAGTGGGTGGGTGGATGGATGAATGGATGAATGAATGGGTGGATGGATGGATGGATGGATGGATGACATCCGTTACACCACATTTTCATGAAGCTCCTGTTGAAAACCAAAAAGCCCACATTACTGTTGAGTTTCCATCTAGAATCAGGGCAGCAGGAGGCAGAGAGAGAATAGCAATTCCTGCAGTGCCAGTCAGCCGTGCCTGTGATAACCAGTGTACACATTGGTTGAATCCATCCTTTGGCGCCTTTAGTCATAGGTATAGAAATCAAAGATAAAATCTTGCCGGTGTTTCTTTAACAAACACTTTTATTGAAGTGTGCGTTACTTTTTACTGCTTACCTGTTGTACTGCTTAAAGCTTAATTGCTGAAGTACTAATTGGCCTCAGTCCCCCTCAGTCCCCCTCAGTCCACCTCAGTCCGTCTCAGTGTACCTCAGTCCGTCTCAGTGTACCTCAGTCCAGCTCATTCCAGATCAACCGGCTTCCTGCTTTACAGAAAAGCAAAATCAAAGGCAGAGAGTACACCAACATCAAATATTCCCTGTCGGACCTGACTGGCGGAGACCAAAGCCCCCTGCCTCCATGTACCCCCACGCCCACCTGTGTTGAGTGAGTATGAGGGACCTCACCACATTTAAAAAGATCGAAGAAGTTCATGGGGGGAGGGTTTAAATCTACCCGCACAGTACTGATAGTTGTGGGGGTCAGTGTGGTGCTGCCAGCAGACGTGTGTAGGTGTGACTCGATGCTCCTGTTCCTACACATACAGTCTGGGTGACGACTGCTCCCGCGTGTACGAGAATGTGGGCCTGGCCCAGCCCCAGATGAGCCACAGATGAGACGACTGTGTGAGTGCGATGGTTTGGAGATGAACCCTGCAGGTGAGGAACATGTTTCTGAAATAGGTGGTGAAACAAAAGTGTGTGTATATGCTTGCATGTACAGTATTGTGGAAAGTCAGTCAAAGAGCTATTTATCAAGGGTATTAAGTGTATTTGTTCAGAAAAAAGTTACACAGTAGTAGAATGTATGCAAATTAACAATAATACGATTAAAAACAGTGACAAACCAGTTTGTCATTTAAGGGTCATCTATGTTTTATTTAAAAAAAACCTTGTTTTCATAGTTTTCATATAGTGGAGCATAAAATTGGTACATGCATGACAAACCTCAAACCTAAATTTGACTGTTTTAATTTAATGTAACAGTAGGTTAATTTGTGCTATTTTCGAACAGGTGAATTACTTTGAGATTGAGGCTAACAGTTTTATCCCCACCCTGAAGTGTGTTTTTAGCCTGAGGTGTTGTCATGGGGAAAAAAACGACTGAGCTGTGAAGATTCTTGGACCACTCAAGTTTCTTTTTCGACCGTTGTGTAAAGTAGGCTGTATTTAAAAAAAAAAAAAAAAAAAATGTGTCTCAAACCACTGTGATCTTCATGAAGCCTTACCATTGGTTGGAAGTTGGAACAGATTTTTTTTTATCCTCTATTAGCTTCTGTTAAGATTCACGTTGGTCAGAAGATCAGTGGTCTTTGGACTTGGACATCAGCCCCAGGTTGCCGGTTTTCAGGCAGCTGAAATGCTTTTCATCCTACTAGTGCTTCTGCATTATTTATCCCTTTTATGTTTTTCTGTCACCACTCCAGGGAAGAGACGCGCTGCCATGTTTTATTTTTATTGCCTGCAGTGCAAACTCCCTGCTGCCCACACACTTCCCTGGTTTTGGCCTGTTCCTCAAGTTTGCTCTTTAAAACAAAAAAACAAAGGGAACCTTACAAGAATGAAGGCTTTTGTTTACCTCCCCCCCCCTCCCCTACAGTGCTGGGAGATTTTTAATTTATGGTTTAATGCTGTTCCTGATATCTTAATTTTAATGCGCCTTACTTGCCGATTTTGTGTCTCTGAATGACATCCATCATGATGAACCTGCTGCTTTCAGGAGTTCAGATGTGAGACTGCAGATGTGAACCTGTCCCCACGTTTCACAGTTGGGTCTCTGGAAGGGATCAGCTGTTGTACCCTTAAGCAGGCGACTGAATCCAAAATACTTCAATGAGTATCCCAGCAGGTGGAGTGTGAAGTTCTGCCAGCCTCTTGTTGCCGTGTATGTAAATGTCCGCCATGCTGCTCCATAGCAAGCTTATTTCCCCCCCGGGGCGATGTTGGTCTCCCCTGGATCTCGTTTAAGGTTACTCAAAAGGGCTTTCCAGTGGAAGCTAGATCAGAGGTGTGACTGGCCAAGCAATGTGATTTCTAGATTTTTATAAATGTATTTTTCCCCTTTTTTTGTTTAACTGCCTACCACATGCTTGGAAGCACCATGCTAACCTACCCTTAGAAGCTAAGAAGAGAATGTCTTTGAGAGCCATAATACAGTAGGAAGCAGTAGGAACAGGCTGTTAATGCAGGCATGTGCTGAGGATACGTCTGTAGCATTCCTGTTCCTAAGGAAGTCACTTTTGATGAGGCTACAGTTCATAGTTACGGCTCCGGTTCTGCTTTTTGGGCCTTCATTACACCAGGTCTCAGCCCCCTACCCACCAAAGGAACAGCTCAGGATTTCAACCATTGGCTCTTTGTGTCGTATGTCTCTCTGTTTTACATTCTGAAGGAAATATTTGAAATTACTGCAGTATTTTAAGGAATCGCTTTCTCATTCGGTCAGTTCTCTTGCGGCGACGTGCCTGTTGCGATGGCACTCAGCCTGGCACTGACTTACTCTGCTAGTTTCTGCCCGTTTGGTCAGCCGCGTTCAATGTGAAGGTTTGTCCGAGCGAATGGATCCAGAAGTGCCACTTGCTGGGAAAATTGGGCCGCCATTCTGCCGGTCGTTGACAAGCGTGTGGCGGGTGATGGACCATGGCACACGCCACAAAGCAGTCCCCGTCGCTTGGGATGTGTGAGCGCTTAGCGATGCTTCCATCCCATTTGCCTAGATTACGCCAGGAGTGATTCATCAAGCCAACTTCTGTTTGTCTTAAGTAGTCTGTGTCTTTTGTCTTAATTCCCCATCTTCAGTTGCCGGTTTCTGTCTTGTAGGTTATCTTGCCCTGTTAATGTGTATCGATGGTATGTGTGTATATTTGTTTTGTGTTGTTTTTATTATTATTGTTCTGTATTGCTGTTTTTTCAGTGCTGTCCTTCTCTAAAATGAAGCGCAGGGCTGGCTTACCTAGATAGCATTAAGTAGAACGTGGTTCATTGAAAATGAGCCGTCTTTTGTGTTTTATAAATTATGAAACTATATGTCAGTTAACTTTATGGTTAATTGGTTAAATGTCAGTTAAATGGTCTCTGTGATCGGTTCCCTGGTCTCCTACCATGAAGTAAGGCGTTTGTTAGACCGTATGCCTTTTATTGCCAAAACGTGGTAATCATGACTTCTGTTTCTTCTTGACAATAAAATTTGAAGCTTCCACCTGTAGTTTTTTTTGTATCATTCATTTCGTGTTACTTAGTTACATGGATAATATGCTGAGCTAATGGAGAGACTAATCATGAGTCATTATTTAATAATGTACCGCATTCTCTGTGCTTAGGGTCATGAGCATTTGAGCTTTTCTCAGAGGAAGTGTTATTGTTTAACAGGCCATCAGAGGGAGCCATTTGGAAAAGCACTTTTATTAAGTCAGAGTACACTGTTACTGTCATCGTAGTTAGACAAATGGCTACTGAACACCAGAGCGCGGTGACTGAGGAAGTGAAGTATGAATTTCTTTGATTTTATTACAAGGTCTATGCCTTAAAATCTGTCTAATTAAGAATAATTTCTACAAACTTGGCATATTTATCATATGCATGTTTGACTTAAAAAAACATGCATAACTTGTGCATAGCATGTTAAAAAAGCATAATTTGTGTGTGAGTTTGTACCTTGCGATAGACTGGCATCCAGTCTGAACCCCTCGCTTGTGCCCTGTGCTGCGTGGGACAGGCCCCTCCTGAAATACTGACCAGGATGGCTGAATGAAATTACATTTAACAGTTGCAAAATATAAAGAAAAATTGATGCAGTGTGTGATTTGGCATTGTCATGTTGGAAATTGCAAGGTTTTCCCTGAAAGAGACGTCATCCGGAAGGGACCATATGTTGCTCTAGAACCTGGATATACCTTTCAGCACCTTTCACCCTGGTGCCTTTCCAGATATTCAAGCTGCCCATGCCATATGTACTAATGCACCCCCATACATCAGAGATGCTGGCTTTTGAACTGAGCGCAGATAACGCGCTGGGTGGTCCTTCTCCTCTTTAGTCCGGATGATATGTCATCTCTGGTTTCCAAAAGGAATTTCAAATTTAGATTCGTCTGACCACAGAACAGTTTTCCACTTAGCCACAGTCCATTTTAAATGAGCTCTGGCCCCGAGAAAGACGTCGGTGATTCTGGATCGTGTTCAAATATGGCTGCTTCTTTGATTGATACAGTTTTAAGTGGCATCTTCGGATGGCATGGCGAATTGTGGTAACTGACAATCATGCCTATTTGTGAGTCAGTGCTGCCTAAGGGCTGAAGATCATGGGCATCCTGTAGGGTTTTTTGGCCTTGTCCCTTACGCACAGAGATGTATCCAGATTCTCTGAATCTTTCGATTATATTATCTACTGTAAATGATGATTTTTTTCAATCTCTTCGCAATTTTTTACTGAGGAACTTTTTTCTAAAATTGCTTTACTACTTGTTGATGCAGTATTAGGGGGATTGTGATCTTTACGTCTGAGAGGCACTGCAACTCGAAGATGCTCTTTTCATACCCAAATATGTTACTGTTGCCAATTGACCTTATTATTTGCAAATTGTTCCTCCAGCTGTTGGGTTTTTGTACCACTAACTTTTCCAGTCTCTCATTGCCACTGTCCCAACGTTTTTTAGACATGTTTCTGTCATGAAATAACAACAGAAATCTCATAAACTGATATTTTATTCACAAAAGAACATATAAAACATATCAAATGTTTAAAGTGAGACACTTTGCTATTTCATGAAAAATACTGGCTCATTTTGAATTTACAATTTGCATAACGTCCCAACTTTTTTAGAATTGGGGTTGTAGAATCTGTAACTGATCATTATTATTTTAATTTATGTATTTGGAAATGACATGCTTATAAAAATTATTTGGGGGATATATTCATTGTTCTTTTTCAATATCCATTTATCTTTAAACTTGGAAGGTCCCTAGACCAAGGTGAATGCAGGTTTAATTCTTTGCTAACATTGATGTTAAGGCTATTCATCTGTCAGATTAAAAACTGTCTGCATTTGTATAATGTATAATCTGTATAATGCTAGAGATGAAGCTTAACCAATGGGATGAGGAGGAAGAGCAGGAGGTCGGGTAGATCCTGCACAGGACGTTTTGGCAAGTGCCTGGAACGTGGCAAAATCGGCCCTGCATTGGTGTGTCAGAGGCACCGTAAAACACCAATGTAAAATCAATAGAAAGCCCTACATTTGTCCAGAAGATGGATCAGGATTAACTACCCGCATCAACATCCTAGCCAAAGGAGAGTTCCCCTTGTGGAAACAGTAAATTCAAAGCCTGGCTTTCCAGTCTGCCAAAGGAAAAAGGCTAATCAGAAAGCTGGATGTTATTGGTGTGATGGGTTTATGAACAGGAGCTTGACCCTAAGTGTCAGAAAGTCTGAAGCCCTAGAATACTGTCAATGAATGATAAATAAGTGGTTCCTATTCTTACAGTTTGATCACTTGCCTGGCACAGGTGGATAGTTCAAATCCAGAAAGTGAAAATCCAGACCTAGAGTTTGTTTCAACCAACCAATTGAGTACTCTGTAACTGTGATTCTTTATACTCAACTGGTTGGTCTGGATTTTTACTTTTTTGGACTTGACCTATCCACCTCTGCAGCCCGGTACTAGAAAATGTTTCATCCAGGGTCTGAAACTGGGCTCCAGCTTGACTTTCTGTCATCAAGAGCACTGTTTCCTAACCTGGCAGGGAGCAAAAACATGGACTGGGGGACCCTGTGGACCGGGTTGGGTAACATTGATCAAGAGTGTTTGACCAGGGGCCTGCATCACGGAGCAGGATTTCTTGCTTAAATCCAACAAGTTATCCAGCTAAGCAAGAAATCCTGCTTCGTGATAAGGCTCCAGGGGCCTCATTTATAAGTCATGTACACACACAAAACGATGCCAGACTGTGCATACACAGCATTTTACGCAAAATCCAGATTTATCTAACAAAACCTGATGGGAGAAAATTATATATTTATGGAAATTCTGGAGGAGGTGAACACCCACTGTAAAGCAGGGAACTGTAGGTAGACCAGTGAAATGACTATACACATGCCAGCAATTCATGCCGTCAACCCGTGTCTTCATGTCAAAAAACAGTAAATATAAAATGTGAACTGGTATTTATTATAATTGGTATTATTATTCTATTAATTACAGTTAGTTATTCTACTGGGATTCTGTTTATTTAAGCCAAAGATAATTTGACTATTTAATTTGCTATTTGAAATATTATGTATTCTTATCTCTTCCCATGAATTGCATTGAAAGGAATTAATTTTATGGAACACCAAGATTATTCCTTTTTTTTTTACTGTTTGCTCTTTGTGTAATGTCTTTACACTTTGTTTTGCATTAAACGTATGAAGAGGCAAGTGTAAAAACTACATTTACAACCATGTCCAGTTTTTCTAATATAATCGGGGCAATCGACTGCACTGACATTGCACTACCGCCACGTCAAATCAAAGGTTATTTATCAAATGCATAACAGTACTACATGCAGCAACAGTTGCAGAAAATGTAATGCTCACTAATTAAGCTACCTATGTCATTGGAACGTCATTTCATTCTGTTAATGTGCATCTGTGATGTCGACATGACATTGACAAAGACAGTGGCTCAGTGGTCTGGGTTAACTTATAATTTGTCCATTTTGCATTGTGCTCTAGCACAACAATGCATAATAGAGCATCCCCTATGGATTGAAGTTTGAGGGTGAAGATGCCCTGATAAATGCACCATGGCCCTATGCACAGTAACTCGCTTCTTTCTCTTCAGATCCAACTGCTTTTTTCGGGGTATTTTGTAGAGCTAACAGAATTTACTGTAGCTGTGATGTGTTGCGATTCAACACTTTTTTCAATATTCAACTTTATTGTCATTGCACAAAGTACATGTACTATGACAATGAAATGCACTTTAACAACTAATCTGATTGTGCAAAATAGAGCAAAAAATGGTACAAACAGCTGTGCAAGATATACCAGTCGACCATAACATTAAAACCACCTGCATAATATTGTGTAGGTCACAGAGGTGGAGATATCAGATCCAGAAAGTACCAATCCAGACCAGGATTTTGTTTCAACCAACTGGTTGCGTACAAAGAGTCACAGTCACAGAGGACTCAACTGGTTGGTTGAAACAAAATCCTGGTCTGGATTTATACTCTCTGGACCTGAAATCTCCTCCTCTGGTAGGTCATTGGTGTTGGAGATGCTCTGACCCAGTCATCTAGCCATCACAGTTTGGCCCTTGTTAAAATCAGTCAGATCCTTATGCTAGTCTATTTTTACTGCTTTCAACACATCAACATCAAGACTGGACCATTCCATTGCCTAATATGTAATGGCATCCTTGATGGGTGCCATTGTAATGAGATAATCAGTGTTATTCACTTCACCTATTTGTGTCTTTAATTTTATGCCTGATTGGTTTATTCATGTGTGATAAATAAATGCATACATTATATATGGCTAAACATTATTTTGTTTGTGATAAATGTGCTTAGACCCCCAAATATTTTGTCATGCGTCTTCCTCACATCATTCAAAATTCCTATTTTTTTTTTTAAATGTATCACAATCACCAGACTTTACACCAAGAAAAGCTTTATTTGCATATTATATGAGCATACAGCTCATTTACATTGAAAATTTGTCGGAGGCGAATGGGCAGTTGGATGCACACACATGCGTTTACAAGATGGCTTCCCAGAGGACATGTGCGTACACCAAGCTTGACTAATCCAATTTTGTTTTGTTTGTATGCACTTTATTCTTTTTGTGTTTGCCCAGTTTTAAGAATGATATTTACACAAAGTTTGATAAATGAGGCCCCAAATGACCTCAGGCGAGATGCCTCATGCTTTGCCAGCTTTAGTAGAGATGATCAGTACTGTCATGTTTTAAAGAATAATAACGGAGTAACTTCACGGATCTTCAACAAACACCACTGCCTTGCACAGACTTGACTTTTTGAAGCAAAATAAGAAGGGGTGATGTGGTTGAGGGTAAATTTTGCCATCTTTGTTATCCAATAGGGGCACTTTCAATCGTTTGGGCAAAAGGGCTCAGTGCTTTGGCATTGCCATCGATGTGCTTGACAAACACTATAGTCACCACAGTCGTGACTTCTTTTTCCAATGCGACACCTTTTACAATAGAGGAAATAATTTGTTTCCTGACATTCACGATGTTCCATGGCAGTACATGCTTCTGCTCAAGAAACAACTCACATTGATTCAATGCTGAATTTCTGACTCCAATGAAAAACAACAGTTCCCATGTCCTGTTTCTCCCCCTCCTTACACTGGGAAGCCAGCACAACGGTCGCTTTTTCAAGAACCTGTGGTGCCTGTCGGGCAGATACCTTACCGGGGAGAGCGGGTTGAAAGGCCTGCAGGGGGCATTGTTTCTGCATCTTTTAAATTGGGCTGGGGTAAAACAGAAACTCACAGCAAGGACAAATTGGGCTTTAGCGGCCGTGGAATCTGTCCACTGAATCCGGACTACAGTGATCCTGCTGTGCCAAGAAAAGATCCAAAGCCCTCATCATTCCGTTATGCCAGTAATTCTTGTAAAAACGAATGACCAAAAGAAAGAGGAAAAAACGAAGGATTACAAGAGACGTAATCAAAAAAATTAGAAAGAAGCTCTATGTGAAGTATGCAGGAGTTATGGAGACCAGATGGACCTTAAATGAACGAAAGACTGGCTGTGTGATGTGCCACCGACGGCCTCGTGAGGCATGTATCGGAGCGAATCATGGATGACGAAGAAACCCACACATACACGGACTGTCTGTTTTCGAAATAATGAATCGTGTGATTTGTTGCTCATCTCTGTTCACCAAAAAGGAAATGTCATCTGTTTTAGCAATCTAGAAGTGATTTAATGAGAAACATTTACTTACGTGCAAATCAAGACCTGAAAAAAATAAATGTTATTTTATTTAGCTGTGACTCAATATTTTTACATCATGACATTATTTTAACATTTTTAAATGAAGTGGTTTAAAATAAATTAAATGACAACAGGAGAAAAATTACGATTGATCCGATATGTTTCCTGTATATATTTACCTGATTTTTTTTATATGACAACACCTTGGAGATTTATTTCAAAAGCTAAAATATATTATCCTAGAGTATTGTTTTAATGGCAAACTAAATCGCATAATTGAAATTTACAAAGATTGCTTCAGTCTACCTAAGTCCACCCCCTGTGAGGGTTTTCAAGCTCGTTTCAAGCATATTAAATTGAATATGAAAAGTGGGGTTCATTCAGCGAATACTGTAACTAGAATATGTAATCAATCTATCTATCTATCTATCTATCTATCTATCTATCTGTCTGTCTGTCTGTCTGTCTGCGAAGAAATCAGTTGAGAACATAATCAATGCCATTTTCACTAAATGACAGGGTAAGGGAATGGTGTCATTGCCACCGCTTACATTAGGTAGTCCATTTATGACACATTTTTTCCTCGCTTCGATTGATTCCGGGGTTTCCTTCCCAGAGCGTCACGGGCTCGCCGCTTTCGCGATCGGAGGCGGTGCTGCGCGGCGCGGAGGTGTTACCGCCCGCGGACTGCTGGAGCGCTCGTCCGGCAGTTGTTGCATGCGCATTGCACGCCTCTCGCCGCCGACTCTGGCCGTGCGAAATACGACCGCATAATTGCTGACATCGTCCTCCTAGAGTGGTCTGAATCAGTGGTAAGTGGGCTTTCCACTGCTCCCCACTCCTCCGTTTTGCTGTACGTTTCCCGTGGTACTGTTAAGCAATATTGTGGTTACTGGCGGCGAACAATTGCATGGATTAATGAAGTGCAAATAGGTGGATGGGTGACTGTAGATTCAAAGGAATAAAATGCTGTCCGTTTGAGAACGAACTGAGAGCCTGGTCCGAATGAAATCTGCAAAGGCGATATGAATGGGAACCCACTTTGTTGGGAAATGAATTGCATTTTAGCAATTATCTTCCGCACTTTAATTGAGATTCTTTGTCTTGTATACTTTTTAAAGCCAGCTTTACTAATCAATTTTCATGGCAATTTGCACACCTACTTTCTCAATCAAGTTAAAACATGACGGTGTGGTTATGGTTTGTTCTAAAACCCAGATTTCTCAACAAAGGCAATAAGGAGCCTTCTCTTCCTACAAAGCGATCCATGCAATGTCGTTTTTAATACTGTGAAGAGTGTTCACTCGTTATCATCTGGTGAAATGAGTCTGGCAAAAAAGCTGTTGCGACAGCCGAGAATGCATTGTGAAATTCATTCATGAACTCGGCACCGGCTTACCTCTATGCAGTATGCTGCAGTCAGTTATATGTGAGCAATTGATTTTTAGTCGTCTCCGTGCATGAATGTCTTTCATTTTTTCCTTTGTCTAAAGGTTGACAGGGTGTAGGATTTGGGATTAGCAGAAGAGGGGCGAGCACTTTAATAACTGCGATTTGACGGACGCTGGAATCAATGCATATTAGGTTTCTACTGGAAAACCACACACACACACACATATATATAAGATCGG
>JAABNX020000046.1:36000675-36016267 GCA_015163995.2 Mormyrus lacerda | reverse complement strand
CCCCACATGTAGGACTGCTTCTAGCATGTTGTTGCACTCGCAGGCATTTCCTGCTAAACAGATAACAGCAGAGGAGATTAACTAGTATCATGTGCTGGATCTCAGTACAAATCTGCCTTCCTTTTACTTTTCAAATTGCCTACTTAACAGGACCCCTCCCCCAAAATTGGCTTGTATATATAGTTGTTTTTTTTTTTTTTTAACCAGAGGGACTGTTGATACGTGTCTTTCTGAAGAGCACTACAGAATGGCATCCTGGGGCTTTGGCTCAAAGCCATTTTCTGTACCACTAGACCACCTTAAACCGGTGGCTTAGAAGAGGCTTGAAATGCTTTTATAAATGTGAGTGTCTTATATTGGCATTGCGGGGCTGCATGGCACAGGTAGGAAAAAGGCGACGATCCACGTTAAAAACTCCAACACAAAGGGATTTATTGGTGAGACACACTGGGCAAACTGCAAAACAAAAGGACCATGTGGGGTCAGGAGCAAAACGGGGGGAAACGGGAACTTGCTAAGAAAACGTTTTCTAAAATGTGACAATGAGGGGAAAGAGCCATACAACACACAGAAACTTCAACACAACACAAGAACTGGGTGTGGAACATGACAATTAACCAATCAACCGAGACGCGGGGCGACAAGCAGCAGGTGGAGCGAGTTACCAAGACAAGGAGAGAACTAAGGGATTTCTAACAAACGAATAATACAGACAAGAACAAAAGTGAGAAGGGGAGCAGGGCAGCCTATAGCCTGGAAAACAGAAAACAAGAAACGACGGAGAACAAAATTAATAAATATAAATAAACAGACGAGGCTTGAAGGGGTGGTGCCGTCGTTAGCACTATTGTCTCACACTTCTGTGACCCGGGTTCGAGTCTCTGCCTGGGTTACATGTGTGTGGAGTTTGCATGATCTCCCCACGTCATCATGGGGTTTCCTCCAGGTACTCTGGATTTCCCCCCAACAGTCCAGAGACTTGCTGAGGCTAATTGCAGTTACTAAATTGTGAGTGTGTCCTGGGTTGTTCCCTGCCTTGTGCCTGTAGCTTCTGGGATAGGCTCCAGACTCTCTGTGATCCAGGAGGATAAGTGGTTTGGAAAATGGATGGCTGACTTGAGACCAGCCTTGAATCTATAACTAAAGGGTTAACAATCACCATGCCACACATTCATCCCTCTGAGGTATGCAGCGGTTTGGGAAACAGGCAAAACACAATAAGGTTTAGACACACTGGGGCTGAAAGGCAAGAGACAGGGAGGAGGACAGGATGCTGTCAACACCTGCTGGCCCAATGGGGAAGAGACACGAAGGGCAGGGTGGGACAGGTGCTGACCTTGACAATACCCTCTAATTGGTAAATGCAGTAGAATGTTTTGGGGGGGGTGGGGGGTGCTGCTTTCATGATTTACAGCTGTGACCTTTAGACCTTGGTTTTTCAGGACAAGTAACATGAGAAGTAGTGAAAAGACCATGTGGATTGTAGTGCTTGCACAGACCTGCTTGACATGAGGCTAAGCTGATTGAGCTCATCGATCTTGGCCGAGATGACCTCCTCACCTTTGTTTTTCTAATAGAAAGCCAAATGGCATGTTTTTAACTAGGGACTCCCTCACCTCAGAGATACCATTTAACTGGGAGCAAGGGACTCAGGCAAAAACTGAAATTATTTGAGGCATTTTCCCTCAAAAAATACTGAACAAAATGAATGAATGACTGGATTTAGAATTTCAGGGAGGTCTTGGGAGGTGTTTGTGATTATACCCCACAGCAAGGCAGTAAAACAGAGCTGCACATGGTTAATTTATAGCTGTTAAAATTTGATGAATTGGTGTAGTGAAAAAAAATAAAATAATTGTATGTTTCTTTCAATATGCCATGCATCTTGCAACCAGTTATCCTAGTCAGCATGGTGGGAGGGCAGCTGCAGGTGCTTGGTGGAGGCACCCCCTGGACTGGATACCAGCCCACCACAGGGCACCCATGAACATTGTTGGACCATTTTGAGATTCCAATATAGTAACTATATGAGATACATGAACTGTTATCATTAATGATACGACAGGTAGTTCCGACTAATAAATTTGATTGGACAAGAAGAGTTCTATGAGTGCGGTTATCAGCTGTATCACTCTGCTTTACAGGTGTATCTAATGACGTTAGGTATGCCCATTTTCTACAAACACGGAGTTGGTGCGGGGCTGGATTTTGCTCAGTGCATTTTGAGAACACATCCGCGGTTCCAACGGTTTCAAAAATGAACGTAGGCGGAAGTCAGAGTAAAGTAAACGTTTGTATTCATTTTTTGGATTTCTTTTGACCTGTTTAGGACTTGGAGTTTTTATAAGCTGCCGAACCGAAAAAAAGTATTCAGAGTATGACTCGTTGCGCTCTCTACTGCCTGTCTCCACTTTTGTCTCCGTAAAGGCTCCCAAAGTTATTTCGCTAATTTACTGGCTAGTCGTTTCACCGCTGGCACCGACGATATTAGACTTAACTATATCGGTTATAGACTAAATTTTCCAGCTGTGCTGAAGGTTTGGCCGTGTTAGCCCGCCCCACTTTCGCTGAGGCCCGTAAATGTTTAAAAAAATGAACGAAATATGCGGTGTCTTATCACTGTTGTCTTATAAGTGCTACTCTATGAACTGTTGTATAAAAGCAACAACATATTCGAAGGTCGTGCGGTTGTGGTATATTGGAGTACAATCGCACGACTTCGAGTGTTATTGCGAATCACTACGAATCATTACGAATCACAGCTGTGATTATACTCCTGTACTCCTTCTTGTATGTTATTGCTTAATTGATTATGAACAACGGAGCAGTATGTATCTCATTTTCTGGTTAATTTATGCATTAAATAAGAGTGTACTACTACATTATTTGTGCTCCTGACACGGTTACTGAATATTTTTTTCTGTTGATTATTATTTTTTTACTTTCAGCATGTCAGTGTTTCATTATACAAATTTATTTTGGGCATTCCTAATGTTTCTATTAAATCTTAAGTTAATTTGACCGAAACAGATTTTCGTGTGCATGCTGACGCTTCCAGTTTTTGATGCTTCTCTTGACTCGGCAGATGTAAGCAGACCCAGGTGGCCCCATTTGCGGTCTTCAGAAGTCCTGCCTTGTACAATAGCACACACCTGCCCCGCAGGCATGAGAGGGTGGGTGTTCCTCTCATTACTGCAGCTCCGGCTGGATTCCAGAACACCACCTGCTCCCTGGCCACAGTCATCCAGAGCACTTCACACGCCTCGACTGAAGCCTGCCAGTCACTAGGCCTCAGGCTGAAATCATCAAAAAACATCTCTCCTCCCACAATTATGGTCGGCCCACTGACGAGACCAAGGAAAAAATCCTCTAAAACTAAAAATACCCCACATACCTGGGCTATACACATTCAAACAGTGGGCCCCAGGCCAAAACCATCAAAAAACACATCACCTGCAACAACTACAATCAGCCCATTGATAAACTTTAGGACAAACACAGAGGGCAGCAAATATGTCCTGCCTACCAGAGCCTCAGCTGGCGAATCAGAAGGCCCTGGGTTGAAACTACTAAAACAACCAACCACTAAACCTAGGAAAATATCACGTACCAAGAAAAAACTCTCCAAGAGTACCCCACCCACCAAAACCAGCCAAATTCTCAAGGCAAAACAAAAAAAAACACCTAGCAGTGATAAAGCCAACCCATTGGCAGGTTCCAAGGACAAGCCTTCCAAAAAAATGTCAGTGGCTCCAAATACAACCAGCCAACTAAAAAACTCCAGGATAAAAATTCCCAGGAACTTTCTAACTACCAAAGATTCAACCAGCCAATCAGCAAATTCCAAGACAAAACATCCCAAGAACATCCCACCTATCAACATTGCAACTGCCCAATCAACGCGCTTCAGGATAAAACATCCCAAGAACATCCCACCTACCACAACCAGCCAATCAACACACTCCAAGGCAAAGCATCCCAAGAACATCCCACTAACCACAACTGCAACCAGCCAATCAACACGCTTCAGGTTAAAACATCCCAAGAACATCCCACCAACCACAACTGCAACCAGCCAATCAACAGTCCCAAAGATAAAGCACTCTAAGCTACCAGTAGGCTGTGGCCGAAAGGACCCACCTCGAGGGGACAACTTTAGGGGTCGTAGGAGAAAGGGGAAGGACTCTGGCAGAAGAAAGCGAAAGAACACTTGCATGAAGCTCTTAGTCTCACCTCCGACACAGGGGCCCTTCCTGAAAAGCACACCTGTGATTGATCTCACATCCCTCCCCAGCATCCACAACCACATGGGTTCTGCAGATGGTATGACTGTCACACAGCCCTGGACCTCAAGCAATGACTCCTCTGAAAGACACAGTGCAGAAATCAGGCACGAAGGTATGGGCCAGAACTGAAGTGGAATTCAACAGAATAAGTTATTATTTTGATATTTGAATTGAATTTCTAGTAGGTTCGAACAGAATGTGTATGGATAAGCCTTATGGTCATGGGCTGCGTTTATTAAACAAAGGAATACAAAATTCTGCTTTTCAAGTCTTTGAAAAGCATATGGACCAGTTTTAATGGTCCATATCAGCTGCACGTTCTTTTCATTTTGACCTCATTTTGCTAGTATGGCATATAGGACACCCTAATGCAGGCTTTCAGAGTGATTTTAAAAGAGGCTTTTTATGCAGTAAACCCTGAATTATGTCATACATGCACATGCCTATCAGATTATTTACTTTCGAAGTGGGAGGTGGAGGTGATTGTTAGTGGAAAGAGGACATGCACGGGCTTGGAGTTACAGCTTGCTTGGCAGAGGTTTACCCTCCAGCATCACCGAATCTGCAGATGCAAGAATTACCTGTGGCTAACTGTAGCCCATAATATACAGCGCCTGAAATGACAGTGGAAGATTACAGAAATATTCCAGTAATGTGAAGTCATTCTGAATCTTGTTTTGTAATGTCTCATTACCTAAGGCCTATTATAAGAACATGATACAGAGATTACCAAATTTCACACAGCATTGGTGTTTATAGTGCATTTGTGTAAATTGCACTTGTTCCAGATTTTAACTTGACTACTTATGTCACATGTGTGCCCAGTAAGGAGATGTTGCTTATGCTCTGTGTTGCAGACAGACTGCAGCTTTGCGAATACTACAGGTCCCTAGAAGAGTGCAGATACAAGATCCTTCCCCAGGAAAGGCAATACCGGCTATTGAATGCAGAGGCTAAGGTGCTGTACCACTGTAACTGCATTCACAGGTGAGACTGCTGTGGAAGCAGACAGAGGGACCAGCATTAATGGAGAGGAAGCTTCACTGCTGAACACACATCGATGAGGTTTAGGGGTCTATATTTACATTTATTTATTTAGCAGATGTTGTGAGGTCGGCCAGTTCCCAGACTATTTGGGCTTAAGGGCCTTGATGGTGCAATCACCCTGCCAGTCGTGGGATTTGAACCTGCAACCTTCTCAGGATGGGCAGTGGGTCTTAACCAGCAGAGCCACACACCACCTCCATATTAGCACCCTTTCACCCTCAGCTGTCCCTGCCACTTTTGGGAATGGCTAAAAGGGACATTCCCCCCTCTCCTCCCAGGCTGTACCGGGAACTCAGGCGGACCAGATACCCCCTGGACACACACATGTCGCTGCTTCTGGGGTCGCTGTCTCCATCGTGCTTTGTCTTCAAAGACTGCCCAGAACACAGTGTGTACCGGTGAGGTCTTACAGAAGTACTGAATATTTCACTAACATATTGGAACGTTCATCTTAAATTTATGTGAGCGTACATCAGTTGCCGGGATTAACACCAATAATAGTTTAAATGTTTGAGCAAATTTCTCATCTCTTTCTCAAGAGCTGATGGTATAATGCAGATATTGTATAGAATATTTGCTGTCGCAACTGGGCTCGGAAGAGGTGCACGGCAGGGGAAGAGTAGTGCACCACTCCAGGGCCACTAGGAGCCCCATCAGCGGGGCATGTTTGGTCTTTGGGTGTCCGTGCCTCTGCTACGGAATGTTTTGTGATGATCCATCTCTTCTCCCCCAGCTGCCCAGCTTCCCTCTCCCAGGTGGAGAAGCACATGCTGACACTGGACATGAAGAAGCACAAACGGGGTGAGAAAAGCCTTGAGGAAACAGCCCCCACAGTCAAGAAAGACAAGATAAGGAAATCTCTGAGGAGCAGCGCCTCCATCAGGCTACACAACAAATGTCTTCGAATTACAGACTTTAATGAATAATGCCTTTGGAAGTATTTGAGTGTATCTTGCAAAATTTTAAAATTAAGCATGTTTTTAAATGTAAATAAGTTTAATTTTTTTTTATTTGTGAACATAGGATATAGCTGATGTGCTTATTACTGTTGTAATTTTTAAAACCTAGTATTGTTATCATTATAATTCATTGTGTGTTATTTATTTCTACAAGATGACATCTAAAATAAACTTCTTTGTGAGGTAACCATTCTAAACTTGTTTGTGATAATTATGTAATCATGGCAGGGACACTATTTCCAACCCAATGAAAATGTGAAAGAATGCTCCTGGAATATAATTTATTCACATTCAATTCCCATGAAAGGGGAGATGAAAGATTTAGGGATCATTCAGGAGTTCATTATACAGTAAACATGCAAACAGTCTTTATATCTTAAAATAGTTGTCTGTGCTCTATTTTTACTGTCAGTCACTGAGTACTTCCAGTGAAGATTGGAACAAGGACACGAAGGTAAATTTACATTTTTATGCTGGCAGTAGCAATGAATCCAGTGCTGTTAAACTTTCCTGCTAATGCTGCTCAGTTGGTTCAATTTAACAAAACCAATTAAAAAGACAATGTCACTATGTTGTGAGGAGATGAAAAACAAAGGTACTCTGTCTTATCCTACAGCACAGTGCTGTGCTGGTCTGTGAATATTGATTCTTGAGTCTGAATTTTCCATTTTTTTCCCAAGGCCAATATCACGTCATACTTGGTTACAAAGATGTTGAGTAATTCAGTCACATAATTCCAAACAAATCCAAAATGAATGCTGAATTGTATCTGGTGCATTTCAGCTCATACAGATCTACATGCTGAAAACCGTGTGTTAGTCAGAAAATCCATTACAAAGAATAATGATGAAACACAGAAGAACAGAATATTATTTTGACTTAATTTTGCCAAAATTAGCCTTACGCACTTTCTGAGAAGATCCTATTAAATGCCACAGAGAGTGATTCCACAAAGCAGCCAATTTGAGTGGGGCAGTGGAGAAAGCCCGTATGGGGGTCAAACACATACAGAACCATTCAAAGTGTATTTCGATAATGGGCCACAACGTCATGGATAAATGGAACTGTTCTGGCATTTGGTTCTTTTACAAATCGGTTAAACATTGAGAATCACATTCCAGATGTGATGACCATATAACGTGAGTATTATTCTGTCTTTTGTAGGAGACCTATAGAATGCTAATTTAGCTAGACTCTAAGTACAGTTTATCTGTGTTTTGTATATTATTTAATGTTGCTTTGCTGAGCGTCTATGTTCTACTGTTATATTCTGCATATAGTTTAATGTTGTGTCATAATTATACTATGTATATGTGCAAAGAAATCTTATATTTAGGGTCTAAAACGTTCTTTCATCGTCGCTTCTGTTACATAAAGCAGAAAATCTAGTACACAAAGATGGTTTATACATTTAGAGTTGGTTATGGTGCGTGCAAGATAATTTAATGTAGGGGTTCTGCTGGAATAAGTACGATATTTAGCACAAATTAATCAAGATGTTTACCACAAATCTAAGTACAAATACGGCTAGGCGAACAACGCAGGGACTACAAAAATGTGCAATTGGCGTCCCCTGGTGGAATTAGCGATATATAATTTATACACAAGATTAACCGCCAGATGACGCTTTTGTCATATATTTGACCTCAAAATAGTATTTCTATTTTTTTTTTAAGAAAGTTTAGAAAAAGATGTCACTGGTCCCTTTTTATGACTTCACTTAGCGAGGTATGAAACCGCTAGCTGTTCCGATGGCCATCTACCGCAGAATGGGAAATATATCTCTTTATTACTCATGGTAGGTAAGGGGGTCTGGCTTTTTAATGTCTAACCTCAGATTTGTATTAAAGCATATTAGCTAGGTTACACTTGTAAATATGCAAATCAGGTAATTCAAGCAATATGTTACATTTGAAATATATATTTTTCTAGTAAATTAAAACAAAGAATTGCAATGCAAATAAGTACAGTATATATGTAGATGGAACTGCCATTAAAGCCTGCCTGGGTTTTTACTGATGGGGTACTAACAGCTCAGCGCTCAGTCTCATTTGTTGTCATGTTTATCGTGGGGCGCGGTGCATTCTGGGAGCGCTCGGCCTAGGAAACATGGCGTCTCACTGACAGCTTGCGGGGCTTCCATTATCTGGTTGGCCACCGATAACGCGAGGAGCAGGACCACCGACAGTGCGCTTTTTACGGTATTCTCCATTCCCTCTCCTTTATCCTTGTCGCTTCGCCGGCCCGCTCGGGATCCCGAACTGAGCCGTGCAAGAAGCAGCGTTTGCGGCCGCAGTCACGCCCACCGCGTTATTGAGAAAGCGGCGGAGAAGCAGCCTGCTCCTGCGTTAGCATTAGCATCCCGGCTAAGCCGCGGTGTCCGGCGCCGTCGACCTGGGTGGCGTCGGCTGACGCCCTGTCCCGTTTTTTGCCTTCCTCTTCTGTTACTGACAGCACCATGTATGTCGCGTAGAACCCTCCCCCTACCGTCTAGCAGCACCTAAAATATTTAAAATTATATTTAGTTTTTTTTTTAATGTTCGACCCGTCTGGGCTTTGCTTCGGAGGAGAGAGACATGGGCTCCGGCGCCGCCGACTCGTCCCAGTGGCTGTCGGTGAAGGAGGAGACGATCTTTCTGCACGATGGGCTCATTCGGGTCACAGACCTGGCCGAACTGCCCAGTGAGATCGGGGTTTCGGAACAAGGGGACGCCGAACAGGAGGTGAGTTTGAAGAAATAGTTTTTTTTTTTTTTTTTTTTAAAAAAAAAAACCTCGCTTCTGTTTTTCGCCGTTTTGGACCGGTTCGGTCCGACCTGCCGGAGTGTACGTGGTTCGGGCCACCGGTCCGTTGTCTCACGTTTCACCCGTTGGCTCTCGTGCCTCTGGCTACCTAGCTGGTTACCACCTTAACTAACCACCTGCGAGGGAGGCATTAAGCAGTTTTATTATTGTGAGTAAATATAACGGACGCGCTGGCTTGTCCGTTTTATTTTGTTATCCTGACAGTTGGATGGGAACGTACATAATCTCGTGCTTTTGGATGTCGGTCCCGTTACAGTGGCCCCAGGCGTCTTGTGGAAATTTCTGGACTAGTTTGCAATCACGCTCATTTTTTTTCCTATGCTAGTTAAGACCCAATTTCCCTAATTCCCCAGCCAGGGTTGCATCACTCCCCGCAGGTTTAACAGGGTTTAAATTCCCCTTGTTTTTGCCGTCTCCTTAGGCGGACCTGGCGGCTCTTGTGATGTTGCTGTTGTAGGTTTGACTTGATAAGGAGTATTATCATACAGGGGTTTCTGTGGCCCTCGCCCCCCACCCACACACTCAACTGGCCTGTAGGAAGTGCTGATTGAATTTGTAGGCTTCAGCACGACGTTCAATGGCTTATCTACATCCTAACATGGAATAGACTTAAGGTACAGTCAAGAGAAACATCTGTAATACATGTTGCCTTTCTCCATTAATCAGCTGTTAAATAACTGCTGAATTATGTACTGCATTTTGACGAATATGTGAAATCTCAGCTGTATTGTCATGATTATTATTAAGTTATGGCATAAGTGATGTAAGTTTTGCAACATTTATGTAATTGTTTGGTACTCCACGGTAATTTACGGCCTATATGCAGTGTTGAGGTTTTTGTGTTTGTTAGGTTAGTAAATGACTGGTATTGTTGTCACTGAATACTGTCTTTAAAGGATTTTTTGTGGGTCTTCAGCAGTTATTGAATTACTGTGCATTCCAGGCTGACGTGCTTGCTAACTGGCAGGCATAACTTCCATTCAATATGCATTTTGTTTTCCAACACAAAGATCATTACTGAAATTGAGACCTCTGGTGATGGAAGTTCAGGTTATGCATATGCAATAGGTTAAATGGAAAGAAATTAAATAAAATCAAATAAACTGCAATAGAGAGTTCAAGCTGTCATAGTTAATGTGTTCTAAAATCTTACTTGAAGAAAGAATTCCTGCGATTGGGTGAGTGGCGGCTTTGACAAATGGCGGTAAAACTCTGGCCTTTAGGTTATGTTTTTGTGAACAGGCCTTAAGGTGAAGTAGGTTTGTCCTCTAGCACAAAATATGTGAGTAGTGCTTTAAAGCGCAAAAAGGAGAGATGATTGTCTCATGTTGTCCTCTTGACATTCATTGCAACGTTACTTAAATTTGTTATGCTATCTCCATGTTTTTGTCACCCGTAACTTTTACTTATGCAGATTTTCCATATCTGTGTGTGTGTGTGTGTGTGTTCGTTCTTGTTTACTCTGTTTGAATTGGGTGTCTGTTTGTGAAAGGTTGTAGGCAAAGTGCTTAATTGCACTGCAGCCAGAATGGATGTTTTTGACAGCTATGCAACTGTCAGAAGTAGCAAAGAACGCAGATGCTGTTCTCTAGGGATGGCAACACTGATTTAAAACATTTCTTTCTTTTGATTTTTTTTTTTACTTTCATTTGTCTAACACTAGACTGCAGGACACATTTTTGTAACATCGTTTGTCAAAATAGTTTTGTACAGCTCTGGAGAGAGCTGGTTTGGCCTGGTAACGCGCCAGGCGCGGCGCTCGTGGCGGCCCGGGTCGTGCTGTCCGCAGTGATTCGTAACCCGAGCCATAACTCTCATCTGTGGGGTTCGTCCGTAACACAATCAGAGGTCTGTGCTAAGGTCCCGGCCAGGAGAAGGAGTGCAGCGGAGGCTGACTCCGCCGTCACGTTTAGCAGCCCTGATGCTAAATGTGCATTTCAGTTTTTAATTCGCTGTTAACCTTAATGATGAAGACTTGTTCTCCAAGTCCGGCAAATAACTTCATCCCTGTAAAAAGGTACAACTTTATCTCATTTTGGTTCTGGGGATGGCTTAGAATAGGGGTTCCCTAATCTTTTGATGTCTGGAACATATTTACATCATGTGGACCAGGAGGTGATTGAGAGTGGGGGTTGTTTAAAAAAAAAAAAAGACATTGAAAATACACTTTTTTTTTTGGAAATTACCCACCCTCCAATATTCTGTGGTCCAGTGGAAAACTGGTTGCTGACCAGGGGTTGGGAGCCCCTTGCTAGGAGATCACATCCCCCTGTGCCAGCCAGGATGCCTTCATTCTTCTGTGGTTCTTTACTTTGGTCACAGATTACACTAACCGTTTAGACACACAATTTTTGGAATATCCCAGACTTGCCTTAATCCAGTAAAAGAGAGCGGCTGAGTCATTGGTAACTCCTCCACGCAAATCAAAATCGAAATTTTATTTTTTCCCTCATTGGTACAGCTCTTGTTGGGATTTGGGTGTCCCAAGTCCGCATTCTGTTCCCAACTGCCCTGTGCACGTTTCCCATATTCCCGATTCTACTCATACTTGTAACTTGCGTTTTTCCAAAACTGAATTCTCGCTTGAAAATTCCGCATGTTCTGTGAGTTTCTGCTAAGAATAAAAACGGTCACATCAGCTCAGCGATGTTGGAGGTTGATTCACAGGACTGTCATTTTGTTATCTGTGTCTTCTGATGGTGGAGTTTCTGTCAAAAAGCTGAAAGGAGGAAGCTGGGGTGACGTGACAGCCTTCCTCCTGTGGTAGATGGTGTTTTTCTTCTCCCCCCTGGTTGTGGCATGGTAGTATTGGTGCTGAACAGAGGCCCCGGTGCTCAGAGCCATGTAGGAGCTGCACAGCTCCTGTGCTGAAAGCGGCCGGCGGCAGTCTTCAGTTTCCAGCCCGCAGTAGCGGCCCGTGCGTAACCTGAGACCCATGGCGCATCCCTGCCTCTTTTGACCCCCCCACCCCCCTCTTCCATTAGCTTTCTCAATTTGCGTTTCATCGTCATGCCCCACAGTGGCTTTGGCTGAGTGCAATGGTGCCCCGTTCCCAGTGGTAGAACAAATGTCCCAGAGGCTTCGCCTCTCGTGCCCCACCCACTTAACGTGAATGAGTTTAAGATCTCCGCGGCAGCCATGTCATTTCTGAAGGTCTTGCAAGAGCGATATCCCCGTCGGGCGTCCAGCAAACAGCCTGTATTGTATTCCAATGCATTTCTGTTGCACTTTGCTCCCCTCCCCCTTTGTACTACTGTATGGCCCAGTTAAATCTCCTGAGCCACATGTAGCTAATGTTCCCCCTCCTCTCTCCCGCCTGGTTTAACATCAGCCTGCACAGGTCCCGCCTGTGCCGCCTGTGTAGCCCCGCCCTCTGATGACTGGATACTACGGCAGCTTTAACATCGGACCTAAAATGGAATCGATATAAAATGCACCTGCTAAATGCTGTAATGCCCCCCCCCCCCCCACCCAAAAGACCAATAAGCCTGGGGCACTTGAAAATCAATATCTGTAAAATGTTGTTGAAGTGCAGATGTTGCATAGCCATTAACTGAATTGCTTTAGGCCACCATGATTATATAATCATTATCAGTCTTGCTGCATGATCGTTATAATATACTTTTTTGAGCAATGTGAATTAAGAGCATTGGCGATTTAAGGTATTGTAATTTGGTGTTTTTGTGGATTCATTTATGCATATTTGTAGTCAAGTTCCTTGAGCGGTGGATTAAATAAGTAGTTTCAGGGAGATATGTGGCCCGGCACCCTTAACGGGACGAGTCCAGCCCCCCCAGTGTTTTGGTTAAGGTCCGCCTGTCTTTGGTGATATGGCATGAACTGCTAGCTTTGAGGATTTAGTGCTGTCATGATCTGGTACTGGGTTTCAAACCCACACCTTTTGAAATCCAGAAAACTAGCTCACTGAACCAAAACGCACTTGTTATGTGGGCTCATCCCCTGGAGTTTTCCCTTAGTTGGAGAACAGCTCTGGGGGAATTCTGTTTAGTCAAAACTTGACCCCCTACCCCTCGCCCTCTGGATGCGAGTCAGACATCAGGGCGTAGAGTGAGTCATGGCCCAGCTGTGACTACTCTGGCCCAACTCAAGGTTGACTGACTGCCTTTAGTTAAAGGAGTTCACATGCAAGGAAATCATGGTCGGCATGCAAGGCTCTGTATTATAAGATAATCAATTATTGAATGACTCCCCCCCCCCCCCCATTTCCCACAGATTCTCACTTTTGAGACAAAGAACCCGGCGGAGCTGGCTGAGCGCCTCCGCGCCGTCTGTGGCAACCAGAGCAATGCTTACGCCCGTCTGCTGGAGTATCGGCTCAATGCGCTGCGTGGCCTCTGGGGGGCGCAGCGGCAGCTGGCCCTGGAAGAGCAGCAAGAGCGGGAGGGCGCCGGCGACGAGGAAGCGCTGGCCCTGCTCAAGCGACAGGGCCTGTTGCAGCAGCCCGAGCAGGCACCCTTCACGTCGCGCGTGGGCCTCCTGCTGGTCTTCCCGCTGCTGCAGTCTCAGTCACGGAGCGACCCGGCGCTCTGCGGCGTCACCGCTGAGGTACTGCTGGCCTGCCTGCGTGACTGTCAGCCGCTCAGTCTGAGCAAGGAGCCCGCTGACTGCCTCAGTGGCCTGGAGGGCCTTCTCTGCTCCTGGCTGGAGGACGAGGACGCGCCGGGCCAGAGGCAGCAGCGGCCCACCGATCTCCAACCTCACGCCCACCGCCAGCGTGAGAATGCTGCCGCCGCCCTGGTGGCGCTCGCCTGTGCTAGGTGAGAATGTGTCAGTGCTGATTGGCTCCTGCTGTCTTGGGGGGTGGGGCTACTGTACACTCACTTATGACAGATACTCTAGTGAGTGTTTTTTAATATATTCACAGGGAAGCACAGACAACATACTAAACCTTGATCATTCTCTTGCATCTTTAAATAGGTCAGTGCTGCTAGAATTTTTATTTGCGCGTGTGTTAATGCTTAGCGGGCTGTGTAATACTGTACAAGGCAGCTTGCCCATGTTCCTGTGCTGTTATTGCTGACTTGTCTGGTTTAGGGATCTGAGTTAGAGATCTGTTCCCATATCCAGGTTGTGGGTTCAAATCCTGTAGCAAACAGTAATCATATCCCTGCTGGACCTTTGTACGAGGCCCTTAACCGTCTGTTACAGGGGCGCTGACTGGCCGCCTCTGACTCCACACTTTCAAGTAAATAAATGAATGTAAATGCGTGCTGCTGCTGGTTTGCACTGCCTACTGTCGCAGAGAATGTACCTTTTCCCCTAGTTGAACAGGATCCTCTAACTGAACGAAGTTCTTTGTGTTTTTAGCCAGGATCTCCACCCAGAGTTTGTGTCACATATTTACTTTTAAATCCAGATTAAAAGCCATCTCTTTTGAGTGCATGAAAAGAAAAAAAACTTATTGCAAAGTCTGTCCCCGGCATAACTTTGTGTAAATTTGTGAAACCTTATATACATGTATGATTAGGGAGTGTGGTTGTGTGACATGTCACCAATCCAGGTGGGTATAGGAATGCAGTATAGTTTCGGAATTCCCACTGATGACTCCACCCCCTGTATGACCTCACAAGGTCATATACTGATTACACAGACATACCTAGAGGGGCACAGAATGAGCGCAGTTGTTTTCCAGGTGTCCTTAGTTCTATCACTGCAGATATATTTTGTGTGTGACTTACTATCAGCTATCATATTAATTAACACTTTCTTTGGTGTGATGTACTGTATTATCTTCAGTTTGAGGCATTGTTGTTCATTTGTGTCAGCTGCTTTTACCCCACAGATTAAAGGTGTTGTGATGAAACACGTGGCACAAATGCCACAGCGACCCAATGCTGCTTTAGAGTCTGCTCCTGCTCTAATGGGCTTCCTTTCGGCCTCTTCTCCTGTTTCAGGGGCTCACTGAAGACCTTCATCCACACAGTGCACCTCTTGCAGAAGCAGACAGACCTGGGGCAGCTTCCAGTAGCCGACGTGCTGTACAGGTAAAGAAAGGGCCTTCTCTCACCCGCTTCTCTCTTCCTCTTATGTCAGTCAATCTTGAATCTGTTGGTGCCATTATCTGCTTTAACTGGCTCCAGTCTGTCTGTAACCATCTCATCACATTTCTGCGATCTCCGGTTAAACAGTGTGGCAGGGCCTCTTTTTAAAGGGGCACTGAGTGAAACTGAAGTTTCTCATCTAGCCCAAAATGATCCTCTGCATTTGATTGTGTATTCTGGGTTCTTTATTTTCATCATGCAGTATCCAGACTGTGGATTGATGACTCAAAGTCATCACTGCTGCGAGTGCTACATAAGAACATAAGAACATAAGAAATATACAAACGAGAGGAGGCCATTCGACCCATCAAGCTCGCTTGGGGAGAACTTAACATTTTAACAACCCTGAGCTATTAGTTATCTAGCTCTGATTTTAAGGAACCTAAGGATTCAGCTTGCACTACATTATCAGGAAGACTATTCCATACTCTGAC
>JAABNX020000046.1:35976354-35990892 GCA_015163995.2 Mormyrus lacerda | reverse complement strand
GGTGTGTGCATCTCTGGGGGGGGGTGGGGGTGAGATATTTTTCCCTCCACTAGTTGGTTTTTTTATATTTGTCCCAAATTCCCTCATTATGTGCTACATTAATTACACTATATTTTAAAATGAAACCAAACTAAAGACTATAAAGTGCACATTCCCCCTCCCCATGGCAGGTGGCCTCCCCTAGCCTGCGCTACCTCATGGCTGTTCAGAACCACCTGCTCAGCAACACGGTTCTGATCCGCCCCGACGAAAGTGATGACAGCGACAGCTCCCTGCAAGGGGAAACAATGAAGGTACAGGTAAACATCCCCTTTAAATACCCATTCTGTTGTGTGTATGTGTGGCTGCCCCTGTGGCTCGCTGGCCCAGCTTTGCTTGTGAGGGCAGAGGCAATGCATGCTGGGTAGCCAGCCTCTCCCATTTCTGTGACAAAGGCTTTAATTTTGCAGAGGTTTTGTGAGACCTGCTGTATGTGCTATGTTTTTGCGGTACTACTTCCCTCTGCACCGAGGGGGGTCTTTCAGAGAGGTGCATTGTGGGAAGAATCGTTGGAACAGTTATTGAAAGACATTGAGGGATACTTCGCTATGTAAGGTTCGTAAGAAAAGAAACTTTGGAAAGATCATTAGTTGGGATAACCACGTTCATGAATTCTACCCTTGAAATTATTTTTCTAATTTTTGAGTGTTTTACGTCTGATTTGGAAATGGTGGGTGCTTTTGATAAGCAGGTACTGCCCCCTTTATTTGGTGCTTGCACAGTAATTTGAATATTGGATGATTTGTAGAGGTGTAATTTTGTGTATAATTCAGTTTTCCCCCATTTTTGTCATAAGCCAATAAGCTGATGTTCATTAGATTTATTGTTGCAGTGGGATTACCGTAAATCTGATGGGCCTTAAACTGTTCATTGCCCTGGCTTTGACTACCCTCCAGTGCAAAGCCCAGAGCATTCTCAGCCTTTTGTTGACTGTGAAGGGTTTGGGGTTTACTCTGGGGTCATCTTCGGTGGGCCAACTTCCATGCTGACTAATGGAGTGAGTCAGTCCTGAGGCCGCTTTAGCTTCCAGACGGTCACAGAGATACTGCTCACGGCCTGAGGCGGCGAGTGCGCCAGCCTGTGTCCTCAGAGGGGAAGCTGTCACGGAAGCGGGCTTGTCTGTCATTCCCAGGAACTGCAGGCCAGCATCCTGTCCCTAGCGACCAAGGTGCTGGTTGGCTGTGACGAGGTGTTGGAGACACTGCAGCAGGTCACCACCGCCCTGATCAACAGCGACATCCCGGACCGGGAGAGCAGGTGCGCCTGCGGGGGCCGGACGCTCAGGCAGGAAACGGGGGGGGGTCGTGTCACATCTGGCGACAGGCCTGGGCTTTGATCTGATGATGTTTCATTTGAGCTTCCCTGCTGACCTGAGGCAGGTGATTTCAAAAATGTGAAATAGAAATGACCTGCAGCCACACACATCTGCACTGACTATGTATTTGGATCCCCCCTGTCTCTCTTCTTGGTCTCTCATCCTCCTCTTTCTGAGTGCCGCCATACCTCCCTGTCTCCTTCGCTCCATCTCTCTCTCTCTCTCTTTTTCTTCCCTGCACCTGCCCATCTACCACTCTTCCTCCACTACCTTCCCTCCCATCATCTTCCTCTGTGTGCCACCGTGCCTCCCTCTGGTTCCTCCTCTCCCTTTCCTCCTTTCTGTCCCTCCGTGAACCTGCCCATCTCCACCGTCTCCATCTCTCGTTCTCTCCGCTCTGCCGCAGGCTGAAGGGCCTGGAACAGGTGACCAAGGCCACCATGTTGGGCCACCTGTTGCCAGTGCTGCTGACGTCGCTGATGCACCCCAACCTGCAGACTCTCACCCTGGCCGACGCTCTCATGGCTCAGCTGGTTCAGCTGGTTCTCTACACCAGCCAGGTTCATTGCCGCTCTCCTCTGCCTTCCGCAAGTGCCGGGTTCCCTAGAAATGCGAGCGTCTTATAAACTATTTATAACCTTTCTGTGTTTTGTTTAAATAATCCTCCCAAACAGCTTCTGTAAGCGGTCTGGTTAAACGCCCACATGCTGGTCATTAAAGTATCCCCATGTGCAGCGAGAGCCGGTTCATTAACCAGCCCGTATGGCAAACCGTTATCTGGTAGTAGGGGAAACATCAGCTGTGGCCTGTACAAGTTTCAGCTTTCTCCCGGGAGGCTCGATTGTTTTGAGTAACTGGAAAGTAATAGAATAAGAGTTTATACTTGACTCTGTGGCCATCTTGTAAGATGGGGTCGAATATGAACTGTTAATTGAGTTTTTTATCCACAGACCTACACAAACGCCTTTATATGCGAGAGAGGCAGGACCGTATCGTGTACATCGCTGTTTGTTTGCACGCTTCTGCCTTGATGCTACGGCGTCTGATGCTTCTCTCTTGTGTCTCTGTCTGTCTTTTGTCTTTTCCATTCCTGTTCCCAGACTGCATTGCTGCTGAAGACCCAGTCCCCCCTCTTTACGGAAGGTGCCACACCTACATCAGGGCCCCCCGGACCTAGGGGGAAGGTGACCCCTGCTGACGACAGGTAGTACTGCCCTAAGGCGCAGATTGCAGGTCCTGCTGAGTGGCGTCCTTGACGGCATTTCTTCTGCAGTCTGCGGATCCTGGAGGAACGTGAGGAGCCTGGCTTCCTGACAGGACTGAAGATCCCAGCACCTTGGGCGGCGGGCAAGACCGTGGAGACGGTGCACCCTGTACGGGACAACTACAAGTTCAAGGAGACTGTGCACATCCCCGGGGCACGGTGCCTGTACCTCCGCTTTGACCCGCGCTGCTCGTCACAGTACGACTACGACAAGGTGTGTGTGTCTGCCTGCCTGCCTGTCTCACACTGTCTGTATCTGTCTTTCTGTCTTCCTGTCTGCCTGCCTATGTCACTTAGGCAGGCAGAAGACACAGACAATCCGCCTGCCCGTCTGTGTATGTGTCTGTCTCTGCCTATTTGTTTGTCTGTCGGTGTCTGTCTGTCTTCTGTGTTTGTGCGTGTGTGTGTTCACGCTGTGTTTTTGACTCTACCATGTTTCACTGTTCTGCTACATTACCAGCTGAGTGAGTGCTGTTTCTGAACAATCTGAAAGGACGCATCTCTGAACATTAAAATTAATTCAGGAGTCCAGTCTGTACCATGCAGTTCTGGTTTGTAGAATGGTGCGAAGCTTTCAATCAGATTATTTTTGATTCCTTTGTCTGTTGTGTCTACATGCACTATGTGTTTCTCTTCCTCTCTGCCCTTCCCTCCCACGGCTGGTTGGGTGTCACAGCTGGTGATCTACGCTGGCCCCAACACCAACAGCCGCAAGGTGACCGAGTATGGAGGCAACACGCTGGGCTACGGCAGCCGCAGCGTCCTGGGCACCGGCTGGCCCAAGGACCTGGTCAAGGTGGGTGGCTCTGCTGGGACGGGCATCGCTGGGAAGGGGGCAGAGTGTGGGACTTCGGGTCGCACTGTGGCTTACCCAGGGCTCTCTGCGGCAGGTGGAGGGCGACACGGTGACGTTCTCCTTCGAGATGCGCAGCGGACGGGAACACAACACACCTGACAAGGCCATGTGGGGCTTCTCCTGCACGGTGCGGGCGCAGGTGAGGCCCAGACGCACACGCCGCTCTCACCGCCACCTTCGCTGCACCTCACACGCCCTGTGCACATGCGACTAGGGTGCATAGGTGTGTGTTCAGGAGCTCCAGCTGCACTGGCTATAGTCATGGGAACAGTGAAGAAACCCCCCATTCTGTTCTGTGTTTTAAAGTGTCAGGGCCTAAATTACAATGGTGTGATCCACAGCAACTTTTGCAAACTAAATAATCTATTCTCAGGTGACCAAAAAGAAAACATGGATTACAATATGATGTCATCCTTTCTAAAAAGTAAGCCAACATTTAGAAGCCTGATGGAGAAAAATAGCATGTAGGCCATCTTCAGCAGTGATAGCTTTGCGAGTACGGAGGTAACACACTACTGGGCTATGGTCGATGTACGGACGGCAAGCTTGTCGATGTTGGAGGCCGTTTATGCTCAGCCCCCCTAAGCTTCTGCCACAGCATCTGTTGGCTTGAGGTCTGCACTTGACCAGTCCATCACCCAGTGTTTTCCTCTTCAGCCATTCAGAAATCCAAACTTACTGGGGTTTCCCTCTCCTCTGTGCAGGAGTCGTCCGAGGATGTGTCTGGTGGCCTGCCCTTCCTTGCAGACCTCGCTCTGGGCCTGTCCGTTCTGGCCTGTTCCATGCTGCGCATCCTGTACAACGGGCCTGATGTGACCCGCGAGGAGGTGGCCTGCCAGGACCTGCTCTGCTCCAAGCTGCTGCAGAGGTGGGTGCCTAAGCCGCGCTAATGCTAACGTTGATGCTAATGTTAACGTTAACTTCACGCCGCTCGCATCCTTCAGGTGCCAGTGGCAGGTAGAGGCCAACGGTGCCATCTCCCCGGCCCTGACCCCCAGCCCCTCGCCACTGCCACTCACCATCGAGGAGGACCGCGAGTTCATCTACCCTTCGGACGCGCTGATGCCCCCACCAGGGCTTATGCCTGGGGCTTATTTTGACCTACCGCGCATCCGCCTGCCTCCGGGAATCATGAGCCGTCTGCGGGAGGTGTCGGGCAGGGCCAGGCCCCAGTTCCGGCCCAGTATCAAGTAAGGAACTGGGATTCACTCTGCTGCCCCACTCTCTGATTTTTTCTTAAATAACACCCTTTCCAAAATGGCAGCCCGACTTAATAAACGGCAGTACAGGACCCTTTTCTGCTGCACCTTGGCCTTTTACCTCTGTTACATCATCACCCAGCTGCAGCGTACTGGGTGTCAGCGCTTATCTCATCTCTGCTTCCTCACTTAATCGTCTTGTGGGTTTTTAAGGTTGATTCATAATCCGGAGCTTTGAGGCGTCATGGTGTCAAAGGTCATGCTGCTTGCTGTACAGCTTAGAGCAGGGCTACTCAACTCACGGTCCTCGAGGTCCAAGCACTGCTGGTTTTCCAGCCTTCCTTTACCTGTGAGCCAGGTGTGAAGCCTCTGACCAATCAGAATCAGTAATTATTAAACTAACTACCTGGGAGAACTAAAAACAAGGCCTGGATTTGGAATCGAGGTCCAGAGTTGAAGAGCCCTGGCTTAGAGCTTGTATGTGACTCTCATCATGTGGTCCCCTTAATGGCCACCTTTCAGCTCTCGCCTGTGAGTAATGGGGGGCCTCCCTGCTCACTGGCAGAGTTCCATGCTGGCCTCTCTAGACTGGTCTGTCTTCCCCTCTGCCCGGACAGGGAGGTGATCCGGCCAGATGTCATCGAGGAGGTCATCGTGTCTTGTGTCATCAAACACCTGGCGCTGGTGGATGCTCTCCAGTCTCTAGTCAACTTCCAGTACCGTGAGGAGCACTCTGAGGAACATGACCTGCTCTGCAAGATCATGGCGGAGACCTTCAAGAAGATCAACGCCATGGAGCGCCAGCTGCAGGTTGGCGCAATGTGCCCGTGTCGCCCATGTGTGTTCAGCATTGTGGCTGTTACACTTTATGTTAATGAAGTAATTTCAGCATTTACTCTCATTATCGCTTCTCACCTGCAGCAATTTATTTGTGCTTGTCCACAGTTGACAGCTATGGCAGTGATTAGTGATACACTGAGCTAATTAACCTGATTGGTGTGAGCTGTAGTGCTGGCTGCATTAACAGTGTTTTCAGTAGAGGAAGATTAGTAAATGAAATGTGAGTATATAAGAAAGTTAATATTGCTGTACTGTAGCACGTCGCCTGTGTGATGTGCAGTGAGTGTCCTGGGTGTTTGAGAGCCAGGCCAGCAGCTGGGCTTGCCAGGCTGTCTGTGTATGTGTACCAGCTGCCGTTACTCCAAGTGTGTGTAGTAAAGGTAAATTTGGCTGTCATTTTATTGAGCTCTGTCATCTCCATAAAGTTATTATGAACTACGAGGGTAGCTCTCAGCACAGGAATTACAGAACCCAAGGCATTCCGGGTGCATGCTGTGCTGCGACTGTAGCTGGTGGGGACCTCGCTGGCTGCGTCACCATGACAATTTTAATCCACAGTGTGTCTGTGCGTGTGTGACTGTCTGTCTGTGCGTGTGTGACTGTCTGTGCGTGTGCGTGTGCGTGTGCGTGTGCGTGTGTGTGTGTGTTCATGGTTCCCCCCCCCCCCCGCAGAGCGTAGCTGAGCTGGAGCAGAAGTGGCAGGGTGAGGTGGAGGAGGCACAACAGGGCAAGCTGGAGAACAACATGCCCTTCTTCTACGATTACCACTTCTTCGAGGTGCCATCCGTCCCCAGTGAGCATTGCCCCCGGGCTCTGGTGGAATTCTTAAAGCTGATCTTCTCTCCTGGCTTTTCCAGAATAAGATTAAGGAGCTGGAGCTGCTATGTTCCCTGAAGGAGGTGCCTTTAGACTGCAGCGATCTGGAGAACGTGGTTTTGGCCTTGAGGTGAGAGTATGGATCGGTCCGGACCAAACGGAGCTCACGCCTTTACTGCGGGCACCTTCATTTTGATGATAAATGATGTCTGTGCTTTCTTTGTATTAAGCAAATCTAAACAGGGGCCAGACTGGCTAAATATATGTAAAATATTCTACAGAGAGGGTGAGAGAAGACTTCCATAGAATATGCACTGAGAGCTCTGTCTCTCTGTCTGTCTGTCTGTCTCGGGGGGGGGGGGGCTGCAGGGAGAAGTTCTTCCAGGAGGTGAACTCCCTGCAGCAGAAGACAGGAGGCCCCCTGGCCAAGACCCGCACCCTGGTGAAGAGCCTGATGAACCGTACAGAACTGCTGCTGCATGTCACCATCGCCCCCCACTCGCGCAGCCTGGCCGGGACTCCCTCTGGGACCCCAGGTAAGCCCCCACCCATGGATAGGACCGGGGGGCTCTCCCTCTCCCTCTCTCTCTCCCTCTCCCAGCGATGCATATTATCCTGAATAGAGCCCAGTCTAGCTCCCTGTGTCTGTACAGTCTGTATGCTCCACAAGTGGTTCACTTCACATGGTATTAAAATGCTATTAAGTGAATCGGTCGCTAAATTTCCGTGTGTGTGTGTGTGTGTGTGAGAGAGAGAGAGAGAGAGAGAGAGATACCTGTGAAGGACTAGCTTCTCCCCCAGGGAGTTCTCTTGCCTTGAGCTCTGTGCTTCTTGGAAAAGGCTGCAGGCCCATCAAGATCCTGTACTGGATTGGGCAAAATGATTAAGTTAATCAGATTAATGCCCACATCACCAGTGAAAACGTCATTGCTGTCAGCGGCCTTGGCGAATGTCATTCTGATTAGTAACTGGTGAAAGGCTGTGTGTTCAGTCTCTCTTTGCTTTAGGTCTTTTGATGGCCGCCAGCGTTTGGCAGCTTTCTCCTGGCCTCACTCATCATGCATATTGAGGCTATCCGTACTGACAGCATGTTTACCGTCTGCATGGCCGGCTGTTACATTGCTCCCCCTTCAGCCTGCAAGTCTGTGTCGGACACCAAGTCCGCCGTGCCCCCGGCGAAGCAGCCGGTCTTCCTGCGCAGCATGTCCGCGCCCTCTGACCTGGAAATGATCGCCAACCAGGACCTGGAGTTCACACACAGCAGCCAGCGGTCAGTGACGGAAGCGCTCTCCATGCTCTGTATTTTATGTAATGTGCTCTTGAAATAAACTGTTCTGTCATTGTAAAATAATCACTGGCTGATTTAGTGAATCTGGTGGGATTGCAGTTTTCTTTTCGGTGAACCTGACCTATTCCTACTCCACCACTAGGAGGCGTCACCACCCAACCAGCCACCGCAGCAGCTCGTTCACCCTGCTGCAGTCGCTGGCCATTGAGGACAGCCGGGATAAGCCCACGTACAGCGTGCTGCTGGGCCAGCTATTCGCATTCATCGGCACCACGCCAGACCAGGCCGTAAGCAGCCTGTCTCCTACCGTCCCGCCCGCCTCCCGCACACTTCTACTCTGTTTTATTTTCCCATATTTTCGCTGATGGTTTTTACACTTTACACGTTTATGCAACTGCTTTATATAGAGGGAGACTTCTTTGGGCTCCCCAGCCCTGCCTGCTCATTGGCTGCCTAAGCCGCTTACACTTCCTGCTTCCTGTTCACCGGTTCTGGTTGTAGAAGCCCCAGCAGGCTGACGGAGCTCTCTTTTCCCGTTTAGGTGTCCAGCAGCAGTTTCCTGTCGGCCGCGCAGACCCGCTGGAGGAGGGGCAACACTCGCCGGCAGGCGCTGGTGCACATGCGGGAGCTGCTGACGGCTGCCGTGCGAGTGGGCGGGGTCACGCACCTGGTGGGCCCCGTAACCATGGTGCTGCAAGGCGGGCCCAGGTACGATAGCCATTCTTGAGTGTGTGCGATGTGTAAAAAGGCACGGCCAAATACTGGGGGCACCAGAAACAAAAGGATTGCAGGGGTGAGTCATATTAGGGAGAATACCAGTTAATATCTATAAATGTCAGCTATATGAAACTGGGTGATCAGTGCTTTGGTTTGCAGGCCAAGGACACAGTCAGGGCCCAAATGACAGGTGCAGTGCTCCCAAAAACCGCAGAATCATGGCGAAATGAGAGTCATGAGAGTATGTAGCAGAAACAGCGTGCAAAGGTATAGGGGAACAGTAGTCACACCATGAGGCTCACCAGCAGGGACGCGTGTGCATTGACAGGACCGCAGAACCAAATCGGCACCTCTGTGACCAAGCAGAAACATCATCTGCAGTTTATATCAGGGCTGCAGCTCAGAGGGCAGTGTGCAGAAATGCAGTAGCAGGTGAAACCTTGAGTGATGTGGCCTTTTAGCCAGAAACTAAAGAATGTGGTACACCTTAGAATATGTGGTATAGACAGCCATCTTGTGGGAGGCTGTGGGTGTGATTACTGCTCTGCCTGCTCATATAACAGGCAAGTAATATGAGGATGTTTTAAAGGAGCAGGTGCACCCTGTGTTGCAAACAATGCTGCTCAGAGTTCCCATATTCCAGGATGATGCTGCCCTCAGGAACACTGCTAAACAAAGCCCTGATGGTCTCATGAGCTCCAGGATGAAGTCGGATGTCTTACATGGCCTCCCCACTCACTTGATGTAAACCTCTCTGAACTGTGTCAAAGACAGAGCAGCTTGGTACTGAATCCCACCCCACAGCTCTCAAGCTGCTCCACGGCAGTTCAGGCAGGATGGAAGCTTTTCCAAAGGCAGAGGGTCGCTCTCCTCCTCAGCTCCTTGATCTCAGTATTTCGTTACAGTGTTTATTTTATCTGGCTTCTCCATTTCGGTTGGATCTATTACCTTTTAAGATATTTTTTGCATGCATGTATTATTCAGATACTAAATGTTTAGGCCCCATATTTCGACTAAACTATCGTAAAATGTCTTTTTTTACTGATTGTGTCCCTAATATATGGCATGTTATAGTGGGGTTAGGGTGCATGAGCTCTGTTTTAATTACATGGGGGATTGAACAGCCTTAATCGTTTAAGACTGGATTGAAACCCTCACAAGGCTATAAGTCCAGAACTGCGATGCGGAGAGATTTAGGGGATTTAACTGGAGCAGAAATCAGAGCTCGTGTCCAGAGCATCAGGACCATGGTGACCTACCCAGGCGGGTGCGGCACGCCCAGCCCAGGATGAAGGTCCGGAATGTTTCTCCATGGCAGGATCGAGGAGCTGACATGTGGGGGCATGGTGGAGCAGGTTCAAGAGGCCTTTGGAGAGACCATGACGTCCGTGGTGTCGCTGTGTGCCCGCTATCCCATCGCCTGCGCCAACAGCATCGGCATGCTCTGCACCATCCCCTACACCAGGTGAGGGGGTCACCGAAACCCCACTGCACCCCCTTATTCTGCGGAGAGAGAGGTCCCTGACCAACATGCCCCCCCCAGGAGTGAGGAGCAGTGCTTGGTGAGGAGCGGCCTGGTCCAGTTGATGGACCGCCTCTGCAGCCTCAGCGGGCAGCGCGACAGCAGCTCCAGCGAGAAGCAGACCCGAAGGCAAAAGGTGGCCACCATGGCCTGGGCTGCCTTCCAGGTGCTGGCCAACCGCTGCATCGAGTGGGAGAAAGTGGAAGGTGTGCTCTGCTGACCGTCCAGTAGGGGGCACTGCTGAGGGACCAGTTTGCTCGTACAGTCTCTGACCACACAAGAGACACGTGACCCCCAGTTAAGTTACCGCCCCTCCCTCCACACACACTACTTTCCCCGACAGGCGGCTCCACGGATGCAGTGCATTCTGGGTTGGCGCGGCAGGTATCCAGTCTGCTGACCAATCATCTGGCCCGGGCCACCGAATGTTGTGGGAACCAGGCGGCTGGGAATGAGGCTCTGCAGGATGTGCTGAGCCTGCTCAACGACCTGTCCAGGTGTGTGTCTGCCTCTGTGTGTTTGTTTGTTTATGTCTGTAAAGAAGGGAGTTGGTTGTAAGTCCTCAAGAAATAGGAAAACCTACATTTTCTCTGCGTGTGTGTGTGTCCCCGCCTATACCAGGAGCCACATAGGAAAGGCCATACTGAGCCAGCCAGCCTGCGTATCCAAGCTGCTGTCGCTGCTGCTGGACCAGCGGCCGTCGCCCAAGCTGGTGCTGATCATCCTGCAGCTGTGCCGTGCAGCGCTGCCCCTCATGAGCGTGGAGGACTGCCGCAACGTGGCTCTGCCGCCCTGGAGCTACTCCATGCACGCGCTGGACACCGAGCAGCCGGACTCTGGTGACCCGGCCTCGCGCATCGCCTCCTTGCTGCTGGCCAAACTGGCCGACTACGTGGTGCCAGGTAAGCTGCCCGCCCTGCACTCTCGCTGCGCTGGGCCGTCCTCCCACCACACCCCACCACACCCCACCCCACCCCACCGGGCCGCCCTCTCCATCTGTACTCCTCCGCTCCAGGCTGCCAGACCCTGCTGTCCCCGAGCTCGTCGGAGCCCGACACCAGCCTGACCCGCCTGAGCCCCAAGGGCTCGCTGAAGCCCGACAAGGACGTCGAGGAGGAGGGGGAGGCCGTGGACGGCAAGCTCTCCATCTTCATCCACAAGCGCGAGGACCAGTCGTCCCACGAGGTGCTGCAGCCGCTGCTCAGGTACGAATGTCTTCGTACGGCGGGAGTGTTCAGCCCAGCAGCCCCGTTTGGTTCTCAGCACACGGCTTTCTTGCTGGTTTTCATACTTATCATCTGTATGTTTGACAGACTAACATTAAGAGCCAGAAACCAGCTAAAGTATAAACCTGTAATCTTGTTTCTTAACAGTATCTGATGCATGTGAGGTTCCTCAGATGTGTTAAATTTAGCATCAGGGTATGTGCGGTGCTGGTCCTGCCCTGGGGGTGCGACTCACCCTAGGGTTTGGCTCTCCTCCTCCCTGCCCTGCAGCAGTTCTGAGGGCCGCCCCTTCCGTCTGGGCACCGGAGCCAACATGGAAAAGGTGGTCAAGATGGACCGCGACATGACCAAGGTTGGGGGCTCTGTGACATCATCACAGATGGGGGTCTTGGTCTGGGAAGGTTTTGCCGGGCAAATTGCAGACTTGCGGCGTCTCTCTGGATCAGAGCGGGAGCTGCGAGGTGGTGACGGAGGAAGCGGCCGCCGCCCTACGCAAGGCCACCAAGTGGGCCCAGTCGGGCCTCATCGTCAGCGTGGGCCCCCCAGTGGAGGCGCTGTCCCTGGAGACCGCTGGCGGCGTCACTGCGGGAGACAAGAAGAAGTCGGCTCAGACGGCCGTGTGCCGCGAGAGGAACTCGGATCTGGCCAGGTGGGGGCGGGGGGGGACGTGTATGGCCTCAGAATGGTTCATCCCGGATCACTCATACAGTCCAGTTCTTTCTTAAATCATTCATGTCATCAGTTTTCTCACTTAAAGGACGTTCTCTGTCTGACACAGCAAACTTCTCATGGGTGCTTCTCAACGTTGACGTTAAGTTTCCGTATCAGTCTGTGAGCATAGGGTAGCCCTGACTGACCCTTGCCCTCTTTTCCTACAGGTCAGACCCTGTCAGGCCCTTCATCAGCGGCCACGTGGCCAATAGTATGGCGGCCGAGGTCATCGCCCTGCTGCACAGCCTGCTGACGGCGCCAGAGTCCAACACGGCCCAGATCTGGACCAGCACCGTGGAGAAGGTCTGCTTAGGGACTGCAGTGACAAGGTCACATGCCAGCTTCGGTCTCAGACCAGGGTTCCAATTAGTGCTGCTTTTCTGCTCTTTTTGCCCTCCTAACGACCTCATTTCTGAGCAGGAGGAGGCTGCCAGCTACTGGGACTGGGTAGTTAATTAGCTTAGTTCCAAAGGACTGCGTTGGCTTCAGCACCCCCCCCCCTCCCCACAAGAGTCTGAGGGTCCCAGTGTTTGATTGAAACAGCCATGATGAGCAGGAAATGATTGGGATGGAACTTGACAGACTGTTAATGATTAATGATGGAAATTGCAGATTAATTACTGATTTAAATTAGTTAATGTTGAGGTTGATCAGTATAAGCACCTTTTGATGTGATGTGATGGCGTCGATGCTCGTGGTTGTGATGACCGTGGCCTTGGTGACCCCCCCCCCCAGGTGCTGTCGCGGGCCCTGATGTACATCCCTCAGCTGGGCAAGTACGCCGAGAGCATCCTGGAGAGCGGTGGCAGCAGCGGTCGCAAGTTGTCCAAGCTGCAGGCTATCGGCAGACAGGCGGTCGCCGCCCTCTGCGCCCTGGGGGGCTTCAAAGAGACCATCAAGATCGGCTCGGAGGTGCAGGTGCGTTGCTGTGCTGCCCGCTCCTGGCCTACAAAACATCTAATCTTCTCCATGTCGTCTTTTCTGACATGCGACTTCAAAATTTTATTTTTTCATGTAGCCTAAAACATTTGTCGGTTTTCAGTTGTGTAATTGGTTTTCTGTGGTAATACAGAAAAGTAGCCAATTGAGCTGGTTAAAAATGTTTTTGAATATTTCTCTTTTTTCAACACTTGCATAATCCATAATCTTTCCTCACATTTTCGTAACTATTTCTGCGAATACTTGATTTGCCGTTTCCAGGTGCTGGGGAAAGGCATTCTGGGAAGTGTGGGTGTAGTCATGTCCATCAACGAGCAGGAGGGCATTGCCACCGTCAAGTTCCCATCCTGTGATTACCGGAAGACTTGCAAAGCCTCCGATGTCCTCACGGTGCCCATTTCACGCCTCTGTACACCACGCTCTGAGGTAAGCCCTTTCAAAATGTCCAGTATCCTGTTAAAATTGTTCAAGATATTCTTTTTTCATACATATGAAAATGTAATGTGCCCTGAAGTCATGGATGGATGGATGACTGTATTTTCACTCGACCTCCACTCTTCAGTGTCTTAATTTCATGCTCGTGCCTGCAGGCCTTACCTCTGTACAAGCTCTCCATCACTGAGAAGGTGGTGCAAGCTGTGCAGTCCATGCTTCTGCCACAAGAGGGCAGCCTCTCCATCCACACATCGCTCCCGGCCTCCGGGGATGGCTCCAGTCCTGTCATGGCGGCGGTGCGCCTGCTGGCTGAGATCCGCACTCGGTCAGTCCCACTTTGGGTTTTGACAAATGTTCGTTATCAGTTTTATACTGTGGCAAAACAAGATTTGACTTATTTATTTTTTTGAGATGATGCAAAGACTCAGAAATCTTTTTATAAATCATTTATAATCACTAAATAATTAACTGTTTTAGTTGAGGGATTAATATTCCTTTACCTGCTGGTAGATTTTTCGATACTTCCTTAAAAAGGAAGTAGCTTAATTTCTGGATTGTTTGTAAATTGTTAGTAGTGTAATTTGCGTAAGTGTGGCATAAGTGTAGCGATTCGCATGCGGCCTGACAGCCCTGCCGTACAGCAGCTGACCAGCCTGTGTGTGTTTCTGCAGAGCATGTCTGGTGATGGCCCAGCTTCTGGAGGACAGCTCGTTCTGTGAGGAGTTCATCCAGCAGTGCCCCGCCGCCGTAGAGGTGTTGAACCTGGTGGCCCAGGAGTGCAGCCCCGGTGAGAGCACCCCCCCCCCCCCCATTGTGTAGATTTTACTGAACATGACTTCTGAACTTTATTAGCACATATTTATGTAGCATGACTGTAACTGATATCAGGTTCAAGGGTCCAACAGCACATAGCCGTTGAGTGATCAGTGCATCTGGCTGCCTGACTGGATCTGTTTTTAGCTCCAAGCTGATTGTCCCAAGTGGAAGGCAGAAGGGAGAATCCAGAGGAAATTGTATTGATAAATAGTGCAGTTTCATGCAGAAATTTAGTTCAGCAGATGCAGTACAGGATGACTGCATCATGAAGAGACGAGGCCGCACATCGATGATGACATCAGAGAGCAGCCAATAGTGGCATCATGTGAATGTAGGACACATCGATGATGACATCAGAGAGCAGCCAATAGTGGCATCATGTGAATGTAGGGCATATCGATGATGACATCAGAGAGCAGCCAATAGTGGCATCATGTGAATGTAGGGCATATCGATGATGACATCAGAGAGCAGCCAATAGTGGCATCATGTGAATGTAGGGCATATCGATGATGACATCAGAGAGCAGCCAATAGTGGCATCATGTGAATGTAG
>JAABNX020000046.1:35959211-35976254 GCA_015163995.2 Mormyrus lacerda | reverse complement strand
GCATATCGATGATGACATCAGAGAGCAGCCAATAGTGGCATCATGTGAATGTAGGGCATGGGCTCTGATTGGCTGACTGTGGCGGTGCTGGGCTTTGTGCTCCTCTGTCCCGCAGGAGAGCGACTGTGTGTGGTTGAGGCCCAATGTGAGCGCCTGAGGATGCTGTACCGGGACTGTGCCCGTCCCCCACCCCCGCCTCTCCAGGCCGACCGCAGACAGGTGGGAAGGCCCCCCCTCCCCCAGGACCCTGTTACACAGCTTTGGTCTATTTGCTGTGCTCACACTCTATCTCCCCCCAGCCCAAAGAGATCACCTGGTGCCCGTCCCGGGTCTTCCCGCCAGTGCGTGCCTGCATGTTCTCCTCCCGCTTGACCTCCGTGACCTTCCTGGCTGACCCCAGCGCCGGGGGTGGTCTGCCGCGGGGCACGTTCATCTACGCTACCTCGCCCGTGCCCGTGCAGGTGGGGAGCGCGTCTCTCCCACTGGGCCTTCGCTTTTCAGATCTTACAGGATGTTGGTCATATACATAATGGAAGGAGTAGACATATTTTGTGACTTCATTTACTATACTTAGAACAGTCTTCAGATGACTATGGGTGTACTTGGATGAATTGTTTGGCAAACTGCTTCCTGTTCCATGCTGGTTTTTGTTTGAATATGCCTTCATTATCCAGATAGTTTGCTTTCCTGACCTATTCCTGGGGTTCTGGGCCGTAGAGAGAGGAAGGCGGGAAAATGCTGTAGGCATTAATCCAATCTGTGTCCCTCAGGCTCCCTCCTTCTACTGGGAGATAGAGATTGTGTCCTACGGGGATTCGGACGACGACAGCGGGCCCATTGTGTCTTTCGGCTTTGCGACGGAGGCAGAGAAGAGGGATGGGGCCTGGACCAACCCTGTGGGCACGTGCCTCTTCCACAAGTGGGTGTCCGTCTGTCTATCCGGTCTCTGTCTTTCTGCAGTTCCCGTTTGTTAAACTTGTGCCTGTTTCCTCCCCCCGAAGTTTATCCTTCCATTAAAGTCGGCTTGCTTACCTAAACCTGCTGGTAACGTGCAAAGTTCTTCAGCTTTTCTTAAATACTGGGAAGAGCTGCTAACCCTCCCTGGCTTCCGTCAGGTCTGACACACTGGACTGGCTGCCAGTGGCCGCCCCTCTGACCGGCAGATCCTGGACAGTGTCATGTGACCTTGAGTGTATATGGAAAGCTGTCAGCTTAGTGGGGTGCAGTGCAGCTTAGGGCTGGTATTGTTACCTCGCGTTACTGTCACTGGTGCTGTTGGTCCATCCTACTTGTAATGCTAGGAAGAACCTTCGTCCAAAGGTGTCACACTGCCTGGCAACACGACTCATATGTAGTGAGTGGCTGAGAGATAATGGTATGGACTGGGAAATGCAGAGCGGAGGGAAATGGTGGGAAACGGCCCGATCAATCCTGTGTCCTTTGCTTAGTAACGGCCGGGCGGTGCACTACAATGGGTCCAGCCTGCTGCAGTGGAAGAGCGTGAGGCTGGACGTCACTCTGCTCGCTGGTGAGTCTAGACAATTGCATCACCAATTATCATCACCATTACCATTCTACCTAGTTACCTGTGGTGCATGTGCACTGAGACATGATGCTGAGTACCATTCAGTGCCGGATGAATAGGTCCTGCCCTGTCCTGCATCAGGTGACGTGGCTGGGATTGGCTGGGAGCGTTCGGAGGGCACGCCCCCGCCCCCTGGACAGGCCCCCAAGGGGCGCGTGTACTTCACCTACTGTGGCCAGCGGCTCAGCCCCTTTTTGGAGGATGTGGCAGGGGGGATGTGGCCCCTAGTGCACATCCAGAAGAAGGTGGGTGTGAGACTGGGGGCTAGAATTAATGGGATACCGCTTTGATATGTTTTAATGAGGATTGGGTACAAACTTGCTACATTGGCTTTATTGCTAAAAAGTCAATGTATAATATAGATATCAACTCCAAAATAGAACTGTATCCATAAAATCTTAAAATAGCAGTCGAGTTGCTTTTATGTCGTGTATTTTAACAGGAGGCTTGATGAATTGTGTTCAACTATGCCTCTTTGAGAAGGGGCATTGAATTTAATTTTCGTTTCATGACAGTACAATAGGACTGTAGAGTTAATACCGTCTGGATTGTTAATCATGTTGTCGTTGATGGATGTGAAATGGCAGATAAATTTTTTTTTATGGTTAATTGTTTTTTCTTGCTCACTGTGAAATGGACCCATGCTCTATTACAGAAACATTTGGGTTTTGAATAATGGCTCTGCTGCAGTGGTTCTCTGCATTTACCGCATTATTTTCATCGATGATTGTTATTTCTGTCTGTGGGATTGACCATCTTCACACACAGGAAGTGATGTTAGGCCGCCTGTTGGCGCTTGTTTGCTTGCAGAACACGAAGATTCGCGCCAACTTCGGCTGCCGACCGTTTGCGTACGCGGAGGGCCAGGCTCACCGCAATGCCGCTGACCTCTGCGTCGACCTGGCTCAGGAGATCAGCGCCAACTTCGAGGTGCTCCCCTTTGCCATGGCCTCCGACAGTGACAACGATGCCGGCGCCAGCGTGGCCTCTGACTCGGGCTCTCACGGGCCGCCCTGCCGCATCGCTGCCGTGGCCACTGCCCAGCAGCGTGAGTCCTGCCTCTTAGCGCACCACAGCGTCATGCCGCCAACTGTATGATGTATGATTTGCTCACTCTCCAACAACGTAACAAAAGTATCATTTTCGACTCTATGGGTTCGGATTCGCGATTGGAAGGTTGCTGGTTCAAATCTCGCGGCTGGTGGAGTGCTCTCCCCATTGAGCCCTTAACCTCAACCGCTCCAGGGACTGTTTGACCTGCTTTCTAATACTCATTTGTACGTTGCTTGGAGAAATCGGCCCCTAAATAAATATGAAATGCATATTGACACGTAACGTAGGAACGGTATGATATGATGGCGTGTCTGTGCATGCTAGTGCATGTTGCTTTCTTGTCTTTGCACTGTTTGCTTATACCTGACTGTGCTTTTGGGTTAACCCCTCCTTTCCATCCCACTCTCCTACCTGTGTCTGTCCCAGTGGGTAGTGTTTGTAAGAACTGGCTTTGTTGTTTGCCCTCCCCTGTTGGGATAGAGTACAACAGCGACTTGTCCTGCCACTACAAGGTGGAGCTGAGTTACGACAACCTCGTCACGTCGGGGCCCGACCCCCACCCACCTCCCATTGCTGACGACGAGAGCGATGATGATGACGATGATGACGTTCCCAGGGTAATGGTTCTTTCCGCGTCCCGGTGATTGATGCCCATTCTGCTTCCTTTGGTTTTTCCTTGAGCTGGCCGGGGCTAGTTATTTGAGAACTCGTATCTTATCTTGCCTGCCCCCTACAGGAGGACCACTACGCCCTCTTGGTGAAAGCCTGGGAGACCAAGGTCTTTCCCACCATTCGGCGCCGTTTCCGGAACGAGGCAGAGAGGAAGTCTGGCCTGGATCAGATTAAAGGGGCACTGCAGTTGGGTGAGGACCAGTCAGAACTTCAACTGGGACATCACATGGGGCCGGTTGGTCTTAATATGCGTTTTGATTGGCCGAGTGCTGCAATAAAGGGGTGTGGTTTGAGAAGATCTTAAAGACTATTGTATGCTCGTCAGAAGAAGTGAGGAGTGAGCAGTAAGTTACGCTTTTGTGCCTCTTACTTTCGGAAAGGTCGGACATGACCAAGATGGTGATCAAAGCGCTCAAAATATTGACTTGGCAAGTGTGAGCTTTAAAATGACAGATTAGCGATTAGTTTCTGTAAAACCTGGTTATAAAATGTCTTTGGACTGAATCAATCTGCACATGAGCGACTTGTTTTGAATCAACATTTGCTTGATCTGCATATATGGAAAATGACCTCGTTACTTCTGATTCAAACGCAGGTATGGTGGACATCGCCCGTCAAACGGTGGAGTTCCTTTATGAGGAGAACGGGGGTATTCCCCGTGACCTCTACCTGCCCACTATAGAGGACATCAAGGATGAGGCCAACAAATTCACCGTCGACAAAGTCCGCAAAGGTGCACGACTCAAGGCATCTGAGGTGTTCTGTATTTGGTCCATTCGCCTGTGACTGACCACTTTTCCTCAGCAGGTCTGACCGTGGTCATCCGCTGCCCAGATAGCAACAACACCAACAGTACCACCGGGGGCACGGCCCTGCCCAAGTTCGCCATCCGGGGCATGCTTAAGACCTTTGGCCTGCACGGGGTGGTCTTGGATGTGGATTCGGTAAGGCGGCGGTGCTCAGGCAGACCCAGAACCCCTGAGTCATGAACATAGGCATTTAAAGCACAGCGGTGCTGATCCTCACAGCTCCTCGCTGCACCTTCTAATGGGCCGATCATGAGACTTGTTCTTCTGTCATAATGTACTGGGGGTGCATATAACAGACATCAATGGGATTCTTGGTTGCGTGTTTTTAGATGAATGAACTGGTGCAGGTGGAGACATACCTGCGCAGCGAGGGCGTTCTTGTGCGCTACTGGTACCCCATAGAGATGCTGGAGCGCCCCCCTACGGGCTCCCGCCGCACTGCTGCCAACGGCCTCGTGTCCCTGGACAGCAGCAACATCCAGATCCACAGGTGGGGATGGTCCACACGCAGTTCTACACTCACAGTTTCTAAACAGCGAGAGATGTTTTGGCTGATGCTGAGGGCTTTCTGAGACTGGTCCACCATTGGTCAGCATCATGTCATCTGACCTGCTGGGTTTCGTTGTAGGGAGCTGCTTCGCTGCGAGGGGGGGCTGGCGCGCCTCTACTGCCGCATGGCCCTGCTCAATATCTTCGCACCCAAGAGCCCCCACACCTTCACCCGCCTCTTCCACATTCCTGCCGTGCGCGACATCACCCTAGAACACCTGCAGCTGCTGTCCAATCAGCTGCTGGCACCCCCTCTCCCAGGTGACTAAGAAGCTATTAAGGGTTGGTAATCCAGGGGGGAATGGCCGGTTAGGGTGGGCAGAGCCATGGACGAAGGATGGCATGCTTATTACATGTTACATCATTTTTTTATTCTGTGGAAAAGGTAAGATTGATCTGCAGGCAAGATTTAATAATGCATTAAAACACATGTTACGGGCTGTATGAATAAAATACACATAAATGTTTGTCCCATTTTGATCACGATCGATCCCCCCAAAAACGAATAAGTAAACTTGTTCATCCTCGATTTGTTTTGGGGTGGGGTTGTAGTTTAATACGAAATTACATGTAAAGGGCAGCTTTTTGTGTGTCCCGTGGTTATTTAGCATAAAGGTCACAGTTCCTGTTGTGTGGTGGGACAGCAACGCGGTATCCCAGGGTCTCAGAACCAGGTTTCTCAACCTTGGTGGGACAGCATGATACCGTTTAACAGCCAGTGTGACAGGGCAAGTTGTGTTCCATTGTCACTGCAGGGGGGAAAAAAAATCATCTGCTTCATGTGGTGTTCACTTGAAATGCGACTCCACGGTCGGTGTCTCTCTCTGTCTGTTTTCTCCAGGCTCTTATAAACGCATAATCTATAACCGCGTTCTGTATACTGTTCATGAAAAAATTAGAATTAATGTTTGAAAATGTAATTAAATACGTCTTATCATTGTAAATGAAAATAAAAATGATAAGGTAATGATAGATGATGGAATTTTTACAACCCTGTTCCTCAAAATTTGGACAGCAAGAAAGTCTGAAGCCACCTCTCTACAGTGGAAGACTGAATTATGGCCATCAGCCATTTAAAACCCTCTTAAAATCAATTATCAAGTGTCATCAGCGGTCTGTCATGAATTTCTTCGGATTAAATTTCTCGCCTGTACTGTCATTTTACAGAAGAGAATCTTTCATGGGGAGACCATTTATCGTCATGCTTTCAGGATCATTCACTGTCAGCCTTAGCTGAGTGCAGTTCCCCTCTTTGCTCTGCAGATGGCACCATTAGCTCCACCTCCATCCTGCTGACACAGTCGCTGCTGCACAACCTGCAAGGCCAGAGCTGCTCTCCCACAGACCTCTTCTACCAGGGCAATGCGCGGCCCATCCGGGAGTGGCTGACGGTGGCCATCACACGCGCCCTACACCAGGGCGAGGAGAGCCTGCTGGAGCTCACCAAGCAGATCTGCTCCTTCCTGCAGGTGAGGGCGCCTTACTCTCCATGCCGCACGGTGGTGACCCCACACCGCTGTCACTAGGAGCTCTCACAGCTGGACCACTTTTGGTAATTGGCCATTTTTAGATGGTCACACGTCCAGAGTGTAGCCACAGTCACTGTAGTGCCTCTGAATTGCATACCTGTGTTTAACACTGTTGGGGTTAACAGGTGAAATGTTTTTAATTTCTTTGTTTTGAAGAACGCACCAGAGCAGTTTACGTCGGAGGAGTTTCCCGTTTCGGAGTCCAAGGTCAGCATGGATGTGAACTTCCCTGGTGCAGCCTTCGTCGTCGTGTCCTGCAAGGAGAGCCAGCTGGGATGCCGCAAAGAGTGCGTCGTTAGCTCGCTCCCTCTCTCTCATTCTTTATTCCCTTCTCAGTGTATGAACTTGTATTTTCCAGGGTTTCTTATCTGTTAATCTTGATCTCAATGTATGCGAGTCACAATGCCACAATTAGGTGTTGGTGTCTAGACCATACGACCTCATGAATAGCAATTTTAAAACGCTGTGTCTGCCCTGACCTGTAATGAAGGATTTGATTGGCGGCGGTCAGAGAGATTCCAAGTTCTGTGGTGTCCCCTGATTGGTGTATTGCCAATCGCCATGTGTTAGCGTGCTGACATCAACATGCCACATGTCTCCCCAGCTCCTCCCTTTACAAGGCCCCCTGGGCTCGAGTCATGGTGTATGGCCTGGGGCACAAGGTGCGACGCAATGGGCAGCTGAGCCTGACGGAGGCTGTGTGCTACCCGCTGGATGCCTCACCCTCTAACACGGGCCTCACCCCCCCACCCACCACCAACCAGTATCCCTCCATCATCATCCCCACGGACAAGGTGCACATCAAGCTGGGTGAGTTTGCTGAGCAGGCTGCCCTGTTTTATGTGTCCCAGTGAAGAGCTGCTCTGATTGGTCAGTGTCTTTGTCCTTGGTAGCTAAACCAGTCCTGGTCCTGTGGTTGCTATAGTTTTTGCCAATTTGTGTTTGCCTAGATAGTGTTTTTATTGGACAAATTGGTCTTAGCTAATTCAGGAGTCTGACTCGATACTGGAGTTGTTGACCTGAGTGGCATATGATCAGAAATGTCAGCTGTTAGATAAATAGTCAACAGCACTGTGTGGTATCACTGTGCCCTAGGCGTGTCGCCCCCTCCTGGAGCCGTGCTGGCACTGCACTCCCTGCCGCTGGAGTTCCCGCTGGCCCTGGCCTTTGCCGAGCAGCTGCTGACGTGGACACTGGGCGAGGGGGGCGAGCGGGCGGAGGATGAGCCGGACACTGTGCCCTCCGCGGTGCTGCTGCAAGTGGTGGAGCTATTGGGTGGGTCAGAGCTCCATGAACCTGTAATGTTGCAGAAGATAAATAAGACAGCTTTTGTGGGTCATGCTCAGTAGAGGGGATTTTTCACAGGTGGAAAAGCCTGGTAATGATTCCTCTGCCTTTGCCCTGATCATAATATAGCCCCATTTTATCACCTCTCCACTGCCTATGAGACACATTGAGATTTCCAGGCCATAATTATATTCACTACTGCAAGTTAAAGTGGCGCAAAACTTTTGAAAGTGTAATGTGGCAAAGTCTTCGCTATATGTGTTTCAAGTGACAGTATACGGTTATGCACCTTACCTGCATGTATATCGGTCAGTATAATTCTTGTTAAGTATCTTTTCTGACCCCATTATGCAAGTTTGGTTCCTTTATCCCCACAATACCGGCTTCCCATTGGCACTTAGATTGATAGAAATGCAAATTGGTATTCAGCTGCTTTCTCCCCGGCAGGCGGCTTGCTGTGGACCACCGACCTGGCTCCCTGCATCAAGGAGCTGGCCTTCCACCTTCTGGCTGAGCTCCTCCGTAAGATCCACCAGCTGGAGCAGAGGCGCACCTCCACTGGCATCTCCAGTTCCATCGCGCTGCTGCTCAACCCCTGCCTGGCCGTGCTCATGGCACTGCAGACGGAGCTGCGCAAGCTATACGACCGCGAGACGCAGGGCTGGGCGGCGTCGGGGTCCGGCGCCTCGGCCGGCGGGGCCCTCGGACTCGGGGCCGAGCAAGGCCGCTTCTCCACCTACTTCCACGCGCTGACGGAGGTGTGCCTGGCGGTGGCAGAGGTGACACTCCCACTGAACGTGAGTGGCACCGCCATGGGCGCCCTGTCCTCCGGTGCCACACCCAGCCTCAGTGACTCTTCTTCGTCCTCCTCCTCTTCACCGGGGCAGACGCCGCAGAGCCCCAGTCTGCTATCCAAGCGCAAGAAGGTCAAGATGAAGCGAGATCGGGCGGCAGCGGCAGCCGTGGCGGCAGCGGCCGTGGCCTCCGGCAAACGAGGGGGTGCGTCCGGCTCGGTGGGGGGCGGCGCCCGCCTCTCGGATAGCGACGGCACCCTGCTCAGCATGACGGCTGGAAAACCAGAGGACATGCTCTGGTTTCACCGCGGCCTCACGCTGCTCATGATCTTGCGGCACCTGGCCAAGAAGGACCCGCAGGGACTGGGCGTCACCAGCGACGCCATTGCAGATGCCTGCCAGGCTCTGATCGGGCCTACTGCCCACAGCCGCCTGCTGGTCCTGTCCGGCATCCCTACCCACCTGGAGGAAGCCACCGTCCGCGCCGCCATCCGTCGTGCTTGCAATGCTCACGGCGGCCTTTTCAAGGATGAGATCTTCATCCCGCTGCAGGAGGAGGATCCCAAGCGGCCCAAGCCGGCTGCTCAGGAGGCCAAGGCCGCCACCGCTGCCACATCTGGGCCCGAGCGGCCACCCTCACTGGGGGGGAACGAAAGCCCCGACAGCTCCAGCAGCGTGACCCCCGCCATGAGTGTCACCGCCTCCGCCTCCACCAGCCAGACCTCCATCTGCAGCTCCTCTCAGGGCGTGTCACGCACCGCCAGTGAGCTCTCCGTGGACCAGGAGCTGCTGGCCACCCCAACCGCCGCTACCGCCACCGTCGCTGCCACCGGACCTCTGCCACCGCAGGGGCTCCTGGAGCCGCACACGGTGTCCAGCCAGGAGAGCCTGGACATCTCGCTGTGCAGCACCGGCAGCCTGGGCAGTCTGGGCAGCTTGGGGGAGCAGCTGGACAGTGGCGACAGTGCCTCGGTGTCTGACGGGGGCTCCATGTACACTGTTACCTCCCTGGACAACAACGTTGTCATGAGCCGGCCCATTAAAGGCTATGCTGTCATCGAGGTGGGCCTCTCGCCTTCCCCTTGCCTGATCGCTAACGCTGCGGGTGCAACTCATACATGGATGATAGTTTAGTTTGGAATTGCCCATAATCCTCTGCATACATACTTAGATGTAGGAAGGTATTTCCAAGGAACCAGAGAGAATAGAATGACAGTATGATATCACTGTAGTGCAGGATAACAGACAGCCTTCCCCCAAGATGCATCAAGATGCGTTGTTGTGTCAGTATAATAGCAGTAAGGACTGTTGCTTTTTGTATGTTTATCTGAATCAAGGGTGTTCTATACCCAAATCCTGCAGCGTTTAATGTCATCATGGTAAAAATTCTTACGAATGTATATCCAAGTGTGTCCCTAGCTACATGATAAATATGCAGAAGTGCTTTATGTCTTACTGTGGCGGAGCATGTGTCATGCCTGTGAGGTTTTCCCCCTAACAGGTTCGAGCACGGGCGAAAGTGGAGAAGATCCGTGCCAGCCTCTTCAACAGCAGCGACCTGATTGGCCTGTCCAGCCTGGAAGGGGAGGATGAGCTGATGGAGATGACGAATGAGGAGATCCTCACTGCCTCCAGTGTGAACCAGAGCCTGTTTGACACGCAGGGAAGCTCTGCCCTTGAGGACTATTTCATGGACAAATCCCTCAGAGGTCTGTCTGCTGGCCTGCTTGCCTCCCTGCTTGGATGGTCTACCTGTCTGTCTGTCTGCTGGCCGGCCTGCCTGTCTGTCTGTCTGCTGGCCGGCCTGCCTGTCTGTCTGTCTGCTGGCCGGCCTGCTTGCCTGCTTGGATGGTCTGCCTGTCTGTCTATCTGCCAGGCTACTTGCCAGACAGACAGACAGACAGTGAGGCCCATCCTCGTTGTTTTATGTTATCTTATGGATCCTTACATGTAGAATATGGTCGCTGACCAGTAGCCGGCTTTCTGATTTGGTCAGGTGACAAGCTGGCGCCAGGCGCCCGCGACGTGCTGATGGAGATCTTCAAGAGCTGCGTCCTCTCGGAGCAGCTGCTGAGCCTGACCCCCGCCAAGCCCGTCAAGGTGTCCGACATCTACCTGAGCAAGGAGCAAATAAATGCACAGACTCCTGGGAACCTGCTGCACGTCTTCTTCACCAATGTGAGGCCCCCCAACAAGGTGTTGGAGGACCAGCTCACTCAGGTAGTCCCGTATCTTCAGCTGTCAGCCTTCAGGCTTTCAGTGTCCCAGATCCATGCAAACATACTGTGCCGCCTGGTCATTTCGTCCAGAGTGGCAGTTATCACATCTCCATGTCATTACATCAGCTCCTCTTAGATCTCACATTTAGGTGCCTACTTGTGTGCTTACAGATTCTCAGAAAATATGGCGTTCCCAAGCCCAGCAAGAGCAAGTATAGCAAAGCAGGCAAAGAGCAGCACCAGGGCAAGGTGGTGAGCACCAAGCGGCCAGTCACCAAGCCGCCCACCAAAGAGAAGTCTGTGTTGAACAGCGTCAGGTGAGCGCCATCCCACCCTCCCAAGTTCTCCATCATTCTGCCCCCAGGCTGTCCTGCCGCTTGTCCTGTATTTCACCATGTCATGCAGTGTCACCCCGGTCTGTTTAACGGTCAGGCCTCACCGGCCCGATTCTAGAAAATAATTCAAAACAAAGAGATTTAAGTTTGTAAACCCGACACACCGCCTGCCCAGTATCCTCTCACATTGATTTGGAAGATGTATTAAAACAGGTAATGCTGAGTTGAAATGGCACAGAATGGTTTTCTTCCCCAGCGGCTTTTAGCCCGTTTCTGTACAGATGGAGATGAGCTGAGAATTTGTTTCGTAATTCATATCTGTGTGACTTGTGTAGGCAAATACATGGTGCATTAAAAATACTTCCCACCTCTTCTCAGGGTTGTTCTTAAGCTTCTGGAATGGCAGTTTGACCGTCTGCCCACACTCAGGAGAGCTTTAACGGCCCCGTTTCTCGGCTCCTTCCTGTCCTCCTTGCTGAGATGATGGCTTTTTTAAGCTCTCATGTAGCTCAATAGCAGCATCAGGCCTGAGTTTGCCTGGTGAGGAAGCTAAAACATGTCCCTCTCCCCCACACCCCTTAGGACCGCGCTAAGTGAGAAGAAGCCAGTCCTGAAGCCCAAGTCTCCAGAGAAGTCTAGGCCTGACGAGAAGGACATGGAGAAATGGCCCTCCAAGAAGCAGGAAGGTACTTATGGTCCTAGCAGAGAGGAGGGCTCCAGCTGGGCCTGCCCTCATTGGAAAGGTCTTGCTTATGGTTGTGTGTTAATCGTGCTAAAGGAATTAGCGAGTATATTAATTCTGCAAAAGGTCTAGCTGACTGTAAGACGTGGCCGTGTCTGCTGTGTCCAGTGTGAACACCCTTCCCAGTTTCCTGCTGTCTTTCCCCAGTCCCCGAGGAAAAATACCTGACCCTGGAGGGCTTCCACAAGTTCACAGTGGACCGTGCAAAGCAGGACATCCGCAGTGTTTGGAGGGCCATCCTGGCCTGTGGCTACGACCTGCACTTTGAGAGGTCAGCTCTGAGCGAGGGAGTTGCTGTCCGTGTGTGTTCGCCAGGGTGCTTCTGTGAGGTTTCACTGTGTTCAGCAAATATGAACCTATGTGGTGATGTGTGACCCCCCCCCTCGCCCCCCCAGGTGCACCTGCATCGATGCTCGCCACGCCCAGAAGGCTTCCAAGAAGTGGACCTTGGAGATGGACGTGGCCTTGGTGCAGCACGTCAACCGGCTGTGTCGCCATCTGGCCATCACGCCCAGCCGGCTGCACCCGCACGAGGTCTACCTGGACCCAGCAGACGCAGCCGATCCACGCGTGGCCTGCTTGCTCGGTTAGCGTGCGCCCTCCCCCGCGCACACACCCACGTGCCTGGCACTCTGTTTTAATTGGTACAGCAGTTTAGGGCCCTTGCGATGCAGATCCCTGTTCCTCCATTTCAGGCGTTCCCAGTGAGAGTCTCCGGCTGCGCTTTGCACTGCTCCAGTCCCTCAACAACACCCTGGAGAGCTTCTTCCTTCCACTGATCGAGCTCCGACAAACCACCAGCTACCAGAACAGCATCGCCGCCCTGCTGTGTGAAGCCAAGGGTGAGAGCAGCCACCCAGGGGTGGAGACGCGTGCCTTACCTCATCCTACACATTTGCCTTTTATATTTCTCGCGTTGGCTGTTCTTTTTCCCTTTTTTAAAATTAATCGTTTGCAAATATTGACTTAGAAATTCACAGAAGTATGTCAGGTGAAAGTGTCGGCCAGTGGTACCATAGTGATTATCATACTATATATCCAAGCTGACCCACTATCTGCTTATCTGGCTCCGGTCAGAATTAGAATTAGAATTTGGTGATCAGCGGTCATTGTTAACACAGCACACAGTGCGCAAAAACCCATATGTGACTTTCGTGACATGAGCAGGGGGCAGCTAATTCAGTGCCCGGGGAGCAGTGGTTGGGGACGGTACCTTGCTCAGGGTACCTCAGTGGTGACTTGCTGGTGGGGGATTCGAACCTTCTTTCGATTGCAAGTGTACTTCCCTAACCATCAAGCCACCACTGCGCCCTCAGGCTAATGCTCCGTGGTGAAGCAAGCATGTAGAGACCATTACCCATAATCCTGTTCACTGATCAACAGGACTGATATTCTACGACACCAAAGTGACGGTAATGAACCGCGTGCTGAATGCCACCGTGCAGCGCACCGCTGACCACGCCGCACCTGAGATCACCCTGGACCCGCTGGAGATTGTGGGAGGTGAGGGAGGGAGAACACACTGTTAACTGAACCTGCAGTGTTCTCCCAATAAATAACTGGTATAAACCCCAGATCTGCCTGCTGTGATGTGTTGACATTTTGGTGTGTGCGCACTCACGCCTGTAGGGGAGATCCGTTCCTCGGAGAACACCTACTTCTGCCAGGCTGCCCGGCAGCTGTCCTGCGTGCCGTCCTCGCAGCTCTGCGTCAAACTGGCCAGCGGCGGCGACCCCACCTACGCCTTCAACATCCGCTTCACCGGGGAGGAGGTGCATGGCACCAGTGAGTGCGCGCCACAGGAAGCTGGCTGACTGATGGGATTTTTAAAAAAACTAGTGTTAGGGTAGGCTAGGGGGTGGAGGTGCTTGCAAATGACGTTTCCCCGCCGGCGAAACCCGCAGCACATCATCTCTGCTGTAGGAGCTCGTCTGCTCACAGCCGCCTCCTCTAATTGCTTTTAGAATTTCATTTAATGGCCAAAATGCCAAAAGTGGTACGTCTCCAAGACTCCAAAAAAACTTATGGAGCAAGTGTATAAATAAACTGGCTACTAATTATGCAAATTTAGAACAATTGCTTTTGCTTTTAACTTACTTTTGTGTTGAATTTTAGTCAAATGCTTTTTGCAAGCTCCTTTGTCAGAATCAGCCCAATCAGGGCAGTGACCTGAGCCATGTGACACGGGGATGGATGCTCATTGGCCATGGTGTATGACGATAGAGTTTTTAAAAAGGAGAAAAAAGTACGAGTTAAAAATTCCCTCTTGGGCATCTGAGATACAACCACAGAGAGAGGGGGCAGATTGTTGCAAGAAAGCAGGAAAAGTGTGTTGCTATAGAAGTAGTATGGTTTGCTGGACGGGCACAGTAATCACCTGACTTTCTAAACGTGTATAGCTGCATGTTTGCGATGATGGAGCTGCATGCCTTAGTTCCCTGCCCTGCCAGGTGGTGACCCTGTGCCTTCCTCTTCACAGGTGGTTCTTTCCGCCACTTCCTGTGGCAGGTCTGTAAGGAGCTCCAGAGTTCGGCCCTGTCCCTGTTGCTGCCCTGCCCTAGCTCTGCCGCTAACCGCAACAAGGTACTTCCCTTGCTCCTCCCACCATCCCAGCATGTAGTGCTGCATTCTGCATTGCTGACCGGCTCCCCCTGTGTGTATAACAGGGGAAGTACATTCTGACGCCCTGCCCCATCAGCTATGCCGAAGAGCAGCTGCTGCACTTCTTTGGGCAGCTTCTAGGCATCGCCATCCGGGCTGACGTGCCGCTGCCCCTGGACCTTCTGGGCTCATTTTGGAAGGGTCTTGTGGGAGAACCTCTGGACCCTGATGTCGACTTGCAGGAGGCAGACCTGATCACCTACAACTACGTCAAGAAGTTTGAGAATGTAGGAGAACGAGACGCCCAAGAGCACTCAGAAGAGATCATATCCTGTTCTGTAGATCACACTAACACCACAGTAAACATGGCTACACCTTGGTTTTCAAATGTTCTGATTCTTTGAACCGCAGGTGAGCGAGGAGGCGGAGCTGGAGGCTCTGTGCGCAGAGATCTCCTCCCAGCATCACTCGGGCGAGAGTCCCGACTCACCCAGCCGGCCGTGCTGCACCTTCACCTACGTCACCATGACTGGGGAGGAGGTGGAGCTGTGTCCTGGGGGCCGCAGCCTCTGTGTCAGGTACAGCTCGCAGAGTAGTGGCTTTGTGGTCTCAGGTGGGCCTTGCTCCTGAAACCTCAGTGAATGTATGCAGCTATATATATATGCAAATTGCTTGTGTGTGCGCAGCTGGGAGAATAAGGAAGTGTATGCGCGTGCAGTGAGGGCCCTGCGGCTTCGCGAGCTGCAGAATGCAGAGTGCATGGCGGCCGTCAGGGCGGGGCTCGGCTCCATCATCCCTCTGCAGCTGCTTACTCTGCTCAGCCCTCTGGAGGTGGAGCTGCGTACATGCGGGCTGCCCTACATCAACCTGGAGTTCCTCAAGGTACTGTCCCTGGCCCACCACCATTTTAATATACATATAAAACATGGCTGGTATATTCATACACGCTGTGCAGAGATGTTCTGATCCTAAAGTCTGGGGCATACTTCTCGCGTTCACATGCGGAATGGACATGGAACTGTGTGTATTCTAAACAGAAGTGGAAAAAGTACTCAATTTTTAGAAATCACGCCAAAATGTAACTGAAGTAGAAGTAAAAGTCATCCAGTAAAAATACTAATCAAACGAAAGTTAAAAAATCTCGGCCGGCTTGCCCAAAACCTTAATGCTGCAACGTTTGTAAGTTCTACCTTAAGTTGTCTTTTAACACTCCAACTTGTTTCCCGAAACGTTCTTAGTTAAGTATATCTTCCGTAAGATGTTCATGAGGTTTGTCTGAACCTCTCTTAGTTGTCTCTTATTATTCTGGTACATGACTACAATTCTTGTTGGGTTTCGTCCTTGTGCTCTAAATGTGCAGCGAATTATCTCAGTAGCACGGATTCATAATGACAGAAAAGGAATGCTCTGACTATCAAATCAAAGTTTATTTATAGAGCACTATTAAATTGAGGTTGACCAAAGTGCTGTACAGATGTACATCAATAAAACAATGTACTTGTGTGCTTATTTACTAATTGGGAAGGGGGGGGGGGCGATTTTGCTCATATTGGGATGGACACGGTCGCCCTATTTCTGACACCCCTTCAATGCATACACCTCTCTAAATTCCCCAAAGTCACCGTATAAAAACTTTAGTTCATGAGGTTGATGAGACTCGACACTGCAGGTTCATTTACATATTTATCTCACATATTTTCCCCAAAAAAGCACCTTGGAGTAGGTGCTTAGTAGTCAATGCTGAAGCACATAGGACATTCTCTTATGTTTAGACAGGAATGCAACTTTTCTTTCGCCTATTGTGCCGTTGCTGCTCCCGATATCAGTGACACATACGCAGGTGTTTTATAGAACAATAAGAATAAACTGGTGATACTACAATCTAGGGAAGCGGGTTCGTGCACCGAATTGGCAAAAACCATATTTACGGTTAGATGATTCAATTAATTCATTTTAGATTTTAATTATGACTTCTCCACATTACTTTTTAATGCAATATTTTGAAGGATTCCTGTAGTGGTATTCTTATAAAGAGTACCACTTTCTCTCATGCAGCAGTGAAACAGTTACTGCATGGAGGGAATGATCGTCTCAATGATCATTCGTCAATGTCAACCAATCAAGTGTTCTGGCGCGTATGAAGGTCACACTTAAGAAGCTCTCGCTTGAACATTCTCTTAAGAGATTGTTCAGGAAATGTGTAGGAAAACAAATACCTTTCATAAGATATATCTTTATATCTTCATAAGAGTCACCATTTTCGGGAAACCCGGTCCTGGTTTTAAAAGTACAACGTAAGTAAAACGTATCGTTCATTGAGATCTATTGATCTCACAAAAAGCTACTGATCCATACAGATTCACAAAAGTTGGGTTTGAATATGACATTTTAAGATACCGTGCAGCACAAGGAGCCGCATATTTTCTTTTCAATTAGAAGAAGCAGTGAAACTTGCTGAGCTTGCTGGTGCAGATTAGCGCCACTACAGAAAATGGCTGTTTGTCCAATGCATTCACCTCCATTATTTCAGTAGTAGCTCTAGGACTGCTAACTTTGAATGTTGGTCATTTAAATAATTTCGGTATGTAAAGATATATTTCATGCATCTCTTCATATTGTTTGTTCCATCTTCATGTAGACAATATGTCATGCAAAGTAATAATACAGTGAGAGGGAACAAGTGTGACATTGACAGTTCAGCAGTGACACTTAAACAGGAATGTTTGGGGAGCGGGGCGGCATGGTGGTGCAGTGGTTAGCACTGTTGCCTCGCACCTCTGGGGCCCAGGTGCGAGTCTCCGCCTGGGTTACATGTGTGTGGAGTTTGCATGTTCTCCCTGTGTCGTCGTGGGGTTTCCTCCGGGTACT
>JAABNX020000046.1:35939693-35952439 GCA_015163995.2 Mormyrus lacerda | reverse complement strand
TTCAGTAACATTTGAATTATACTCTAATGGTTGATGACTTGAAAATTATGCTGACTGTCATTTGCATCGACTATTTAATCTGAAAATCTGAGAAAAATATCATTTGCATAATAATTTGGAACGTGGTGTATGTGCTGTGTGTGGAGCTCTGATTAGAATGTCTGCCCTGCTACTCTGGAGCTCTTCCTTAAGTATTCCAAACCGAGTGACGCGATGTCTTTGAAGACTACATTTCCTGACCAAATATTGTGATTGAGTATTTTAGGGCCTGTTTTGATCTCGTGTGTGTCCTGGAGAACTGCTGGTCTTATCAATTCTCAGACCCTTAGCCAATTGAATTGCTTTAAGGGGGAATTGTTCTACCAGGTGATAAGATCCTCCACTCTGGTGGGTTTTATCTTACTTTCTATATTTCTCTTATGTGAGAACATACTGCTTTAAGGGTGAGAGTATTGTGCTTGTCGTTCTGTGACCATTCGAACGAGACCAAACATGGGTGTGTGTCCCTGATGTTACAGCTCCTGTGTTGGTGTGAGTTAGCGAGTGTAGGATGCGTCTGTGTCTGGCGGCAGCCAGGTCTTATCGCTGGAATTTGGCTGCGAGGTCCTGTGAGAGTGAGGTGTCCATTTTGACGTGGTGATCTGGTGATTTGGGTCCAGTCTTGTCAGAGTTGGTGAACCCTTGCCTCGGGACACTGTGTGAAACATTGCCGGCGTGTCAGAGCTCAGACCGGTGGGGCCTGCAGGGCCTGTGGCCTTACATTATGAATCAAAATGGTTAACGTATAAAGGCTTCATGTGGGTTGAATGTGGGACCACCAAACGTCACGCACACATAAATCGTCAAGCCCCACCCCCCCTGACAGAGGGTTGCAATGATCAGCGAGTGTTAAAATTCCCATTTTTCTTATATATATCGACATCTATATCAAAGGTTATTGTGAATTCATTAAAGTTCATAAAACGCTGTTTTGCTATTGAAAATTGTTTCGGACCTCGGACATTGAACAAAAATCCAATGCAGCCCTTGGGATAAAAAGTCTGAGAAGCACCATTAACATACAGGCATACAAATTTGCTGTAAATTGTGTCATAAATGAAATTCGACTTGTTTCTTGATCTGTACCTCCTTTTACTTACATCACATGACATAATAAAAATATTTACATACAGTGTAACAATGAATATAATGTAAATTAATACATCTAGGTTCAAATGAAACAGCATTAAATGCCTCTAATGAGGCTCCTGGCATTCTCCAGTGAACCTGCTGGCAGTGTCACCTTCGTGGGTTTATGGACACTGGGGCTGGAGGGTGTATTGGTCTGTCCCAAAAGCTGCAGATACGGGTGCTGGAGGAGGAGTGGGCGGGGCCTAACAGTCTAGCTTGTCAAGCCCACCTTCTCCTTCAGCAGCTGCAGCTGCCCTAAGCCAATGATGTTGCCCCCGCAGACCACCACCACCACCGGTCCCATATCCTGGGGCAGTTTGCCCTCCGTCTTCAGCCGATCGATGATATTAGAGTAAACAGCTGCCAGGGCGGCGCCACAGGCTGGTTCCACTAAGGTCCTCTCATGGTCTGTAGAGGAAAAGATGCAGAAGTTGATCTAAATCTGCCCCCGGGTGGGCGGTTTACCTGGTCTCGGCCAGGCGTGAATGCGTCTCCTACGAGGAGGTCACCTGCAAAGAGTTCCACGGCCTTGACGGCCTCCTGGTCCGTCACCACCTCCGAGAAGACCGCATGCTCAGTAGCCAGCTTCAGCGTCTGAGCTGCCACTCTGTTCACGCTCAGTGTTGTGGCGATACTGCATGGGAGGAACCCATCGCACATCTGAACATCTGATCACGTTCTTCTCGTCTCGGTGTTACAGTATCTCCATGGCCGATGGGCACGAACACACCAGCGGCTGGCCTACCTCGTCATTTCAGGCAGGGTGACCAGCTGTCCTGCACGCAGCGTGGCATTCAGGCTGTGCGCGCCAGCGGTCTCCATGGCAATGACGGGCACGTCCCCCCAGCCGACTTCTCGCAAGCCCTGCACCACACCGCACAGGAGGCCCCCGCCGCCCACGGAGAGCACCACTGCGCCAGGCTTCACCTCCAGATCCTCCTTCAGCTCCCGCACCAATGAGGAGTGGCCCTCCCTGGTGACACGCAGCCATAATTTACATCACCCGTTTCACCACAATGATGAGCTTGTTTCACGGCTTTAAAACAAGCTGAACATGACGGACTATTGTGTAAACACTTGATTCTTGTTCTTACAAATATCAGAACCACTGGCTCATTGCACCCCATTGCGCTAAGGAGCACTTCTGGGGATCCTTTCTACCCGCTGCCCTTCTATATACCACCTCCCAGCTCCCCCACGCCCCCCACGCCTCGCCATAACACAGCAGAATGCCGCCCATCTTTACCTGGCATAGTACAAATCTGGTGCTGGAGGTTTTATAAATGCAATTATACGACCCACTAATTTATTTATTCTTAATTATCTGCTTCGTTAATATTCTTCAGTATTTCGTTTTTCATCCATTTGTGCACTGCATACTTTTTTTAATTTGTTTACACCAGGGGTCACCAGCCTTTTTGAAACTGAGAGCTACTTCACGGGTACTGAGCCATACGAAGGGCTACCAGTTTGAAACGCCCTCCTAAACTTATCTAAACTTCATGTATAATAAACATATTTTAATTGCTTTTTTAGATATTGTCATTTTTGAAATATATAAATGCAAATGTGACTGAAGAAGAATAGCAACAGGATAAAATTACATTTAATACGCTGCTCACTGGTGAGTTGTACTATTTTTAGAACAGGCCCGCGGGCATCTCATGTGGTCCTGTGGGGCATCCTGGTGGCCGTGGCACCATGTTGGTGACCCCTGGTTTACACTATGGTTTACACTATGGTTCACACTATGTTACTTGTGAGCATTATGTGTACTGACTTTGCACCTTGTCCATTTTTCTGTCTGTGCTCTATGTACCTTCCTGCTGTTTGCGTGACAATTTCCCACAGAATCAATAAAGTGAATATAATCTTAAATGTTTTCTTTGCGGAACCTGAATGGGTTTGAGGACAGTTGTGTGAATTAGGGATCACACTGTGTCATGTTAGCTGCTGTTGATCACATGACTGCCGCTCCAGGACCTCACCAGATGAGGGGGTCGTCAAAGGGGGGGATGAGCACCCAGTCAGTGTTGTTGGCTACAAGCTGTCTGGCATAATCCAGAGTGTCCATCAGCATCTGTGGAAATACCAGCTTTTTTACCCGGGCAGCGTGGTGGTGAGCCGATGTCGCCGTGACGACGACGACGACGATGGAGGCTCACCTTGCCATACACCTTCACGGTGGCCCCTTCATCCTTCAGCTTCTGCAGGATGAAGTCTGGGGTCACCGTGGGCACCACGATGGTGGCAGGGATGCTCAGATGGCGGGCAGCATAGGCGGCCGCCATGCCCGCGTTGCCGCCTGCAGCAGACACAGGCGTTCAGGACAGAGCCCCCACCCCGGAACAACCAAGCTGCTACGGGTCAGCTCCAGCCCCCTGATGGTGTCCCATGTTGCTTTGGACAACATCATCTGCTAAAAATCAATGCGTCTTTGCAAATATTTGTGTTATTCCTGCTAATAGATACGTCTGGCCATAGCCAATGAAAAATTCTATTGCAACCTGAAAGGAATGCCTTTAAAGGAGATAACATAGGCAAAATATCCAGGACACTATGACAATAAGTCCTTCCTTTATAAACCTGTCCTGATGTCTTGACCTTTGTCACAGGGGCTCTGTTCCAGGATTTAAAAAGTTAATAATTTATAATAATAATTATAATAACAATAATAATTAATAATAATAAATAATGATAATAATAATAATACTAATACCACCACATGGTTCGTTAGCTGTATATTTGCCACCGATACTGGTTTCACGCGTCAGGGCAGGGAGGCACTAATGCTAAGGAAAGGTGGGGGGGAACCTGCAGGGGGGGTCCTGGCAGCCTGCTCACCTGAACAGCACACGATTCTCTTGCAGCCCCGCTCCGCCCACTGCAAGAAAGGGATTGACACATCACACCAAGCATAGCGACTGGTGGGCTGCACAGGGTGTTGACTGGTGGGCGAAGGGTGCCGACTCACCATCCTAAAGTTGCTGGTTTGAGTCCCAGACGGAACCACGAGCGGTCATATGTAATCCGACTGGTATCAGGCTGTATAAATGTACCAGGCTACCTGTACAGTCATTCACCTGTTTTCTGTAACTGATTTTCCAGTTCTGGAGGCGTCAGGCTACAATGCTAACCACTGAGCCACCATCCTGCCCTGGTACCTTTAGGTGAATGAAACCTGAATGTTACAATGAAATGATATGCTTTACAGAATTGTAAGTCACTGTCAGCTCAGTACTTTTCAATGACCTCAAACCAGTCTGGACTGGTTCCTCCCATTCCCTTCAGACCCCCAACCCCCCAAGCTCAGCTCCGGGGAGACGGACTTCCAGAGGGGGCCCCTCACCGCTTTGCAGAGGTGACCAATGCCGCGGATCTTAAAGGAGCCCGAGGGCTGGCTGGAGTCCATCTTCAGGTACACCGGGGTCCCCGCCGCCTTGGACAGGTTAAGGCTCTCGCGCAAGGGGGAGTGGATATGCAGAGGGTGGGAAGAGCTCATGGCTAGTGAAGGGCTAGCCAACCTGATCAGACAACAACAACACCACGACATAAGCCAGGCCACTCCACCTCCAAGACTAGGGTGACACTCGTGACTAATAAACATGTTTTACCGGTTGTGTTATATGATGACTTTGTTTTCAATCACCTCCATGTGAGATATCGTTTCATCACACACTAATCGGCCAAGTATACGATTATCCGCCCTGCGATAGACCTATACAGTATTAGCTGTTTTGGATTACTCTAAGATCTGAAAATATTTCTAAAACTATCCGAATACCCATTTCAATATTTATACAATTTATGTTAATACGTCTATGTAGAATTTTGAATTAACATTCCATAGATAATACACACATACGCACACACAAGACAACACATTTACGTAAACAATTTTTGCACAAAATTAATACACAAATTGCCTATCGATAACGCCTTATGTCGAAATGTTGCGTCATTACTGATAATAGTTTCTGCTCCGACTGCCTTACGAAGGTACTTCATCTTTGTTGTATTTTGATGAACTAAAAACATAGATCTTGAGATACATATTTTTGCTATTTTAGCTCGAATTCTACTTTTCCCCCCAGTGTAAAATAGGCCTACCCGTTGCTCTGGAGTACATTAAGAGATAGCCTTTAGCCCCCTGGTGTTTATTTTCGTTAGTAACACATGGTAATTCTACTGCAGTCTTTAGGAACTAAGACCCCTGTATAAAGAATTAATGTTTAAATAGTTAAACATAATGTTTTTGTAGATATACAAAATATACATACGACTTATGCAAATAAGATGTAGGTTTTTCTACTGTATCCAGACGGATTTTCGTCCTTCAGTCCGTATTCCTCCCGCTTTTCACTATCATCACCCAGCGTTGTCCTGAAATCAGCAGCTCGATCCGCGACATTATATACCAGCTACTTCAGGGCTAACGGAGTACAGCCCTGTACCTGTACAGCCAATCCTCTTTCGTACAGTACGGCACACCTCCGCTTTCAACCCCGTGATCACTTATCGTAAAAGGTTAATTAAATTTAATTATATTACATACACACACAGGTGAGAACTTCTGGCCTAAGCTTAATAAACATAAGGGATTTTATTTTTTACTCATGCATCCATTATCCTTATGCATTTAATTATAAAATAGTTCATTTGATATTTTACTTGTTGGATTTAATTACCCTAAATACGTAAACGTTATCAGTTTATGCACTTGATCGCTCACAGTCCATATGAACAAATGTAACTCGCCTTGACTCTTCCATGTACATTAACCAAAACAATCGGGTAACTAATTCTGACCGGCGGCATTACAAACGGGACCGGCCGTGGTGTTAGTGATATGACGGCAGTGAGCAAACTCTCTGGTGCGTTACAGGGCGCCTATGCGTCAGGTCTAAAACCCGACCGAACCGGCCGACGGCCAGTGAGTCATATACCAAAAGCTTTGGAGAACTCTAGTTCGCTGTCAATGACCTTTTCTTCTCGGTGATTTTTCAGTCATCCTCACAAACAAAACGATCTTTCCGGGAAAGGTGTGCGTTTCTTCAATTAATAGACATATTGTATTTAGGAAACATCCACCAAGAAAGAAAATACGGTTTTAACAAAACGACTATCAAACTTAAGCACCTGAGACTGGATTTAACCCCACAAAGTTGGATTGGTCCAGAACTATTTTTTCAGACTCTAACGTAAATTTGTAAGTGAATAAACTGTACATAGTAAATACTCTGCGTGGGATTCTGAAGGTTGCTGGTTCAAACCCCATTGCTCACAGAGTAATCGTGCTTTTCAGGGCCTGGATGCGGGGCACTTCCCTGCGGCTGCACTCATAACATGAGGATCTTCTAGATGTCACATATTCATCCTTCCCTAAACACCTTTGGCTGTAGGGCAGGCTGAACAGTAGTTTAATTGTACAAAGAGAGCGTAGAACATGAGAAGAAGTTCCTGTAGACAAATGTAACATGACAGCCAGCATCGAGATGGAGAAGTGAAAAGAAAGAGAAAAAAAAAAATACACCTTTGGCAGGAATTTGTTTCGCACCCTACAGGAGACAAGAACGTTATATTCAACTCTGACTTTGACAGGAAGCTCAAGCAGGAAGGCTGGTGACAGACAAACTAACATTCAGTGCTACACAGAGCCTAATTCCCTTTAAACATACTTTGCTTATAGGAATTGCAGTGGATGTGACAGTCTTATAGCTGTGGCTGTCAACAAGATGCTCTCTAATCACTATGGTATTTATGTTGAAGAGCATGGGGATTTACCAGAGAACCGGTCCTTACCCATCTCATTTGCTGGACAGTGATGCCTGCAAGCGTCATTCAAGGCACTCAGCAATCAGTCAGAGGATCAGCCAAGTCAGTGTTAGAGGATCAGCTTGACTGTCACGTCTGTGGATATACTATGACCTAAGTGCTAATGACAACACTTAACAACTGAAGTTACAAAACAGAAACTACCGCATTCACTGCATACTGCCGTCAAACCTGCGCACCCGGACAAGCTTCCATTCAGACACACCCAATCACCTGATGCTACAGACTATCAGCACACCTGTAACCAATATATTTGTTTACCGTCACTATTTGTGTTTGTACCTTGTTTCTGGTCACCTCTTCGTGAGCCATTGCGTCATTTCCATCATACTGGGAGGTCATTTACGCTTTTACCCGCATCCTTCGCCTGATATTTCTGCCTGCTGCTTCTTAATTTCTGGTCCTGATCTATTTTCTCTGAGAAGGCTGCATACTCTGCATTGCTGATAAGCACTACACACAAACACCTTAGTCACACAGAGGCGACCCCGTTGTCCACTGGGACAAACACCAGCTGTACAACCATCCGCCAGGGACTTCTGCCCCTCCTGGTTGTCGTGAAAAGGACGCATCCTCCAGAAGTGGTAAAGTCACACAAACTCACCAAAAGGGACCTGATCACCAAGCATCCACACCCAGACTGAACGGCAGCAAATCCCACCAGCGCTCTTCCAACATCTAATCGAAAGTCTTCCCGATGCAGAAGCTATTATAGCAACTGTGGGAGACTAACTTCAAGTCAAGGGGGCTTTAATGTCATAATGCCCCCACAGGGCCTTATGCAGGCCTTTACAAATACTGAGGTTCAACCCAACACTACCTACCCCAGTCGTCCTAACTCATCTCTTGTCTTTCCTGATAAAATTCATTAAGAGTAATACCCAAATGGCTCAACATAATGCTATTTCTGTACGGATAGACTTCTTGTTTGTCTTGTCGCTAAACTGAACCACCCCCCCCCAGTTCCCACAGGGGTCTCCAACACCAATCCTTGAGAGCTACTACCCAGTATGTCAGGGGTGGCCAACCTTATCCGCAAAGGGCCGGTGTGTATGCAGGTTTTCGCTGCAACTCCCTAATTAGATTACTAATTAGAGGACTGATTGGCTGAAGAGTCTTCACTCCTGGGTTTGAACAGCTGACCTACAGGTTCTCCCAAAGACCTGCATACACACCGGCCCTTCGTGGCCAAGGTTGGCCTCCCCTGCCGTATGTTTTCTATCCTACTTGGCTTCTGATGAGCCACAGCTGTTCCTGATATTTACCGGAGGACAGGTGTGGCTCATCAGAAGCCAAGCAGTGGGTAATATCTCTCCGGGATTGGAGTTGGAGAGAACAATTAAATGAAATGTGAATTTGTGAGATGTCACTAGTTCCGAGGGCCGGCCATTTTCCAATCGGTGTAACACATGTATGTAATCTGCAAGTTAGATTTTCATTATTATAAACAAAGCTGGAAGTTTAATCTAGTTAGTCAAACTGAAGGCTAATTTCTAAGAAAATAAGGGATCTCTAGAATAACGGTTTAATGACCTTCCCAGCATGCAAAGTACCATGCATTTGGAAAATTAAAAAATACCATAAGTCTTGGGGTGCTTCTCAAAGAGGAGGAGAAGGAGCATAGTTTCCATACTGACAGTTTCCTGGAAACCGCTCTGGTACCACTGAAAAGCCAACATGATGCTCTGCTGATTGCTGATCAGTAAATGAAGGGCTCTGGGCTGTGGGACACCAGTAATGACCCCTGACTCACAGGCTGTTGCATCAGGGAGTTTGTTGGTCATGCAGCGAGGAAACCCTGCTTTTGCTCTGCTAGCTGGGATAGGCTTCTGGCTCAGCGCCATCCTATCACACGGCTTCCCGGAAGGTCTCTTCCTCCAACGTAGTTGTAAAGCCAGCAGCAGGTTAGTAGCCCATTTATGAAAGAATTCAGGGAGACAGAGGTCAAGCATCTCTTTGCCATATTTCTATCATAGTTACAAACAGCAAAAGTATATCTAAAAAAAGTAATACTGGATGATTGGATAGAATCCCAAAAAGATGCTGAAACCAAGAAGACTAAAGGAACAGAGTAGACCCCGCAATCAATGCGAGGCCACCTATCATGTGACACTGGTTGCCAGCTTCCAAAGCCCTGCTTCACTTCTCTGCTTGTAGCCATCCCAGACCAAGTGAAACTGAGCAGTAAAGCTTGTCTGTGGCTTCACAGGGGTAAAGACTGGCACTCTAAACACTAAGACAAAGTACTCTAAGACCAGCAATGAGAAAGTTGCCAAGTACAACTTAAATAGGGAACGTTACTAAGCACAGATGTAGGTCGTCCCTACTAATCATGCAATCAACTAGTAAGCATGTGAACTGGAAAAAGAAAAATTTGATGCTGCTCATCGTCACCCTCTGGTGACGAGATTGGGGTATGACAGATCCTACGTTTGATGGATGTTATATATGCGTCGATGGATAGATGAATGGATGGATTGATGTATGGATGGATAAAGCTATGTGTCCATAGGTGTAAGCGTAATTGTTGTTCAAAGTAAGGTGTCTGGTGCTGTTTTGGATTGCTTTTGTAATGCGATAATTATTTTGGGAAGCGGAAAAATGTTCCAAGACAATAGGATTGTGCTAAATAAGCAATGTTTTGAAAGACGTGTGCCATTTTTTCTCAGTATTTTTTCTCCGTTACGGTTTATTATAGAATAGCTGCTGAAAAGGAGTTCTTTTTAAAAGTATAATTATACTTCACATATTTTACCGTAACATAATGTTACAAATGATCAATCCGGGTAAAATACATTGAAGAAACATGACAGATTTTTTTGGAAATGAACAAAGGAAATTTAAGAATAGCAACAAGACATATAAAGAAAATATAAAGAAAATATTTTTCATTAATTCAGCCAAAATAGTCTGGGATATCTCCAAAGACTTTTTCCCCGAAAATCGAATACTACGTTTCCGTTGCGGATGTTTTTTTCCATGACACTATTTACTTAAAATAAGATTAATGTTTATTTGTTTGTTTATTTGTTCATATTTGATACTCTCAAAACTTTCACACAGTGTAGCTGGGGAGAGCTGTAACCCAATTCCTCTCTGATGTCAGGCAGAGCGAACTGTGAGTCAAAGCGAACTGGAGACAAAAATCCGCTATAGTAACAAGAGGAGAAGAAAAAAGCGAGAAAAACGGGATCTGACAACATGGCGCACTTTTTCTGGGAAAACTTTCTCTAGGACGCCTTGCACGCTCGAATGGACCGAAAGTGCAATGATCGTCGTTTTTCTGGATAAATGATAGATATTGGAGACGCTTTTTTCGTTTTTTGCGGAATGCAGACACTTCTTTTATTCATTCATGCGGAAAATATCATGGGATGAAAGTTGCCAATTTCGGTAGCTGGAAATCAAAGCACAGGATGGAGAAGCAAGGAAGCAGAAGAGAAAAGGTAAATTGATCACAGACCGCTAACTCATTCTCCCGGCCTTCAAATGTATTGTTTTAAAACTACATTTACGGCGTAATCACAGATGCAGTTTGGCAGTCATTCTTCTCCATTTTTGTAACTGTACGGTCTTAACTTTTGGGTTCATCACGGGGAAACGTCGCCAGCTTCCCAATCGATTTCCCAGTCTCGGTCTCCGTATTCCTGCGGACTTGAGGAAGCTTTGCAGCGGGCAGACCGTGCTTTTTATTTCGCCACCATGCTCTCCGTTAGCTGAGGCATTATAACAAAATACTATCCTTGTTGCCAGTTGGATTAAAAGCTGTACAGCTTTAGGGCTTTATGGTATTTTCATTACTTTTGTTGTTTCTGCGAGGAAAAGCTGGAAGCTTGGCTACAATGTCCGGTCAGGATCCCGGAATAAGCGATCGGGACTTTCTTTAATTTCTAAACCCTCAATCCCAACTAATCCCGATCGCGCTTTCCTTGGTCGCAATGTGGCACCACGGAAAGGGGCGGCAACTCCCATTGCACACCTCTTTGTATGTGCGTCTGTTTTTTTTTAATTGCAGGCCTACGCTTATTTACGCCCGTCCTGTCTCGTATTTCTGCCGCAGAAATGTGCAATAAACCATCGCACGCCATGCTGGTCGACCAGGCCGTACGTGTTACCTATTAGCTGCAGTCTGTATCTGTTTAAAGTGAGGCGTAGTAACGTAAATACCATACGTTCACATCGTCACGATCGTAATATGTAATGTATCAAAGCGTGACCTCGGCGATGCGTGACAGTTGGTGACAGCGACGGGCGATGAAGGTTTACAAGTAATGGGATGTGAAACTAATTATTCCTGTTAAACTTGATGTTGAAACTAAAGTTGTTCAGTTGTAAGTTCAGTAAGACCTCAACTCGAAGTCGCTGGGAGTTATTTTTAAAGCACATAAACCCTGCTGTACTGTATTACGACACCTATGGTAGCAAGCTATAAACGTCTCCTATATCCCCCCTTAAATGTACGCTTAATAGGATTTTTGTGTTGTGAATTTCAAGTTGGAAGAGTTTGTTTCGGAGGGTGACTCAGTACAGAATGACAACCCTCTAGGACCATCTGAAAAAGAATCAAAGAGTGGTATCTCTGTACGAGATCTCCAGTGTAACAATGAAGCCTGTAAAGAAACTGTTTTTGTTAACTTTGTGGCATCAATTAAATACAGCTAAATACCATTGCTTAACAGACAGTCTGTCGGGAACAATTTTAGGAGGATTTTGAACGGAAAACTTATTAACATACAGTGTGCATTTTCCTGGCCTGCTGGATAACACAGCAATAGCCCATAGGAAAACCCAAATCCAGAACAGCTTGGACAAGGAAAACATAAACGTGTGTCTCTGTTTCCTTGCGAGGGAGACTTTAACTGCAAAATATTGCTATCGTTTATACGGTGATATGTATTTTCAAGAATGACGAGTGCGTGGATGTAAATGCAATGTGTATGCCAGAGGGACTGAATTACTCTGGAGATATGAATAAGGTGGGGCTGTGATTTGCTAAAGTCACTTGAATCGGAGTTGCATTAACTCTGATATGATGACTGTTTAACTGCGCTCTCACGCAATCACTAACCGCTTTTATCCTCAAGGGGTCGTAATGAGTTTCAGCAATATATCGTGGTCGAGACATTATTATTATTATTATTAACACAAATTTTACAAAACCTTGCTGACAAAAATGATCTGTCTCCTCTCAACTGCTTTCCTTGTGAGTCTGGATCCTGTCTCTGATGGCATAGGGCGCTAGGTTGGGGTTCATCCTGAATGAGATGTTAATCCACCGAAGGGCATATGCACACAATATGAGCAACTTAGCTAAAGACACCACTTAGCTTCAGTACATGTTTTCCAACTGCAGGAGGAAACACACAAGACGTGGGGAGAGCATGCAATCTCCACACACGCCGAGTGGAAGTGAGGTTCCAATCCCTGACCAAGGATTTATCACTAATCAGGTTGTGCTGCAGTTTAGCCATTATAATAAGATTCACTGGTGATGCTGACTTATCAGACGAAACAGGAAATGTGGGTCAGAAATGAATTATAGTGGGGGCTTGCCAGGGGGTCCAATCAGAACACTCAGATTGCCCTCACAAAGAAATCACCAGGCAAAAATTTGATGTGGCACATTTTGTTTATACATTGTCTGCTTTATTTGTACAGCATAATTTTCCGCTCTTGTTTTTCATATACACACACGGAATGAAGGTGTTCCTGCTCTTCGCGTGACCAGTCGGCCGGAGATT
>JAABNX020000046.1:35905700-35930271 GCA_015163995.2 Mormyrus lacerda | reverse complement strand
CCAGGCGCTCGCCATCGAGCCCCACCCCCAGGCCTGGCTCCAGGGGGGGGCCCCGGTGACCCGCGTCCGGGCAAGGGCAAACGTGTTTCCAATATGTTTTCCATCATAGGTGTCAAAACAATTATGTAAAATGGAAAAAAAAACAGATGATTATAGTGAACTAAATTGTTTGTTTTCTGCAACTGAGTATAGCCACATATTTATAGAGATGAACACCTGTATAGACGAGAATTATTTTTCAACCTGGTCTGAATTTCCTGGCAAAGTGCTTTAAATGTCACAGGGAGATTAACTTGCTGAGGCCATTTCTGCCTCGCTCTGGTTGTACACATATTTGGATGATATCATCTGAAATAATTAGCATGTTTACTTATATTTTTAGCAACATAGCAGAGTTTGGTATATCACAGCTGACATACAGTCTTGGTCTTATTAACTACTGTACTCTCCTTCCAGTGCTAATATACTTTATTGGGAAACCAAAATGTTTCCAAACTGCCGATTATGAATGACTGCAATAAGCATTAGCCGTAGCCAACTCACAGCCACAACAAGCATAATGTTCTCCGTGTTGAATATCTACTTGTGAATCTAGGTTTTGCCCCTGTCAATAAAGGTATTCATTTGTTTCATTATGTGTATCACATTGATAATGATGTACCAAATGGTACATGAAAAACACGTGTACTGTTACAGCTCTAGCATTAGATTCAGCTAATGTGACATTGCTGCTAAATATATTCAATACAGACATGAAAGTCATGCTACTAAAGTAAGGGTCAAGTAGTCTACTTTACTTAGCAATAACATTGGTTTAATTGTGGTAAGTCACACAACCCACAACAGAGACTGAACTGATGGTGTCTCTAATAGGCTGTGAAACACATCTGTATGGGGGGAGCATATTTACAGAAACGGATATAAATTACTGACGTATGACTACAGAAAAATTACTCAGACGCACACCACACATCTAGAGTACATCCATACTGAAACACACACACACAGATTAGGGGTGGGCAATACAAGACAAAAACCAATAATGATACACAATATACAGCACCAGTCAAAAGTTTGGACACACCTGTGTTTATTGTATTTGTAGCTTTTTTTTTTTAGCTGTGTGACTCACCTTATAGTAAAAGGCTTCGAAGCAGTGAAGTAATACATAACAAATATTGGAACTACGAAGAGAAGGTCTTCAACATCTCAATTTTAGGCTCTTCAAAATACCCCCCCATTGGCTTCGATGACCGTTTTGCAGACTCTTGGCGTTCTTTCAGTCAGCTTCCACATGTAACCACCTGAAATGCTTCCGAAGCAGTCCTGAAGGAATTTCCAGAAGTTCTGGGCACACCTTTTGTCTTACTTGTTGATCCAGCTTATCCCAAGGCAGCTCTACAGGGTTTAGGTCATGGGTTTGTGGGGGTCCGACCAGCACTCCATCTCTTTCCTTCTTCACAATATAAATAGAGCCTTACCCCATCGTAACCTCGAGAGAATGTTCCATAAACCTACGCTAAGTCAAAAATATCATCAGGTGAAAATGCATTTTGATACGGTACACCTAACCGAACAAACATCATAGCCTAGCCTACTTTAAACATCCTTAGAACGCTTGCATTAGTCTACAGTTGGGCAAGATCACAAATAACACAAAGCCTATTTTATAATAAAGTGTTGAAAATCATATGTAATTTATTGAATAATGTACTATAAGTAGGGCTGCATAATTAATGGTTAAAAAATGCGATCACGTTTCACACCTATCTGTGATCTCATTTCTAAATTACAATGGCTCTTCAGCATTGTATTACATCAGCTGGCTTTAAACAAGCGCTCCTTCTGTTCCCCAGAGACTCAAGCATCCCGTGATTTTGCATTCTCTTTAAAGGGCGCTTTTCCACCGCACCAGGTACCTTAATTTGGTACTCCAAGAAAGTACCAGCTAGATTAAGATCAGGGTTTTTCTTTCGTTCAATTCTGCATACAGACATTATAGCGCAGGGAGTTTATGTTTTGCTGAAACAGTGTTACTGTGTCTATAAAAAAACTATCAAATATTGCAATTTAAATTAATTCAAAGTTTCCTCCGCTAATTTTGCATGAGAGCTGCATACATTCTCTGAGTTGATCATAATCGTTTTTATGCATGCTGTTTAAATCCCTCCTAGATGTTTTTTTCCCCAGAAATTTATGTTTTATAAATATCCCATTGTTTATTACAGCAAAATCTCATTGCAATATTTCCAAATTTTCCAATACCTTGCTGTCCTAGTATATTATTTGAACTTCTTTATTTCTCTTTCTGCTTTTATGCTATCTTGATCTCTGGTTCTTCCTGATCTCAGAAAAGAAAGCTTTCAGGTCACACCCCAAAGTACCCTTAAAAGTACCCCAACTGGCACTTTTGGGTACCCCAATTGATTGGGCCAGCTGAGCGTTTCCTGTTGTCAGAAGTTGAATTACCAGCCCTGGATCAATCATATGTTTGGCACAGTTGTGTTTTGTTTTCTTTTGCAGTTTAATGAGTACAATAAACATTTAAATTTAAGAAAAAAGTCATTACAGAAAATCGTGATCTCAATTCCAAGCAAAAGAATCCTGATTCGCATTTTCCAGAATTGTGTGGCCCTAACTGAGAGTGAAGAAAAATGAACAGTCGTAACCCGGGGAGTGCCGGTACTTAATACATAAACTGCAGGTCTACTTAGTGTCATTATCTTGTTGAAAAACAAAGATGTGCCCAATCCATTAACTGTTACCGTATATCTTGACATTTTCTATGAAGTAGGCTAAGTGTTCGGTTCTGAGTCGAAGCCACATGTGAGACGTCACAACGATTTCATTAAAACATTGTGGTTAAAATTAAATGGAAATATAGTGAAATATAATGATCACAGTAATAATGATCAATGAACAGCTTATATGGATCAAAAAGCTTGGGACAGAATCATTCCTATACAAATATTGTTTAGATACTTTGTTTATAGTAATCAATTAGTCTTCTTACAGTGTTCATTTAGGGGTTTTTATGCATGACAACATATGGAAAATGGTGATTCTTTTTTTCTTTTACTTTACTATGAACACCCTGCTTTGCCTTGCAGTAACCCATCTGCTTCTGGCTAATTACCTGAGGCTAATACTGCGTGCACAGAAAACATGACGGGAAAAAGAAAGTAATTTTCTCTCAATGACATGTAGACTCATCAAAACTTATAACTAACCGCCAAAGGCGAGCCAGCCAGATGCAGCAACGGAAGCTACAATAAGCACTTTGAGAAAATGTAACATTGTGAAAATGTGCCGGACAAATATAATTGAATTAAATATTTATATACTGTACTGTATTATAGCCTATTTGATTTAATTTGCACAGCACTAATTTGAAAAGCGTTTGAAAATTCTGTACAGCTGTTTCAAATTCTTAGTACAATTTAGTAAATAGGGACGTTATCCATTCTATTACCTTATATTCATGTAAGAAATATACAAATGTCAATTAGATGGAAATCTGCCTGAGACATAAAGAGGAAGAAAAAGAAATCGGTTATAATGATGCTCCGCTGTTGATCAGTTTCACCCAGATAGATGTAATCACTATACGCAGATTCCACAGGGAAGCTTTCCTTCCCTGTTCATTAATATACACCAACTATTCAGTAATGCATTTATTACAAACAGGAGTCTCAAAATCAAGACAAAAATAACTTACGCCAAATATGAGTGTTGCATTGGGTCAAATAAAGCAGTTATGACCTAATAGTGTTTCACTCCACTATGTCCACCAACAGTCTCTTTACCGTTTATCACATAAGGAGAATATTTACTTGACCAAAACTAAAACCTATTTGGCAGTATGGGGTGTGGCACCCCCCTGGTCCTGGGTCTGAGCTGATCCCACACATTAGATTAGGAAAACATCGGGGGACCTGGCTGGCCACGGAAAATCTCAACATGATGCTGGCAGTCGATAGGTATGTACTGTGTGTGGACGGACGTTGTCTTGTTGAAAAACAGTACCGGGTTGCTGTCTCAGGAGTGAGACATGTGGACGGAGGATGTCCTCCCCCGAATCACTACCAGAGATGACCTGAAGTTATACCTTATGGCTCCCCACACCATGGTGCCAGTCGTCGAGACACGGTGCGGGATGACACGGGGTGTTGAGTCCAGTACCCCAGTCTGGATGGCAGGCACAGGTGACATATACCATATTACACCCAAAAGGAACCTTTACTTTGTCACCGAGTGCAGTTTTATCTGGTAAACGTACTAAAGTATCGAAAGTAAAAGTACAAACAAATGCTAAAAAAGAAAAGCAGTCAGAATTTAGAGAATTGCTCATTTTATTCTGCAGCGCATTCATTTCTTTGAAAAGCTTATCTTATTTTATCTCGTATTAATTAACAAGCAAGAAAGAAAAATAAATCTGCCCTCGCTCAACAACAGACGTCCCCCGCCTTTTTCCAACCTGACAAAAACTTCTTCCATGCGCTACAGCGGACGCAGTAGTCAACGTTACACCGCAAGCCTCCAGGACAGATAATCGGCCCTTTTTCCTACCAACAAAAACTGCTTCAGAACACCAGCGCTCCCATAGTTCACGTAAAGGAGCCGGTGACTCAAACGCAAACGACATAGAATGAGACACCTGCAGGAATGAAGGTCTCCGGCTCACCCGCACGCTCGGTAACTTTGGGTTAGTGAGTTTTCTGCCCTTCAGAATGGGAAATCGTAATATGGTCCTGTATATCACGATCTTATATGAATGATCCGGTATATGAATGTAACATTACTTGAATGTGCTGAATATATTGACCATTAGCCCCCTGACGTTAGATTACGTCGTCTTAACCTCAGTGTGTTTTGAGGGTCGACAGAGAGTTTTTGGATGCCAACACTTCGATGGGTTTTGACAGGCATAAGGCGCATTTCAGTCGATATGAGGAGCCCATTCACACCACGAAATGAAAATATCTCTTGTAAATAGGGTGAAGGGTAATAATGTAAGTTGTTTGATAACGGAAGTGTTGGAGAAGCAATATCAATGACAGGTATTGTGATAGCTTGCAGCCGCCTACGGCCCAATCGGTCACCTGGGTGAAGTTGCGTCTGGTTTCAACCAAACCCTTAGCAGTCGTTTATGTCGGTTTGTGCCGTTGAAATGGTCGTTTGTGCTGCTGTAGTTTCTGAGATGTGGTCACATGATACCAGCATGTCGTTGCCCTCCCCCCAATTTTTGTCTGATTTCAACCAGACTTGATTGCACGATGGTGCAGTGGTTAGCACTGTTGCCTCACACCTCTTTGACCGGGGTTTGAGTCTCTCCCTAGGTTATATGTGTGTTTGCATGTTCTCCCCATGTTGTTGTCGGGTTTCCTCTGGGTACTCCGGTTTCCCCCGACAGTCCAAAGACATGCTGAGGCTAATTGGAGTTAATAAATTGCCCATAGATGTGCATGTGCGAGTTAATGGTAACAGTGTGTGAGTGTGCCCTGCGATGGCCTGATCCGCCGTCATGGGTTGTTCCCCGCCTTGTGCCCGTAGCTTCCAGGATAGGCTCTGGACTGCCTGCGACCCAGAAGGGTAAGTGGTTTGGAAAATGGATGGGTGATTGCGATTGGGGTGACGCAGTGATTAGCACTGCTGCCTCACAACAAGACGGTCCTGGGTTCAGTCCTGGATCCTTTCTCTCCCTGTGTTTGCTTGGGTTTTTGCTGGGGGCTCCGGTTGGCCCTGTAGTTGTACGCTCGGCGGTGTGTTGGCGACTGCCCAGGGTTGGTTCCCACCTGCACCCATTGTTCCCGGGATGGGCTCCAGTCCCCCGTGACCACAGTTGGGATTAACATTTCAGAAAATGGACGGATGATCGCGATTGTCTGTGCTGCATGTGCCCTACTTTAGTTCCTTAATGCTACTTTATATGCTCACATGACACCAGCGTTAAGTCCCCAATTGTGTCAAACCCTTTACAATCCTTTGCCCCCCCTTTTCAAAATGGATGTGCAAACAAAGTCATTGATCGGCAAAACCTATCGAGGAGGACCCTCCTCCGCCCCCGTGCCATTCTATTCCTGTGTTCCAATATATCACAAACATTCTTTTGAAGTAAGCTTGAATGAAACCAATGACAAGCGAGTTAAGGTTCTAGAACGTAGCTCTAGAACGTAGGATTTTGCTTTACAGTACACAGACAGTACAGTATGTCCACAATTCCTTTGGACATTTGGTGGCAAACTCAAGTCCAGGGTAGGTGTACCCTACTGGCATAAGGTAGGAGCATTTTTTTTTTATCGTGGGAAAAATTCGAGTCGGATTTGGTAGCCCACTAAATCCTACACTTCGTTTGAGATAATTCTCAGAGGGTATCATCTTGCAGGATTTAGAGTATTGTGAGTTATGTCTCATTTTTGTTGATATCCACAGGTGAACTGACTCACTATTGATTTAATTAGCTCAACAATGTAATTAGGAGCTGAGGAATTATACAAAACAGTGCAATTTGTGGCCCTTGTTCCACTGCTGTTTTACAGTAGTTTGCAGACAAAATCAATGTGTAATGGATTTTTAATCTCCAATTACATGCTTGTTCCAAAACTCGTTCTCTAACTTTAGAACTCCCAGAATTCCCATCCAACCATCTTCCAACTCCTTGCCCTGGTTCTGATGGCGAGACTCTCAGAATTCCTATTGAATGTATTTTGTAGTTAGCCAGCTAGCTGCAAGGTGGTCCATGGGGCTAATCACAGCAATGTGGCATCGTCCTCTGCCGGCTCTCAGGTTGCAGTCTCTCCCATAAAAATCCCACCTTGTGTCCCCCGTATCCCATGATCCTCTGTGCCTAGAACCGCATGTTCACCTGCTAAAATTGGCTAGGTTAGCTTTGCTAAGAAGCTAATGTTTAAAATGAAAATAGCTAAGCCTTTCACCTTAACATAGAAAAAAAGAAATAAAAATTGTACTATATTAAGAAATCTGCCACATCTCTCAGGAAAAACAAATTGGTCTGCAGCAGAGGGTCCCGCAGCAAGGTCACTCTCATTACCTGTTACATACTAACGAGCAAATATAGCAATGCTTAATTATAGTTAGGCCTCCTACTGTGATAAAAGTGTCAGACTCTGTCTTTTATTTCCTGGCAAGGTGTTGAAGCATTATGGGTAGATTGTTAACCAATAAACTGATGTGACAGCTCTAATACCTTAAAGGAATTGATCTGAAATGACTTTCATTGTTTAATCTGTAGTGCTTTGTTCCACAAATTGAATGGAAAGATGTTGTATTGTCATGTTTACTTACGATGCATCTTTTTGTGTGGGTTCTCCCACATTCTAAGTAAGAGGATTTAACAGGCTCACATCAACTGCACTGCCTCTGGCCCTGGTTATGCTGTAGAGTGCAGGAACATCTTAATAGCTTAATAATCAGTGATCTACATTTTAGATACTTCTTATGCAAACATATCTGGTGTTTAGGTGTGTTGTTGAATCCTGCTGCTGTTGTGTTAGGTGCAACAAGATGTTTGACAGGATCTGGGGTGTTCTGGTGTTATGTTGTGTGTTTGACTGTATCTTGTGCAAATCTCTGGTGTTCTAATCTTAGATTAGAGCTGTGTTATTTTCCATATAGCATTGATTAGTTTTCTGAATCTGTCCTGTATTATATTTAATTTTTTTCTGCATTGTACAGCATGTATCACGAACAGATCCAAATGCATGCAATGTCTTATCATTTCCTCAAGGTGGCAACAATGCTTAGAGAGGTAAATCCACATGGATCAGTCATGAAAGTGTGTGCATGCAACACCAGGGGGCAGCGCAGACACATTGTGTCAGGTCTCCCTCAAGTAATGACAACCAATAAAAAAAAAACAAACACAGCTGATATCTTTGCGAGAAAAACGGAGTGGATAGCAATGTTATAGCAATAATTAAATTATTCAGGCATATGGAGATTTTATTATGACATGGCATCATCATTTGGGTGCTGCCAGGACTCTTTTAAAATTATCTTCACATGCTTGCACTGCCGATGAATTATAAGTACTGAGTTGTACGGGGCTTCTTCAGGGGACAAAAAAAAAGCTCTGAGCGGCTGTGTGTGAGACTGCGTGCGTGTTTAAGATGCATAATTGGCAACTTTTGATGTTGCTTCAAACTGGAATGTTCCTCTTTCATCTGAAGTAGAGACAAAGGCAAGAGTTATTCAGAGCAGCCGTCCAGAACAATGCATCACCACTCTGTCGGGTCATAATGCTAGATATGGGTTATACTTGCGTCATTGAGATTCAGGGAGTGTTTATAAAAATACACACGCACAACTGTCAGCTGCAGATGCCCAGGTTGGGCAAAATGCCACATTAGCGATCAGGGCAGGGAGCTCTCAACAGAGCTGTGGTCTGTTTACGTGAGCATCGCTCACGAAGGAATCGCAGAAGTGTTGGCTGAGTTTCTCCGGATGTGAAGCATGTAAAACGAGGACCCTTGGGGGTTTTTCTCGAAGAAGTGCTTGTGTCGTGTCACCATGCAGATGGTAGGTGCCTGCCGAGGTGCCGCTCTATGGCTGCCCGTCCATAATTTCTAGTCCCTCTGAGACGTTTGTTGCTCCAGAAGCATAATGCCCTGCAGTTGATTGTGGATTATTGACTGCCCTGCATGAAAACGCTGCGGTCGCCTTTCAGGACTGCAGGGCGGCTGGATGTCTGCATTCGGGCCAGACTTGAGACGAGATTGAAGTCTCTGGTGATGATGCTGGCTAGGTTACCTCCTCCTCATCCCACCTTCGGCGTTTTGTTGTAACTCCTGTAGTTTCCACAGTGTTTTTTTTTCTCTCGTATTCCACTTCTTAACCTTTTGCAGAAATCTACACCTACTGCAGCATCCAAAAATCACTCACTTGACCCGATTTTTCTCTGCTCACACTAGACAAAAACCCTCTGTTCAGCCTGAACCCTAATTTTCATCTCCTGATGCTTCTCAGCTCCTCCAGAGCAAGAACGAAATGCCTCAGTCCAGGCGTTATTCACCACAGACATTTAACGGAATTACACAACAGACACTCCACTGAGCCCTGTTATTACCCACTGCTGTAATTTTGGGTCTAAGAAATCCAGCTGCATGAGTGGACAGGCCACCTTCCCACTCTTTGTCCATATTGAAGGCTTTTTAAAAACAGGTTTAGCCATATAGATGTATGTAAATCGAAAATGCTGATGTCTGTTAATTTACTTTCAGTTTATGTGTCCAGAGCAGTCACTGTGTGCCTCTAGCAGGCTAAAATGTGTTACAGTATTCTATCTGAAGACACACACACACACACACGTTTTTCTAAGTGCACTAATAATCAGCATTAGCTGCTAGAAGAATGTGGTTCTCTGTGTGTGATGCAGCTTGGTTAACACCCCCCCCCCCCCCCAAAATCACGTTTGATCTTTTGCGTATGACTGAAGCAGATCTGCAGCCACAAATGCAGCGGTATCGGTGAGCGATCAGCTTGCTTCCTCGCAGCTACCGTTGTCCTCTTTTCTCCTCTGTGTCCCCCACCTCTTACTGGGAACCCGCCTGGTGCTGCCTGTCTGTGTTTTTTCTCGCGGGTGATTGACACTCCAAGTGAGATTTCAATTCCAGTTGATGAAAGATTAAATCACAGACATGTACTGGCATTTAGGACCCCGAGTGAGTACATATTTATCATCCATCACTTTGCGCTGGTCTCCACACCCCCTTCCAGGGCTTTGAGTCGAACAGCAGGGACCGTGTGACACTATCTCTGCCCGAGGCTCAGGCTTTTGAGTCGAGCTCTGAAACTTGCACAGTGTGAAATCTGCCTGAAATCCAGGTCTTTGTGTCGAGCACAGAGCAAACGGGATGGTCATTGGTTTCTGTCGTGATAGGGCATGGTCTTAGGTGTGACCAGGCTTGGTCACGCAGAACCTCCGGTCTATTCTTTTTCCTGCCCCGGTCAATGGCCTCAAACCCACCATGGGTGGTGTATTCAGAGCTAATTAGGATAAGGTACTTGTCAACAGATGAGTTAATGCCTTTCCCAAATCTCCCTCATGGATGCTCAGCAGGACATTGTGTTCTTCTTGACTTTGTGGTGCTTTCTAAGGAAACCTTATCAGAAAATGGAATCCCCCTTGCCGAGCTCTTTCCCTCCTCAGAGCTTCCTCAGAATTTCCCGAGTGCAGTCTGTTCCACAATCACCTGGAGGAGCAGGTGTCTCCTGTTTCTTTTGGAGTTTCTGCCTTGTTTTTCTTTTTACTGCCTTATTCTTCGACCACTGGGTCATAGACAATGATGACTTCCTTTGCTTTGTTTACAACCTGGACACTTTCACCAAAGCTTTCATGGATGCCTGGGTTTCTTAAAGGTACTCCATCTGATTTTTGGGCTTGTGGGTAAGGTGCCACCAGTCTGTCACATGGTAAGTTTGTACTTTGGAAACAGCATCACTGAGGGAAGCTTAATTTGTGGAGAATTTGTGCTTCATGACTGACTGCTTCATAGTTTTCATCTGGGAGATCAGCATGAGTCCTAATCCAGCAGGCTATCCGGACCACCTACCCACTGTCACCCTCATGCAAGATGCGCTGGCACATTGTACCAGTTCCAGAATTATTCCAGGAGAAACAAAGTTAGCCAAGTGCTAATCCCCAACGTTTCTGATTGTTTGCGCCTGGTTCTGATCCAGTGCCAGACAGTCCTGTTTCCCAGCCAGAGCCGTACTGGACTCGCTGGGCGCTGTGTTATTCGCGCACACTTACTTTCGTCCAGAATGACCGGGGAGTCACGTGACTGTGTGCTCCCCCAGCCTTGCATTCTGCTCACGTATCGATGCCTTCAGATGGTCGATAATGAATCGGGTACGTCATTAGACTACCTCAAGGATTCAAGGATTCTTTATTGTCATAGTCCTCAATGGTCCTCAATGTAAAGGTATGCATCGCTAGCATTTGTGCCTCTCCGACCCTCAACGACAGCTGACTGCCTGGATGCGCTACTGCTCCGTGCAGCAAGCAGATGGTCCCCAATGTTCTTGTGTGCAGCAAGTTCTCATTTCAGCATTTTCACGTTTTATTGCCTCTGCTGATGTGAACAAAAATAGCTGTATTTATTGCAGGCTGATACTAGTGATGCATGAAGTGTTCATGCCACGTAAATAAGGTAAACACATTATTCCTTTTTAGATGACCATGAAACTACATGAATTATGTATGTTATCGATATTTAGCTACGTTTAGTTCAGTTAAGTTAGTTAAATGGATTAGAATTGGCAGTATCACAAGCCTATTAGTAAGTATTATCAGTGAATGACAGTATTGAAAGGAAAATAACATTTCCTGTTTATTTCCAATAAACGACTTGCGTGGCCAGTGGTAGCCGGAACTGCTGGCAGAGGACCAGGTAGCAGGAGCAGGCTTGACGGGCAGGTTGATGGTGTTGCCGAGGGATCCGTTTCCGTCGTTTACATCCATAATTGGCGACATCAAGAGCAGTCGTTAAGCAGTGGGGTGACGGCTGCCCTCACGCTTGTGGCAGACATTTAGCTCCCCAGATGCACGTCATCGACCAAATGGCTGCCGGTGTGAGGCCTGCAATGCTCTGATGAAGGGACGCTGTTGGTGGGAACCAGATGCTGGGTCTTTGCGGCAACCTGTAGAGGCACTGGGAAGCAGCAGGTAGCGTAGTGGCTAAGAATGGAAAGTGGGAATTCCCAGGAGAGGCCGCCCTGTAGTACTCTCAAGAAGGGCACTTAACCTGAATTCCTCCACTGCATAAGTGGGCTAAAACAGCGAGTCGTTTTGGGCATAGGTACCTGCGAGGAAAATGACACTGCAAATCATACTGTTTTCATAGTACCTGGATCCTCAGTTCACACACACTGTCCAGCATCACAAGAACGCTCAAGGAAAAAAAGCAACGACCGTGGTGCGTCACAGAGAAGAAGAGCTGAAAAATATAGACTGTTATATATTGTGCAGCTTAGCTCGAGTCATCAAAAGAAGGCCTGTTTATTTACGGCTGCACTCTACGTCTATTCAGACGGTCTGCCGGTTAACATCTGCGTATATTACGTTGCTTTTTTCCCCAGACGTATTGGAGTTGCGTCCTTGAAAGGTGCACATGCACTCTGAATCATACAGCGTTCACAAATTTAGCTCTGCATGTGGTTTCCAAGAACCCCCGCCCCCCTCCCCATGAGTAAAGGGATAATTGTTGCGGCCGCTGCCTCACAGAGATCAAACGATGGAGGCCGACGGACGCTGTGTTCCTTTCATTTTAGGGCGGGGGCTGGATTTTGGGAGAACGACCTACCAGCCAGGGAGACAGTCTCCTTTCAAAATGAGCATGAAGAGGGGGGGGGGGGGGATACTCACCTGGATGATCATGATGATGATAATGATGAGAGTGGGATTTTGAAATTTTCATTCATTTTCGCTAATGGGTGGCATGTGTCGAGGCTGGAGTAGATGGAATCGTATCTATTTAAGTTTTGATTGCTGGGATTTTTCTACTTTGATTCTGCACCGCACGTGCCCCCCTGCCCCCCCACCAGTGTTTCTCTCTGAAAGCTCAGATGATGCTTCTCACAGATGCTGTGTACCTTGCTTCCGTTCGGATAGATACACATGTTGCTTGCTGCTGACCTCTGTTACCTATAGCGCCATCTTCTGGCAGCTCTGGGTAGCCTCTGGAGCCTGACGTAATGGCCTGTTGCAGTTGGCCCCCTCTGTGCTGTCAGCACATTTTGTGCAGAGACAGTGTGCCCCTGCTGCAGAGTGAGGATATCATGGGGATATCCCTGAGCGGGCTGGAGGCGGTGGCGGAGGCGGAGCCTATTCTCGGACACTGAGGACACTCACCTGATGCGCTTAGAGTCTGGTTCGCTTTTTAGTACCTGTTCATCGGCCAGCCTGTAGCAGCTCCGGAAAAATTTGTTTTTGAGGTCATTTTTGGTCTTAGTCTCACATGCACGTAAACGTTATTAGCACTGAATCCACACTGAATGTACAGAATGTACTAGTGTTTTAAACCCAGTGCTAGTAGCTAAAGAGAATAGCAGAAAACTGTTAAGTTACTAATATATTTGTGATGTGTCATCTGCATATCCTGCGCCTCGCTTAGGACAGAATGCATAACGGTAATGCGAATGTAATACTTCCTCATCACCTAACAACTACAGCTTAGCATTAGTAAATCACCGATCGTCCATAATTGATGAAACCCATAATTTCCCCACTTTCGGCCCTTTCCGAATATCTGTTTTGAGATCAGTGTGATTAGCTAAATGACAATGGATTAAAGGGGAAAAAAAAACAAAATCGTGCCTTTTCTGTTCACTTTCCCATGTAAGACAGCCAATGAGCAACAACCGGCACAATAAATCTGAAGAAAGGCCAGTCCAATAAGATTAACATGCTCCCAGGTTACTGGAAAAGTTTTAGCTGTGGACCCCGTAAACCTGAGCCCACAACAAACTCTTAACAGATTCCTATGTTTGTAAAGCACCACCTTCTGGTAGAAATCCACAATACAGGCTGGGCTTGTGAGGGATCTGAGGGCAAGTCATCGCTTTAGCCCATTTTCCTTAATGCTTTATGCACTGGGGCCACTTCCAATGTCTGAAGGAGATTGTCGCAAATAACCGATTGCTGCAAACGACTGAGTTAATGTGATTTAGTCCTGGTTGCCTGATTGCATCATGTGCCTTGAAAAGCTGGCCTTCAATTCTGCCACAGCAGTGCCTTTTAAGGTGTCTTATAGTGTTCAAAATGTTCATTGATCCTTTTAAAGGCAGTGTCGCTGTTTTGTTTAAAATTCTAGCCTAGGACTGTTGCTAGTTACTTTATGGTGAATGTTTTTTACAAGTGAGCACTTAAATGTCAGAAACACATACTTTTGCAGTTCCCACATGCTGCACATGACAGTGTGTTCTTGTTCTGCTTCCTGCTCCTTTGGAAGGTTAACGGTTACAATCTTAATTTCAGGGCATTTGTGAAAAACGCAGCCACGGATCCGTTCAGTGCCACCGAAACCAGTCGTAGCACTTTAATCCGGCACCTCGCAGCTCGCTAATCGCGTTCCGTTCACCCTGCGCCCCTCCTTCCCACAAGCCGCCGTTTATTTTCAGCAGCGCTAACGATACGCGCGCCTCCTCCGTCTCCGCTTCATCTGTGAGCCTGGTGATGGGCCGGGTGCATGCTTTTTAACTGTTAATGGGGAGCGTGAGGATTCCCACGCTGTGCCACGCTGAGCGCATCTTAACTCACGACGGCGGCGGCTGTGTTCAAATTAAGAGCAAACACCTGAGCCTATTAGCATACGTCTTAGAGGACGCCGAGGACTGGGGGGGGGCGCTGCCTGTCACACAGTCCCATTTGTGCCGCCATTAGTGAATGTAAGACTTAGTGTTCAATTTGCATTCCCGTGCTTAATGAACCTGCTTTCTTTATTCCTTCTCTCTGAAAAATTAGCTTAATTGATTGCCTGTACGGTCTAAATGTTTTAGCTAAGTGGGCTTTTAAAATAATAATAAAAAAAATAAATAATACAGTAAGCACGATGCTTGTGATGACAGGTGAGCTTGGGGGGGAGGGGGGCAGATGTAGTGCTAGCGGTCCCCAGCCATGGTTGTGAGGTGAGATAGAGGACAGGGGACCTCCTTAGGAGCCCCCAGCTGGCCTCCCTCTGGGCTGGGCTGGAATAAATGCCCTTCAATGGCTGTCGTAGGCCCACTGCGCTGGGAATTTCCAGTAGCTTGATATGTTCCTTCTCCCTTCATTTTTTTCCATCCTTTTTCTCTGACCGCTCTCCTCAATGTGCTTCGTGGAATCCAGGTCTGTAGAGAGATCCTTACCACCCCCTGCCTTTTCATGTGCACGATGACATAATTGCTTCCAGTCTAAGTAGAGCCCTCCTGGTTGAGGGAGCGGAGGAGAACGGAGTGGGAAGCAGTGGTTTGAGGCCCCCGGGTTCCTCGTACGGCCCGGCCGGCCAGCCAGAGCTCGACTGCCCTGTCCGCTGTGCTCCCGTAATGAGGACCCTTCTGTTTTATGTGGAGGCCGCCCAATGCGACTCCGCAGACAGCTTTAAATAACCCGGCGTGCTCCAATCTGTAGGACTCAGCTTGGCCGTTGCCAGCCCTGCTGGTGACATCACCTTCGTCCAATCAGAAGCCAGCCCCGTTTCCTGCACCCGTGCCAAATGGTGGGTGGGGGAATTTAAAACAAGGTTTCCCCATCCCTTTTGACTTATACCACCCTCCCCCCCAAGCCCCCAAATCTCCCCCGCACCCCAGCATCCCACTGCGGTAGAGATGGGAGAAGGATAGTGAGGGAAAACAAATGTTACTGCTAGTAGTTAAAGGTTAACGGTCAAATGAACCATTTGTAATGATGGGCTTGGGAAAGCAGGCAGTAAAGTCGGCCCTCAGCCTGTTTGGTGTGGCTCCAATAGAGAACTCTGCAGGACGACAGGTTCCGGCTAGCTACTTGTTAGCTGCTGGCAGCTAGTGGGAAGACTGCCCCATTTTGGTTAGTAATCTGTCCTGGGAGTGGATAGGCAAGGCCCCATCCGTCACAGGAACAGGCGGCCCTGGGCTTCTGCTCTGCCCTACCCTTCCATTTGGGTAATTAGGCCAAATGCCAGGCTCTGTATTCCCAGAGAGCCACAGCAGCGCTGATGACTAATGAATTAATTTGAATGGGGTTGGTGACAGACTGCGTCCCGTCCAGGCTGCACCCCCATCTTGTGCCCTCTGCTGCCTGGGATAAGCTCCAAGCCCCCTGACCCTGACCAGAATAAGCGGTTAGATGACTCTTGCACACAAGTCCCCAGATTGGGTTATTGCTTGCTACAGGAGGGCCCTTCTGAGCAAGGTGTGATTATCATTAGCAGGACAAAGGGGTGGCAGATTTGACAAGAGCCGAACAGTCCAGTAGGGAAGTGACTGTTTCAGCTGAACCCTTGGAGGTCTGGTCCAAGCCCGAACTCCTAGCCTGCCTGGGGGTGCATGATTCTGATGATTGTGTCCTGGGGAGTCACCTGCCACCTTTTGCTGCCCCGCTTGCCGGCATCTGCGTGGGCATTGAGCACATAATGCAGCATTGAGGTCAAGTCAAGTCGAATTTTCTTTTTGTTTTCATTTCATCCAGGTACAGAGTATGGTGTGAGACAAAAGTGCATGTCTACAGAACCACGGTGCAAACATACAACATGTAGTGCAAGAGGACATTGTGCGACATATGGTGCAAATACAGAATATAGTGCAAGAAGACAGGATAGTGCAGTAAATTGGCATAACAACAGTAGGGCACAATACACATCGATGGGGCAAATCAGTTATACTGGACCAGTAGCAGCAATATGGTATTTAACATTTGAAATAGAGTAAGATAATAAATATACATCAGGAATATAGTGACTGTTTACTACTCGGGCTGTTAAGATATAAGGTGACACAGATATAAGGCGCAGTGTGGATTTTATGTAAGTGGTTCTTGGGCGGTGTTTGTGTAGAGTTCAGAGGTCACAGTTCAGCAGCGGGTATTGAGGGGTGATCCTGACGTGATGAGGGATGTCCAGCCGTGTCCCCCAGGAACAGGGAGTCATGCTTCGAGGTTCGCCACACTCTCTGCATTACAACCAGATACATGTGGTGGGAAATCCCCGTCTCCAGCTGGGGTTCTCCATCTCCGCCCTGTCCAGGAGAGGTATGGCTACAGATGTAGGAACTACTTCATTGGCCCTTAGTAAATCAGCCCAGTTTGCATGCAGAGACTAGCCAGTTTCCTATTATATACCAATCCTGATGACTTCTTACCGGTGGGCTGGTAATTAACCTGGCAATGGAAACTTACACTTTAAGATGAGTGAGATTGTAGTATCTAATTATTCCATCTTGAGTTGATGAAGATGCCTGGGAGGGAGGCTGAGCTGCAGACCCACACTCCGCACTTTTGGGCTGTAAGGTTATCTCATGCCTTCTGCTCAGTGTTTGCACTAAAACCCAACAGGGCCGCAGGGTTGCAGTGCTTCAGGATGGATTTTTGAGCATCTCAGAAAGGATCTCTGTGAATTGATGCCATATTTAAGAATCATGCTATATTAATAAACCCATTAGCTTAACTGCTTCAGTAATTACCTGTCTATGTCATTATCTGAAAATCACATCTGCTGAAAAACTGCATTAATTAATGATATATTAATACATACATATCAATAAAATTATTCCTATTATTGCTGCTATTACGGTTGCTAATATTGCCATTACTGTGTGAAGATATTAATAGTGGAGGTAAAATATATTAGAGCTAGGAGTCTGCTTTATTAAAATTGTCTCTTAATGTAGATCAAAATTGCTCAGTTATGGCCTGCAGCCACTTAAGTCTGTTTTGTTTGTGTTCATTTAATCCTAATTTATTTTGAGTTAAATTAAAAGCCTTGACCATCTGAAAGGCTGTGGATTGTGATTCATGCCACATCTGCAGGACTTACCCACTTTTCCTGGTTTTTTATAGTTTACCTGGCCCGCCGTGGACCTGAGGGGGTCAGGGGGAGTGGGGGGGGGGGCAGTGGGAAATGGACACATTTTGCGTTCCTGGCGCTGTGGCCCCCCAGTCTGGTCTCCAGCTGGCTGGTCTTTCTCTGGAGTAATATTGATTTGGGGCTCATTAGACAAGCTCTCTAATTCGCCTCTCAGAGTGGAGCACCTCATTTTCATTGGAATTGCTTGGCTTTCATGGCTGGGGGGTGTTGGGCTGGCCGCATCCTTTGCCAGCCTGGAATGTTACACAGGTCTGAGTTTCTCATTTCTTCCAATTGAATAGTGGGTGTTTTGCGTTGAGACAGAGGGCTGTATTAACCAGTGTAAGGCAATTACTGAAACCTTTAATTAAAGCATGACTGGGCCCTTTCTTATTGTATTTCTTATAGAAGGAGGGACCATTGATATTCTGTCACGTCTCAAATTAGGATTAAATTGGACACAGAATTAATCAATGACTGTTCAGTTTGGTCCACGTGTGTGAATTTACCCTGCAGCGACAAGTTTAAATCAACATGAAGTTTTGGTCATTTGAATTAAAAGTTATGGTGTCGCATAATTTTTAGGCAAACATCTTCATCTCTTAAAGGTTTTCAGATGATGGTGTGAACCAGAGAGAATGGAATAAAAGCTGAAAGCCTATCAGCTGTGGTGTGAATTTGGAATGTGCTTCTAAATGGTTTCCTGCGGACTGTATTCTTCCTGAATGTACATTATGGACCTGTATCATTGCCTGGTTTTATGTTTGGTTCCTTACTGCTGGTTCATGAGAATTAGCCCCAGATCAATCTGTACTTCAGTGTCCCTCTGCAGTCAATATCTCCAAGCAGGAGAGACCTGTGTGCACCTGTGAGGGAGAGATTGTGTGTGCTGGTGAGCAGATGTCATCGGATCTCTGCACTCGCATGGGGCGATCGGGGCAGAGCGGTGTAAACCCCTCTGTTAGCTCCTTGCTCTCCCTGACCAATTTAGCTGTCTTTGTAGCTGCTTCATGCCCACTATCATGGAGAACTCTCACCGTTTTTGAGGCACAGGAGAGATAAGCGTTGGCAAAAAGCCACATTCTTCAAATTTACTCAATGAGTAATAGACTGGTGGATAAATTGTTTCTTTGCAGTCAGATATTTGATTTATGATGTTGCGAAAATCACAAGATGTCTTCAGGTCACTCTTTGCTGAAGAGCTCGCTCTGCTTTGAGGGACGCTACTCTGCAAGTCTCCTGGCTTATAGGAACTTAAGGTATTGTGTTTCCTCACATGGACATTGCAGATATAGTTGGTGGAGCCCAGACTGCAGGGTGAAGACATATAGTAATAGGAAACTGCACTGAGCAGAACCAGGAGTGAGCTGGCAGAGGATGCAACCGTCTGGTCAACCAATTGGCCAATTGATTGGTCAACCGAATTTCCTGAAAAACTTGGAAAACAAATTTTGTTTTGTGTCTTGGCTCCAGTCAGCTCCATTGGCTGCGTGTGAGTGGAGGTGTGCGTGCGGTGCTGTGAGTACAGCATCTGGCTAGGCAGTAATAATCAATCCGGAAAAGGAGATCACTCGTGCGTGGCTTTGGGTTCCTGTTCCAAACTGCATTTGTTCCCCTTTATCCCCTAGGGGATAGAAACTCCCCCCCATCCCCCTTCTCTGGGTTCTGCAGGCGTAAAATGCAGGCGCTGTCGTGCGAAGGTCCTTGTTTTCATTCCAGCGCATTTTGCTCTCCTGTCCTACATGTGGCGCGGGTTTGACGTGCTGCTGATGCGCTCCCCAGCTGCCACTCTGATAGCCTTTTTTGGGAATGAGCAGTGACATGTTTGTAAGCAATCTTCTGGGGCCTGACACTGCTCAGGGGAGGTGGGAATGACGGTGAGTGCAACCAAGGTGATGAGTAGAGTGATGCTCTGCTTGGCAGACCAAGGAGGTGTTGAGTGCTGCAGGCGAGGGTCCTGTGGGGGCTGATGGGCTCACATTTTTCCAAAGTCTTCTCAGAACTTGGGATCTCCAGGGGATCCTCTAAGCATTAGGTCCATAATGAGCTCTCTGAGATCACATCAACTGTCAAGCTAGAAGAATGCAGAAGTTGTGATAGGATCAATCGATGGTAGTAATATGTTATAAAATATCTTCAAAAGAAGGTTTAACTGTCAAGACATCCTGCGTCCACAAGGGAAAAATACTCTGCTCTACCCCCTGAAGATAATGCTCTCCTGAGGCTTTAGAGAAAGGCCACAGAGATGGTACTGTGGTAGAAAAAGAAAGATGATTGAGCTGGTGAGGACTGAGAGGGCCGTGAAGGACTAGGGGCAGCTTTCCAGGAGTAGATCTCCTCTGAGTCATCAGCACTTCTGCCCAGGGCCAGATGCTGCAGCCTTCCTCTCAGAAACCAAGACCCGCCTCAGCGCCGATGACAACAGGCGAACGTCAGGCTCTCATATCGAGGATGACGGGAGCAGGGAAGGCGCCATGATGACGGAAACAGAGATGGAGCCGTCTGCTCCACAATCGAGCTGACGTATGCGGCAGAACCTAATGAATAAGAATAATAATAATGATAATAATAATAATAGATTACGTAAAGTTTTAGCTAAAGAAACCTTTAATTTTGAATCTGTTAGACTCCTGGATATTGTATTGTATCTCCGGGTATACTGCCTGTGTTTGGTATTCTCCTCTATAGTCACGTTCCATGGCTTCCCCCCTGCCACTATTTCACACCCAAAATTGCCAGCGAGTTGAAAGCCCGAACCACTAGTTCCTCTACCGTTCGTCTGACTCTGTCGTTGTCTTGTGGGGGGTGGGGGGTTAATTCCTGGGCTGGAGATTGAAGCCAGCTCGTTAACAACACCATACTGCAGCAACAGATGTGCGAGGGTAGGTTTGTTAGGAAGAATTAGGAACAGCTGGCAAGCTTGGGTAATATTCCGGGACGTGAGCATGTTCTGTTATAGATGCAGTTTGGTGTCAAGTGAAGGACGCAGTTCACTAAAACTAAAAATTAGATCAAAGCAACTCTATGCTTAAAATAGATGCTAAAATAAATCAGAAATTAATTCTAAGCTCCCAACTCGGCTGGATCAGTTGCAGTAAGCTACTTTCTGAGAGCTGTTATCGCTGATGTTAAACTAGCTAACATGGCCATGGTGAGCTATTTTTAAATATCAATTAATATGCAGTTATCCATTTGGAGTGTTTAACTTAATAACAGTGCACTGTACCCTGTCAGTTTTTGCTCATATTAGTGTTTGTGCCTTGTGCATATTTGCGCATTTTACATATTACTTTAGGCGCCCTTCTGCCGTCTAAACGCATGTAGTTATGTGAATTGGCATCTCTAAATTGCTTGTAGTATGTAATAATGTGTGCTCTGTGATTGGCTGACATCCTATCCAGAATGTTCCCTGCATTTCCTGGAATACACTCCAAGCTCACTATGAACCTGCATAAGGAATTGGTCAAAGTGGATGGATATACAGTATATTCATTTTCCAACCCACTTTATCCTATTGGGTCGCGGGGGGTCTGGAGCCTATCCCGGAAGCAATGTCTTTGGACTGTGGGGGGAAACCGGAGTACCCAGAGGAAACCCCACGACGAGACAAGGAGAACATGCAAACTCCACACACATGTAACCCAGGCGGAGACTCGAAACTGGGTCCCAGAGGTGTGAGGCATCAGTGCTATCCCCCTGGATATATATTAATATGTAAATCTCTCTTGAGGACTTTGGGATGTTTTTGTTACCTTATTTTATGAGGTTGTTTAAAATCACTCTCCAAAATACTGAAAATGAGCTTCGAATTAGCTAGAATCTTCTCACAGGCAAACTGGCTCCTTCAGAATGCAGCCCTGTGCATTACAGTCTACGCTGTTTAGTGTCGCAGCGCAGCAATTAGTGAGGCAATTAGTGAAACTTTCGTAATTCTTTTCATCAGCCTTCATTCATGTGGATCCCGCGGCCTTAGACAGGCAGCTTTGCCGCAGACGTCTTCATTCCCGCCGCGTAGGTGCCTCTCTGCCCGTGTTGCTGTTTTTTTTCCCCTGCAAGAAGCACTGATGAAAACAAACAAGTGAAGGCAGGTCTGCCTCTCAGTATTATTTGTAATTTAAAATTTAAATTAGTTTTTTTAGTAGCAGAGAAAGGGAGGGGGGAAGTCCTGACTGTAATTTGAGGCTAATTCTTAGCTCTCCGTCATTACCCCCCTCCCACGCTGACTTACTTCTGCATGATGTATATTCCCCTTTTACAGTCCTTTGTGCAACCATGAGTTGGCTGGAAGAGACGCCACACGCTTTAGTGACAGCGTTTAGGGGACAGGGAACCTTGACCCAGACAGGTGTAGGGGGCTAGTTTCACCCTTGGGGGGACGGATGGTGGAAAATAGGGGAATCGTGCAAGGGCAGTTGTGTAGGTCAGGGGTTTTAAGCCTGAGTGGCATGGGGGGTGCCTGGACCCTGTTAAGAAGAGGCTTCCTGCTTGTGCTGTCAACTTGGGTCAAGAGTGTGGCTTTGTGCTGTGGGGGGCCTTCCCATTGGCTGTCAGGCTGGGCTTCCTGAGGGGCAGCGAATCCGGCTAACTGCTGAGTGGTACACTGGGTGAATGGCTGCCAGGGCGCGAGTTCACTGCGCAAATCGGGCAGAATTGCAGCTGGCAGAGTAGCTAGCTGACCACATGCTGTCCCTGCACTCACAGCCGTGTGACTGTCAGCGGAAACCCGGCTTCCTGGCCCTTTCAAGTGCAAAGTTGGCACCAGCAAACCCCTAAATGATCTTTCGCTAATGTGTTTCTCTGTAATGGCTTCAACTCCATCCATCCTTAAATGCTTTTTTTACAGATCAATTGCCTTGTTTTCAGCAAGCCAAATTACTCACTCGTGTCAGGTTATTATAATGAGCCGTGGCGGCACAGAGCGGCGATGCGTTTTTTTTTTTTTTTTTTCCACCCCATTACTTTCTTTTTTGTTTTTCCGCATAATGAGTTTTGTCAAAATAGCAAGGAAGCCAGCTTAAAAGACAAAAGTGAATTAGCAGGGGAGAAATATGGCAGTCAGCGAGCAGGCATGGTTTGTCTTCTGAATGGGTACTTTAGCGATTAGTGCACGTTTTGGGTCTGCCTGAAACGCTTTCTTCAGATCCCTGCGGGCAGTTAACGTTTCTGCGCTCGCTCCCAGCTTGCCCTCCACCTGCCGACCTTGGCATCCAGCCTCTACTTGATCGGATCACCAAGCCGGTATTGGTTTTACCTCTGAGTGAAGTGTAAGAGCTCATCTTTGCTGGCTGGAGGACAATCAGGATGCAGGAAGGTAGAGATGCTTATTGGATGAGGAGAACTATTTTTGGGGGAATCCTTCTGGTCCCTGCCTCTGGTTTGATGGATGTTACAGACGTTCCAACTCTGCAAGGCAGATTTATTGCCGTCCGTTATTATTATTTACTTGTTTAACAGGTGTTTTATGCAAGGGGGCTTACACTGCAAGCTCTCTATTTGTTTATGCAGATGGATATTTGTTTTGAAACCCTGCTAATGAAAACCATAACCAGTAGGGATGGCCATCTGGGACATCGAGACCTTGTGCTGAGGCTGGTTCTTGCCAACCAGACTCTTGCTTTGGCACATGTGGTTCCACCAAAGATGGACATAACTGACGGTCACTGCCGCAAGGAACTAAAAAAGAGGAGGAAGGTCAGTGATTTAACTGAATGAAGAGGAGGATTTAACAGATTATTACTTAAGGCAACATCCAGATGGTCTTAGCGCTTATAAGGGAAAAATAAGAGAGGCAAAAAATACAGGAGCATCAAAACAAGAACCAACAGACTGAATAGTAGTTTCTACCCTGTCAATATCAGGGCGCTGAACAACACCTACAGTAATAATCTTCATATAACGCAAAATGTAGTGCAATAGATACAATCGCATGCAATATGTTTTTATGTTCTTTATATGTCTACAGTATATCTTTTAAGTATGTATGTATTTCTTGTGTGTATTTATTTCTGGTGTAATCCTTCGACGCCGCAAGGACCGCACCTAATTTCGTTGTACCCATTACAATGACAATAAAGATATTCTGATTCTGATACATGCCAATGAAATGTACTGCATGTAGAAAAACCAGGTCAAGGCACATATTTTACATGCATCCATATGACATGGAATCCATTTCAGTCTTTGTTCTTTGTGTTGGTGTTCGAGCAGTTGACTGATGAGTTAACCCCCTGATTAACTACTTAAAAACATTACAGCTTCAGGCATTTATTCTGAAATATCTTTGGTGTCTCCTAGTGCTTATAACAATATGCCCTGTTATTGTTGACAGAAGCGGGAAGCGAGGGTCTGACGTGGAGATAAAGTTGAAAAGCACGTCATGGACTGTCACTATGGGCCTTTCATAGCCTGTCAATGCGATAATGGCCTGACGCAGGACAAAACCCCATGTTGCTGTCAGAGATAAAGTCGAGAGCCATTCTTTGCCTCACTGACCATGTTACCTCTGCCCTCAGCTGTGAGTCAGGCCTGGCTGGCTTGCACTAAAAGGGGCCCAAAAACAGGATATGACAAGGGAAGTTTGTCAACAAAGCCTGGAAGTGAGCAGCTCCCGTACGCGCGTTCTGATCCCCGTGATAAACTGGCCTGGGGACTGCAGTGTCCCCTGTCACCTCATTTCTGTGGAAGGTAAATCCTGTTCAAGAGCTCATTCTGCTCTCAGGATTTCCTAGTAGTCCATGAAAACTTTCAGAAGTTTTTTCCTTGATGGGTGAAGTTCTAGCAATCTTACCTCTGTAAGTGGTCAGCATGTCACAAGGGCTTTGGACACTTTTGTCCGTGAACCTTTCCTTAGTCTCGGTGGTGGTGTGAGGGAGGTGTTTGCCTTTCCATGGTCTTGGTGGTGGTGTGAGGGAGGTGTTTGCCTTTCCAAGGTCTCGATGGTGGTGTGGGGGAGGTGTTTGTCTTTCCATGATCTCGGTGGTGGTGTGAGGGAGGTGTTTGCCTTTCCATGGTCTCGGTGGTGGTGTGAGGGAGGTGTT
>JAABNX020000046.1:35855285-35876861 GCA_015163995.2 Mormyrus lacerda | reverse complement strand
GAAACCTTTATTGGGGGGGGAGGGGGGGGTATCACCGGCACTCCTCTGGGAGGTGGGACAGGTCTCAGGGCTGTCCTTGCGGCATGTGGAAGGAAACTGAGTGACTGAGAGTGAAAGTGTGCGTGTCGAAGAGTGAGAAAGGGGTTAAGTGTGTGTGTGTATGTGAGTGTGTGTGTGTGTGTGTGAGAGAGAGAGTGTGACTGGGAGTGAGAGTATGCATGTGTGAGTGACACCTGGATTAAGTACATACATGTGTGAGAGTGTGACCAGGAGTGAGTGTGTGTGTGTGACAGAGTGGAGGGGGCCATTCTCCCCAGCCCCGTATCCCTGAGATACTCTCCTCCGCCTTCTTAATTAAGGCCCCTCGTTACTCTCCTGTGAGCGGCAGACATGTCGTCAGCGGCCAGGCCAAGCGCCCCGAGCAGGAAGCCCTGGGACGCGTGACGTGTGCGGCTGTAATCGTCTGGTGGTGGCGTCGGTGAAGCCCCAGCTTGCTCTTATAATGACATCCATCATTTGGGCCGGCGTCTTGCGTGTCAGCGTGTCACCGCGGCCGGCACATTAACAATATAATAATACTGATTCCACACAAATTTCACACGGCATTAATCTGTTTTTTAAAAAAACAGGCACACGGTTGTGCTCAATGGTTATGAATTACCATAAATTCACCAAATTTAAGCTACGTTATTCGTACTTAATATTAAAACTATGGCATAAATATACAATATGTTTACAAAAAAGGAGTCTTCAACTATTCTGGGGTACTTGCCATTTGCAGCCTTCATCCCTTATTAATTTAAGGGTACTTAGTACTTATTACTGGGTATTTGCAGTTACATCCATTTTTAGATTCTTAATGCTAAGTACTGTATCTGTTCTGAGGCTCTTGGTTGTTGGTTTTTAGTTCAGAGTATTTGTAGACCTTATTTGGTCTTCTGTACTGTTCTCTGTAATGGGGAAGATCAGTGTGGATAATTATTTGGTTGGGGGGGTTGAGAAAAGGACAGAGAGGGAGAGAATATGGCAATAGAGGAGACCGCCCGGCCCTGCCTGTGGTCTGTGGGGCTTGCCACAGGTCAGCGACCTCCTTTCCTCCTCTGCTCTCTGTGCTGATGACATCAGCCCTTGTTACCAAGGACCGGAGTGTGGAGGCAGGAGAGACATGGTCACTCGTGTCTGACTGCTATGTGGATTAAGAGGACGGCAGGCACTGTGGAGGGCCGAGGCCGCAGCCTGGGTTCCGACCTCCCGTCTGAAAAGCAGAACAGAGAAGGCGCGGGAAAAAGTCCTTCAGCCGCCATGAACAGACGGCTGCTTTGAACTAGACGGGTTCTTCCTTTTTCAAATTCAGTGCCAAACCACCTCTGTTAGTGTGATTTAGGCCTCATACTCATGCACACGTGTGCCCAGTGTCCGGCTAGATTGCTCAGCAACGGGCCTTTTGAAGGCCCAGTCGGTGGGGGGGCAGTCAGCGGGGGCCTGTGGGTGAGGGCCAGGGGAGGAGCTGGGGCTGTTTGAGTGGCGTCGGCACAGAAAAATCGTAATGTTGAGTGGCTTTCCTGCGTAGCCGTGATTGGGAAAACAGACTCTGTGAGGCTGGCCGCTTAGCATGCCTGATTTTTGGCTGAATCCCTCCCTGGCATGTACCTGGCCAGATCCTGCTCGTACCTTCAGCCAGGCTGCCACTTTTCTGGGGGAGGGGGAACAATTAAGGGAGGGCTAAATTGAACAGCCTGTCAGCTCTGTAGTGGGCAGAGTCAAAGTGTCAGTGATCCGCCTCCCTAAGCCTTGACCAATATCCACCAATTAAAACCCATCCTCATAGTCCCGCCCCGCCCACTATATGGATCAGGTGTAATGTTCTCATGAGGTCAGGAGGTGAGGCTTGAGTGTCACACAGAGACGTATATGTGTGGCAGTCCTGTGCTGGTGCAGCAGCGGGGGTCCAGGCTGGCCGTTCACACTTCCTTCATCCCTGCTGTGCATCTTTCCACCCTCTCATTGCCACCAGCCATCATGAAGTTGTTGCTGTTCATTAAGACTGTACCACCTGTGCGATGACGGGGGTGAACCATTCCCAAGAGTGACTCCTCCCATAGCACGTCTAATGGCCAAAGGGTGTGCAAATAGATAAACACTAGCAGAGAAAGGTATTACTTTGTATGCTGCTGTTTTACCAGAGAAATGAAGGACAGTTAGAAAGATGAAAAACAAGGCAGATATGACATTCGGTGGGGTCAGAGAAGGTGATGTGGGTTTCTCAGATGAGTGCAGCATCTCAGTGACCCTTCAGCCCCCCCTCTGGACACACACACCCCAGTCCCACACAGGACACGCACTGTCGACAGCAAGTGTGGGAGGAAACCCATTCAGACGCCACACACAGAGGCAGGAATTGAAGCCCAGAGAGCTGAGTTTGTGGTGCTCTTCACTGAGCTACTGTGCCAAATAATAAACCTGCCTCAAGATTAATGTTCTCCATTAACGTTTTTCTTTATAGCGTGCAGAATTCGGGTGTCCCATTAAGTCAAGAGCACAGAGCTTCTTTACCAACAAAAATACACCTTTTACTGCTCCGTATTTGTAAAGTCCTTCCATTCGTATAGCCGACCTGCCCCTGGGCACTTTTTATGATCTGATCTGGCTAATCACACTTTGCAAAACCCCATGTCCATCACCCTGCTGATTGTAAGTGAGGGTCTCTCTCCCTTTGGCTTCTGGCTGGACCATCATGTCTTTTGCTCAGGAGATGCCAGGGGTTTTGTTCCGAACAGTCATCATGGTCAGAAAAAGATTTATTTATGTTTGATTTTCCGGAAGCCGTCGGCCCTGACAGCAGATAGCAGCAGCTACGGAAAATGGCTTGTCTTATCAGCAGCATGATCACATTGGCTGGGAGAATCACCTCGCCGTTGGAGGCCAAAGAGCCAGGCGTGTGATTGGGGAGTGGCGAGGAGATATTTCCAGCCCTCGTCTCCAGAAAACAGCCACTTCTGGGGGCTGTTTGAGACGGGCATCTATTGCAGCGTCGGTTCAGAGACCAGGGCCCGTGATGTTCCATCCTCTTCGGCACCGTGCCGGTGCCGTCTGTGGCATTAGCTAGACCAGGTCCAGTCCCTGTCGGTTCTGCTTTCAGTTTGAAAGGAAACACTGGCTGCAAGTGCCTTGAGGCGATATTTCCAGTGCAGGTGAGAGATGTGGCTGTGGTTCTTACCGGTGACAGGGTGCATTATGAACGGTTTGCAGACGTGCATTTTTCTGATTGCTTGTTTTTAGACTTTGAAGACAACCTGTACAGATACGGGGAAACCGGCAAACTCCACAAACACAGTGTCAAAAATCTACAGTCGTGGACGTGCACAAATCTACACACTGAGCCAGTGCACAACCTAAGGACATGTCTATAATAAAAGTTATATAAATAAAACTGAAAGGGAAAGCCACTAAATAATACCAAGTAAACATTTTAGTCCTGAAGGATTATCGGTGAGCCAGCTGTGCAAAACCAGTCAAATAACCCTGAAAATACGAGTGATCTATGAGAATATTTCATCACACCTGGAAAAATGAGACTTCTCTTTATTTTCTTACCCTCTTAACAAAAACGCTAATTTTGATGATAATGCTGCTTCCCTTTGAACATGGAGTGCGGGGGCAGGTGCGTGGATTTATGAAGCACCGATTTAAAGTAAGCGACAGCTCAACTTAAGCGATACGTCAAACATAAGAAGAAAGAGCAGATAATGGTAGAGCGGCAAGCCTCCTCAAACACATAAACCCCCGATTCTGCAGGCATGCTCTTCGGGGCTGCAATCGAACGAGCCGCCACGCTCAGACATCTTTGAGTCTTAGCCAGCATTACAGTGTGAGGAGGCTAATCCTTACACCCATAATCCTCTGCGCTGGAATCCACCCCCGTCCCTGACCCTCACTGCGACCCTCGGTGCCCCTGTCCTAATGGCACGCAGGTGCCATCCCAAAGCAGGTCTGAAGGTATTATAGCAGCACACGCAACTCACCGGTAGAGGTGACCTCGGAGCCTGAGACGGAAATTCCCTTTGGAAATCACGAATTGAGGATGACGGGGGATCTACCTTCAAAGGTGGAGATGGTGTAAACAGTGCTGATGGAGCAGGTGTTACATTAAGCATAATCTATCAAGGGATTGGTGGCTCTATACCTTGAACAGAAGGACATCTGAAGGTAGGAGGAGCCTGAAGTTGCCTTTTAGAGTCTAATCCAGAATGATCTGCAGGGCATTCCCCAGGGGGCTGCTGAAGAATGATTCTAACATGGTCAATAACGGCTGAAATGTCACTCTGTCATGTGTGTGAGCCAATTTTAACCAAGGTTCAAAAGGAGCGTAAAATGGCCATCGCCTGATATTGGATTTCTATCAATTTTTGCCACTTCTGTCGTGGATAGTGTTTCTTTAAATGGCTCGGTCCTGATCGCGTAGTCTGGTCGGCTGGCTGATTCGATGCAGTGTTGTTGAGAAGTATGTTCTCGCTAGTTCTTGGAAAATACGACTTGTGTTGAGTCCTGGCTGCTCCTGTGGTTTGCATGGTACGTGGACTCGACGGCGCTATGACCGCGCGGTATCGGCCGCCTCTCCCTTTCGCTCCAGATCAGCAGAGCCGGAGCCCGAAGGAGTAGGAAAGGAAGTCATTAGTGTAGTGTAGTGTAGTCCAGTTTGTTACTGTTGCAGGATATCCTTCCAGCTCTTCGCGCAGAAATTCCTGGGATTTTTAAAGCTTTTTTCAACAACCCCCAGCCCGACTGTTTCTCCATAGACCTCCGCGTATTCTTTGTACGCTTCTCTTGGAAATATGTTTAATATGCGGAATATGAGACGTCTGTCGGTCGTTTGGAATACCATTTAAATATAAATGCAATTTTTCCCGAGCAGAAGAATATAATTAAGAAGTCGAAAACTTTTCTTTTTTGCGATCAGTATTTCGTTTACTCTTAATACTATTTTTCAAACACGAACACAACTGGATAACATTGTTTTTCATCACTTTTTCCTGCATATACTGTAGATTTTTTTAAGACGGGGGAAAATAAGTTACGCGAATAAGCGGTCCCAAGACCCCGGAGTTGCAGTGATGGGATTTCGCTGTCTTCAGTGAGGGACCCAGTCTCGGACGACGCGTTTAATGCAGCGGATCGCCAGTTCGCCTACAAGCCACTCGGATCGTTCGCCTGCTGCTGCGACTCGGTGCAGATCTGCGTTTTGTTAATCTTTTTTTTTTTTTTTTTTTTGGTTGTTAGCACGGCGAGCACCGGTTCCCTGCTTCTCCGATCGCCTTCTGCCGCGTTCCCCACCCTTTCGTTTTCCTTCACGCCTTTCTTAGGGGGAGATATGCTGCGAGACTGAAGGAGGTCGCGGGGCATTATGACTTGCTCCTGCAACTTCATCGGGTCTCATTTCTCCAAGTGCATAACATCTTGATGCTGTACATTTTTGCTTTACAAATATGATGAAATGGCAGCCCCGGAAGAAGGTAAGGGACATTACCAAATCCCCGATGTTTAACATGTATATTCTTAATGTCATAGAAATACAGCCCTTTTTCCGAGGGTAGCCTCGCTATGTACATATTTTCAGCGTTTTAAGTGAATCGTCGAAGGTTTTTAAAAATAAACTATATTTGAAGTGATTTGAACAAAACTGCAATCTTTATATTATATATATATTGTATTATAACGGTATACATATGTACTACTTATCCATAATAGTTCTGATACCTTTGTAGTGGGTTATGTATGTGAATACTTCTTATTTATGAGCTGTATATGAAAGTTTTCTTTTTGATTGATTTGTACAGAGCGGAGTCAGTTACTTTGAGTATGTATCTTACTGAGCGAGAACGATTGGAGAAGGAGTAACACTGCAGGACGTGTTATGATGATGCAGAAAGAGGCCAGCGGCTGTCGTGGTCTGTGAGACAGTTTGGTAGGTGGGGGGTACGGGATGACGGTCCGAACTGTGCACTTTCTCCAGATTCATCACCAAAGGTTTCTCTGAGGGAGGCTGCAGGCTCCGGTGTACTTTCCGGTGGTGATACAGTACTACATCCTCGCAACATCTTCCTACTGGACCTCCTTCCTCACAGTGTGATGGATATATTCTCAGGATGTATTTTCCCCTTGTTGGCCAGTTTGATAAAAAAAAAACCCCGATGCAGAAATTTATCTTCTAATATTTTCTACGTGAGGTGTGTTAAATGAAAATTGATTGATTATCTAATGCGGCTCCGGTAAACTCAGTTGGTTGCTTTAAATTGGGGGCGGGGGGAGGGGGGGGGTCGCTCGGTCTTATACGATACGTGGTCGAAACAGGTTTCATTCCTAAAGAGGCATGTGAAAATTACACCACCACCTCCGAGTGCCCTCTGTATTTATAATATCCGGCTGTACATGCAGATGAAATCCTGCATCGCTCTGGCACACAGTTTTACACCAACCTGGAATCACGATGTATTTTTTCCACAATATAAAATACGAGCCTTCAACGGAGTAATTTATACGGCGTTTTCATGTGTTCGCCTCCCCGAGGGTGACATCGAGTAAGAAAGTAGCGAATAACCGCCGGGCTCTCAGTGCATGTCGTGACGCTTAATGGTACGTGCGATGCTCTTCAGTGTGAGTGGAATAAGAGTGCGCCGCAGTCATGCAATGAGTATGCCAGTAAACATAAAGTAAATGAATAAATAAATAAATAAATAAATGGGACTTGGGAATGTATATTAAAACTTTATGATGACAATAAATAATCCCCGAAACTTAAAAACCATCTTGAAGCGTCAGAGATGTATAGTCATTTCCTTTCTTCTCGCTAGAGGGCAATAACGGGAAAGCCGCCTCCCGCTACAATTTCATCGGCTCTGGAAATTAGGGCTTCTGGTTTGCATACCAAACAACACGCCTTTTTGGTCTGTGAGCAAGCACCCGTTATTTGTTTTTGAAATATTTATATATTTATAATATTTATTTTGTACAGCTTTTAATTAGGATATATTTAGCCCAGGCAGCCTGGTGTGTGTTTAAACAAACCCTATATGGAAATTATCCTGTCAGTTTCATGAGCAAGTCAATAAAATATTGGTTTATGAGTCATTCTGACTGCTGACATGTACCTCTACCATAATATTCTAATGCAGTCTTTTGGGTAAAGGCCTTGCTTGTTACTCATTGGTTGAGGTCATTGGGTTGTTCTGTTTATCTGTGGTATTATTGGTTACTCTGTTCCCCTGTGACTTCATCCCCCCCAGCTGAGATGAGACTCCTGAGTTTTATAAAGGCGGTCACATGTAAAACCTTTTGTTAGGATATAGGGAGACCACTGTTCAGTCATCATGGTGCAGCCAGTGAGGTGCCTCTGTGGGTGGGATTTAGATCAGGATCAGGACATAAACTCCGCCTACTGAGGCTCTTCAATGACGGCATCATGAGCGTTGGTGATGTCTTCTGCTAGGACCTCTGCTCCGCTTGTTGCAGTGGCAAAGGCCTCATTAGGGAAACTCTGCGCATTTGTGACATCAACACAAGTCACCATGCTAACAGTTCCATGGATTCCTATTTGTGGCCAATGGCGATGGCTTTCTATTACTTATGATAACTGTCTGCATTTACAGTGGACTCATACCTTACCTCTATCTGAACTTTTCTTACTTAGAAGTATAAAGTGTTAAATGTCCAGGCTGAAGGATAACTGCTATCAGATGGCCATTTTTAAATGGTCCCACTACGGTTTTACGTTTGATTTGAATGGTTAAGTCCAATCAAAGTGTTTTTACCATCTAGGGAGAGTTTCGGGATTGATCAGTATGGCTACTGTTATATGTATGCGAATGAGGAATATGAGGGCCCTTTCCTGCCGTAAACCAGCAGATCTCTCCCCCGATGCACCTCGAAGTCTGCTTCGCGCTCGCTCATCTTGGAGTCTGCTTCGAGCTCACCTGCCTCAGAGTGTGCTTTGAGCTCACTTGGCAGAGAGTCTGCTTCGAGCTCTCTTGTCTAGGAGTCAGCCTCCAGCTCGCTTGCCTCGAATTCTGCACTCACCTCGCTTATCTCAGAGTCTGCTTCAAGCTTGCTTGCCTTAGAGTCTGCTTTGAACTTTTCCCACCTCGGAATCTGTGCTCGCCTTGCTTACCTCAGAGTCTGCACTGTCCCGCCTCAGTCTGCTTAACTTGCCTGCTTCAGAATCTGTGCTGACTTAGTAGTCAGCGCTGAGTGTGCTTGCCTTGGGGTCTACGCTTGCCTCGCTCCCCAGCTCTTTGTCCCCGTGTCGCCTTCCTCGTGGCCCTCAGGCTCTCTACTCGTCCGTGGAATGCTAATTTATAAGATAAAAAAGGGTCGTGTGCGACAGCTTCCACCCAGCCCACTTCTCCTCTCATCCAAACAAACTCAATAATTTACAGAAGTCCCTCATTCACCTCCCTGCGCCCCTCGTCCGCCTGCTCGCCTTCCTCCACACCACCTTTATCTCCGTCCATCAGGACCACTCTCTCCCGTAGCCCTGGCCTGCCGGAAATCGATGACGGGCTCCGGCTGAGCATCGATCCTCTCCTCCCCGGCTCTCGGCCCACGCTGGCTAATAATGGATTACGCTGATAAGTTAAATACCCTGTTTTTGCCATGTCGGAGCTTGAGGTTCTTTCCCTCGCACTCCTGCTCACAGGCTGCTCACACACAGAGGAACAAGACCCCACCCCCCACAGAGTACTTGCTTTGTGAGTCTTGAAATCTTGGCTAATCTGACAGGATATGACCACAGATATATAGCATCTGTGATTGAGGTCAGTTGAAGTTTAGGTGCTAGGTGTGATGGAGAACTATATATTAGAGTGTGTCTGTATTTAACTGGGAACAAACGCATCAATCGTCCACTGATAGTGCCTACAGACGCTATATGTTGCCATAGACACTCACAGTATGCTTTACACTTTTAGGTCAATTGTCAGGTATTCTTTTCAAAACACACAATCAGCTAGTACTTTCAGTACTTTCGCTTTTCCATTGACTTCCGGTCGAGTATCAGTACTGAAAGTACCAAACCAGCTGGGGTACTTCTTTGGTACTTTGGTACTTTGGGGTGGGACTTGCAAACGTATTTGCTGTCGATTGGTTATGCAAATAGCCTGCCGCTGAAACACAAAATACAACCGCGATCTTTTGAAACACACAGCGAACAGCGAGACACGAAATAAAAACCAGTAGAAACAAAAATATAAAAAAAGTAAAATGGAAGGATGGACAAACGAGGAAACACAGGCTTTAATCACCATATGATCGGATGAACAGATGCAGAGGGATCTGGATGGCATGACTTGAAATAAAAAAGTATTTGCCGTAATGGCAAAGCAAATGGAAAAGCACCCTCTGTGTTGCCATAATCATTAAATACTGTACTGGCAGGCAAATCAAATTATTTTCAGTTAGGGTATTTTGAAAAAGTGGAATAACATAGAAATCTTCTACTCTTTCTCTTACAGTATAAATATCGCATATCCATTTTGAAATTTGCAATATACCAATTTCTATTCCCAATAAATTATCTCCTTTTTGGTGGTGTTACTCTATATTAAAGTGACAAATACCTAATTCCTCCAGATCGATGGGAATCTGTGATCCCTTTGCACTCGTCTGCCGCTCTCGGCTAAACAGCGTAACATCTCCTCTTTCCCACAGATTGTAAGTGAAGGTGCAAAATCACCCACTGATGAAGGCCTGAACTCTCGAGGTCATTTCAAACCAGACGTTTTTGAGCACTGAGTGTTTTACGTGCTTAAGGGCAGGCAGACATGGCAGCGGGCTGCATTAGTATCTAGGTTATACTTGAATTACCTTCATTTTGAAAGGGTCTCTGCTAAAATGGAAATGATGTCTTTGTTTTGGCGATTTTTGGTCTGTTTATATATAACTTGATATTTCTGATATTTTTATTGCTTTTTTCTTTCAAAAAGCATGCAAGTAAATAAGTAGGTGTCTCTAAATCGCCCTTAGTGAGAATATGTGTATCCTGTGACACTGTGTGCCCTGAGACGGATTGAAATCCCATCCAGGATGCCCCTTGTTGTGTGCCCTGTGACAGACTGGCATCCCACCCGGGGTGCCCCTTACTGGTTGCCCTGCTCCCTGAGACCCTGGATTACTGGTTGGAAGATGGCTAGAAATCAGGTTAAGTGCCTGTAGCATATTCCAGTTAGATTTGTTCTGGGACTTAAACCAGTAACCTTCCGGTTTCACATCTGTGTCACATTCTACCATAGGGCCTGCATCCTCTGATGTGGTTTTGCCATTACCTCTGTGTTTCGAGCTGAGCTCTCGCCTGACAGCGTGGCCAACACGGGGAAGCTTTTTGGGAGTAATCCTGCCTGTTTCTTTCTGTTTGTGTGAATGTCCCTTCGACAATTTCGACAATAAAAAAATGCTAAAAAATGAAGGAAGGAGAGAAAGTGAAAGCGGCCGTGTTCCTGGTATGGGGTAACCTGGGGAGCATGGATCGTGTTTCACCTGAAAGCCTTTCCACTCTTGTACTCACAGTCCGTATCTTCTGTGATGTTTCTCCGTCAATGATTTCCTTCAGTAACTCATCCCCCAGGGGACCTCGGTGAGTCCTGTGTTTTTGCGCTGTTTGAGATTCCTCTGGACAGGGTTAACTTCTCTCTCTCTCTGTATCAGTCTCCATGACATTCAGCACCATGGGAGCTCCTTGCATTGCAGGAGTGGGATGTATTTTTAATGAGAAAATCCTCCTTGCTTTCCCTGGGGTGGCATAAGGCCTGGCACAAGGGCTCAGTGGGTCGTGCATTTGTGGAATCCAGTGCGGGATCCATGCCATTGATGCCCATAATCTGTAGATCTTTCTGTGATGGAATCAAGTGTCTGCTGGAGTTCATTGCTGGGCTGACACGTCTTTTCCAGACCTGCCACCGAGAGGCGCTGTGGTGGGTGACCACTCTTACCACTCTTTCTTTACCATTATTAAATGAGAAGGGGTACTGCTGTTGCGCTTGATTGAGAGAGAACCTCTTGAGAGAGAAAATTTCCTCAGAGCAGGGTGGAGACAGTGAGTGTGAGATGTGGCCTTCTGGAACTGGAGACCCCATGGGGGTGGAGCAGGGTCATTAATGGCCGGGGGGGGTACACTTATGACTCAGCAAATTCTGAGGACGGACCGGTGGTACAGTTGGGGACATTCAGCTTCCCAACTCCTACCTGACCTCCAAATCCTGGGTTGCCATCAGCACAACAGTCTGCTGGGGAGGGGGCTTTAGGGGTAGAGCTATAAGAAGGAGGGTTCCCCTCCACTGCTTTGACATGATTTATGAGCCTGGCCACCTTGCCTAACCCACCCCCCCTGGGGCTGCAGTCCAGCAGTAGGTGACTGTCCTTACCGCTGGAGCGTACCGCACCCTCACGGTGATATAGCGGCCTCGGTGACGTGCCGTCATCATCATCATCCTCTGCGTCGCGGTCAAAGTGGGGGCCCAGACACGCTTCGACTGATGATGTATTGCTATCAGCAGAAACGTTGTCAGATGTCCAGAATGCTGCATGGTACTGTCCACCAATCAGATCAGCTGGCTGTCAGGTTAGCCCCTCCCAGAGGTGGTTGTGTGTGCAATAAGCAGCTTCCTCTTGTGGTTACATGGTTTGTTTTTCTCACAACTATATATCTCCCAGCTGTATGGCACTATGCATATTTCCTGCCAATTTTGACAAAATCTTCAAATGTAGATTTTTTTTTTTGCTTGCATTATGCAGATGCCAAGTCCTGCCCTGAGGAGGAAACAGGCAGGAGACATCTATGATTTTATTTCTGTCACAATCTGCTCCACAGCAGGAAGTCGACACCTGAGTTACATCATATTTATTGGGATTTTTCATCTCAGGCAAAAGTAGTTCATCACAGATCCACAGAGCAATTACTGTATAGATGCTGGTCGACTCCCTTCCCAGGTGTCTGTCTTGCCCCTAAGCAGCAGTGGTATTGATCCCAGGTTATTCTGTACTTCCAGGTGCATTTCAGAGGTACCTATAGCGTCAGAGTGGTTAATGTGAGAATAGCACAGGACTTAATTTGCCAAAACCATTAAAAATGCTTTGAAGCGGCAATTTATTGGCTGGACTTATCTTGTGCCCTGTGCATCATGGAATAGACCCCTGAACTGGATCAGTGGTGATGGGTGGCTGGAGGTCAGGGTGTGCCAGGCCGAGGCTGACTTGATTGGTGAACACTCTGGCCCTCTTTCCTCTTCAGATCGAACTATGCTGTTCTTAACAGCCCCCACTTCCATCCAGGTCTGCTCGGTCTCAATAAGCACAGCGGCCCGGGGGAAGGCTGGTCACGTGACCCAGGCCTGCAGTGGCCGTGCGTGAAGCTGCATTAGAGTCACAGTGCTGCAGAGAGGTTTGCCTGTAGGGCTTTTCCTCAGCATTAAGAACCAGTGCGGAACGGCGGCAGGCACGTAAACAAGGAGCAGGTCCTGTCATCGAAGACCCTTTATAGTCTAGGTGAAGACCACCAGAGAATAAGGGCCATTCAGAAGTGAAGAGAATGAGAAGTTAAAGTCAGCTGATGTATTTTTACAGCGTAGCGATTAAGAAGAGGAACCTGACCGGTCTCTATGCTTTCCTTGTAGGTCAAGGATTCCTGTGAGAACGGGCACTTTTCAAAAGCACCATGACGTAGCTCTCGACTCACATGCTATTCACACGGTGCTGTGGCAGAGCTATGGGGAAGGGGGGCAGACCCCCACACGTCTGGGTCTGCTGGATGCCCCTTTGAGCTGCTCTGACGGCCGGCCGGTGTTCAGTTCCCCATTGGCTCGCCACGGCCCCCCCAGATGGTCTTCTAAGCCCGCTGACGCCTCTATTCCTGCAGCAAAATTGGTGGCGTCGAAGCATGAAACAGCTCGTGGGGGGGGGGGGGGTAGCAAAGCAAGCAAACTAACTGTGAGGCTCTGATCTGCACGGCCGGTAACACCCTCAAATCCCCGCTAATTCAATTGGCCCTTAGTTGCCATTATTCTGGAGGGGGGGGGGGGTGTCAAGAGGGGCTGTTTTTGCTGGGGAAGAGCCCCCAAATCCACAGAGGCGATGAGACCTGTTCCATCATGCTGGGGACTCGGGGTCAAGCTGCACGTGCCGCTTTATAGCTCTGGCCTCTGTGGGTTTTCACACCTCACTGCTTGTCATCAGAGAGAGTGTGTCTGTATGTGTGTGAGTGTGTGTGTGTGTGTGTGTGTGTGTGTGTGTGTGTGTGCATGAGTGTCTGTCTGTCTGTGTGTGTGTGTGTGTGAATGAGTGTCTGTCTGTCTGTGTGTGTGTGTGTGTGTGTGTGAGTGTGTGTGTGTGTGTGTGTGCATGCGTGTCTGTCTGTGTCTGTCTGTGTGTGAGTGTGTTTGTGTGTGTGTGTGTGTGCATGTGTGTCTGTCTGTGTGTGTGTGTGTGTGTGTGTGTGTGTGTGTGAGTGTGTGTGTGTATACGTACAATGGCTGACACCGAGGAAATAAACATCCCAGTGAGTCTGGAGCAGAAATTCCTGGCTAGTTCTTAAAACTGAGCATTTCTCCAAACAAATGTTTGAAAGAAGAGAGAATGTAACACTGTGATGTATTATAAGACCCATAATTTACTCAGAGTGGAGAAAAACAAACAGCTGAGTGTAAAACACAGGAGGTTCTGGGAAGGGTGCAGGTGAGGACAAGAGGGGTCCAAGGTGAGGCGCTCTGTCACCTTATGGTGCGTCAGGGTTTGGAATCTGCCTCATTCGCCACATGTCTGGGTGGCTGTTGGCTGGTATTGCTGTGTGTGGAGTGGCGGTGAGGAGATGGAGCCCTCATCCCATACAGATGTGGAAGGTATGGGATACTCCAGATGGGATGCCGATCTGCACATGTGCGGGTGTTTTAGAGATGCCAGTTTGCCTGTGCTCCCTGTGCCTCTTGTACTCCCAGTGCACCCTGTACTCTCTGTGCCCTCTGTGGTCCCTGTGGTCTTTGTGCTTTCTCTGTGCCCCCTGTGCTCTCTGTGCTCTTTATCCCTTACTCTGCACAGCCTGCTCTACATTCACCTTGAGCGCTCAATGAGGAACATAAATAAATAACAATGTAAAGATGGGCTCCTCGGAGCTGCCCCTGTGTGTGATCTGTCACTCTGAGGGAGTGTATGACGCCAGCTTTATGGCCTGTCCGGGAGCCTGAAATAAGGTTAATGACAGATGGGGATTCTGTTATTTAAAGACATCCTAAGCCCCCGCCGACAGGCTCAGTATGGGAGCCAGGTCTACCAGGCCGATGCTAAATGAGCATGATGCACCACGATATTAATCAATGAAAAATGACTGCGCGGGAAGACCGGCTATGCCAACATTTAAAAGGATTACTCAGTCAGTGACCCATTTTCTCCAGGGCCATTTTCTGCAAGGGCAGAACACATGCGTCACATGACTCAAGACTCACCCTCCCCGCGCCCCCCAGCCCCCACCTCTGCTGCTGCAGCACAGGACGTAACACCCTTGGAGTCGAGATGGCTGTTTGATAATTGTCTGCTTCCACTTTTCCTTTCAGGTCACTTCAGCCAGACGTGGCCTGGGTATTTCTGCCTTTAGCTACTTGGTTGTTGTTCGTTTCCTGTTTTACGCTTGCGGGAAATCACTGACACAAAAATGTTAGCAAAAATGGGTCATTATAAATAGGGATGGGATGGCACAGAGCTTCATGGAGAGCCATGTTAGCTCACAGGGATGGATGGCATGGAGCCCCATAAAGAGCCTTGTTAGCTCACAGGGATGGGATGGCATGGAGCCCCATAAAGAGCCTTGTTAGCTCACAGGGATGGGATGGCATGGAGCCCCATAAAGAGCTTTGTTAGCTCACAGGGATGGGATGGCATGGAGCCCCATAAAGAGCCTTGTTAGCTCACAGGGATGGGGTGGCATGCAGCCTCATGGAGAGCCCTGTTAGCTCACAGGGATGGGGTAGCATGCAGCCTCATGGAGAGCCCTGTTAGCTCGCATACCCAGGCCTCTGCGGTTGATTCCTCTCAGTTTGCATGTTCTCCCCATCCTTGTGACAGTCTCCTGCCACAGTCCGAAAAACAGTTAGAAATGGTGTCTCTAGTGTTTACCTGCCATGAGCTGCCATCCTTTCTGGGGGGGGGGGGTCCCCTGCTTCGTACCTAGTCTGCTGGCACAGGTTATAAGTGCTTGGGGAAATAAAGAGATGATGTTGTAACTCTTTTCTAATAATGGCCTTGAATGACTGTTGAATATAAACAAGAGCTTGTTTGTTGCCGAGGCCCCTGCCATCTCGCAGTCTGACTGGGAGCCGTGACAGCGGGATGGGTGTCAGCGTGCAGCTCTTAATGACGAAGTAAGGAAGACATTGAAGGTTTTTCCAGGAAAAGGCTGACTATGGGCTGCCAGGAGTTTGGTGTGGATCTGCTGCAGAGCCTGGTGAATGAGTGTCTGTCTGTGGGCAGCCTGAATTGTGGACCCCCCCACTCCCACCAGACTGGGGAGACTAATGCTCACGCCACACTTACCCATCTGCCACCCTCCATACTGGGCATGTTCACATCACCCTTACCCGTCTCTCACTGTCCCTATTGGGCACTCTCACACCACCCTAACATGTATGCCACCCTCCCTACTGGGAACACTCACACCACCTTTACCTGTCTCTTACTGCCCCTCAAACACTTTATACACCACTGATTGGTTCCCATATAGGGGGAAAACTTTATCTGGCCGATAAAATCCAGTTTAGGGCTAAAAGACGAAGACTAACCTAGACTGCCTGCAGACTGACTGAGATTTCCCAGGCGATTACTAGAAAGGGGGACTTCTATTTTGTATTATTTAATAATTGCTGTCTGGTTTTATTATGGTGGTCCTTCCTCACTTTCGTTTCTGAGATGCTTTTGCTAGGCTTCCCCTGCCGCCCTCTCTGAGCGTCTGACCTCCCTGAGTGACTCTGCTCCGCCCGCTGTGCTGGATTGCTGGGAAGCTTTTGCCCTCTCACCCCTAATCCTGTCAGGGTTAATTAAATGTGAAGAGGAACACCAGCGAGAAGCTTTGCTCTGTTTGTTCGACACCGCAGATAATTTGGGGCCATGCTGAACTCGCGGTCTAGGTCAGGTGACTGAGATCAAAGGGCCTGCTGGGTGGCTGCCCCCCAGCCTCATTACGTGCAACACAGAGGTGTGTTTGGTAGGGTTCGGAGGCGGACGGTAGGCGTACACATGATACACCTCATGCATCACAGCTTGGCCTCATCCTCTTAACAAACTCAGCCTCATTGGACCCCCCCCCCCCCCCCCAGAAGTAACCTGTTTGGAGGATATATCAGGTGATTTAACTTTCATTTGGCAATCCGTTGGTGGGGGGCAGGCACATGTTCTTCTGAGGTCAGCAGAGTGCAGCTCCTTCCTCACCTTGACAGATACATGCCCCCTCCGTGGTCAGTTGGCCCCTGCTGACTTCCTATTGGTGGTGTGTCAAAGCGAAGCCAGCCTCCTTTTTACAGACAGCTGGGAAAAATGCGGGCACTGGGGCGGGGAGGGGGCTCACATGCCTGCTCCAGGGAGAGTCGCCATTGCAGCCGTCAGTCAAGGCCTATATATAAATGATATATGAGGCCTTTATGTACAGAGTGGGTGATTTCCAGTTGCAGGGTTCCAGGGTTCCTTTTTGTTTGTCCTGCGTGGTCATGGGCACAGCTCTGTTTCTGTGGGAATGCCGCCTACATTGGGGGGCAGGGGAGGGGGGGGGGTCCACCTGTATCCTCCAGTCATTTTCCAGGACAGTTGGTGAAAAAAGCAAATTAATATCAATACAAATAAAAATAATAATGGTGGTTTCGATACTTTTTGAAGTCTGTTTTTCAGTCAGTATTTCGGTCAGTCTTTGTTACCTGGTGCTGTGGACCGCAGATCCTTGCAGTCCATGGTGAAGCATTTTCAGTCGCAATAATCGGTGAATGGGGTCCCGCAGCCGCCAGCAGCAGAGCCGAGGTGGTGCTTCTGGGTCGACCGTGTGCTGCACGGCTGGGGATTTCTACAGCGTCCCGGTGATGCGCATTAAGGTGCGACGCCCTTATTTCCAAAAGTGATGCAAAGGCTACAGGACTTTGTAAAAGCCAGAGCACGATGAATACTCTACGCACACACACACACACGCATACACACATAAACATGCACACACACACACTATACATCCTATTGTCATATACAAACATCTTGGGGTCAAAGGTTATCTTCATCTCATGTCTGTACAGTGAAGGAAAATGTTTTAAGTCTGTGTTTTTTTAATGTACTCCAAAACATGCGCATTTAATCTGGACACATAACGTCCTTGTGCTGGGTTTTACTAGGTTTTTTACACCCATTTTTCACAGTTAAAAACACCTGTTTTCTGAGTTTTATTGTGAAATTTCACCAGCAAAACGTAGCCTGTTGGCGTCATTCTCTGGCTGAAGTAAAGATGTTTTCCCACTCTGATTATTGTTGTAGACACAATTACAATGAGCAAAGGCACACGACATAATCCACAGCATTTGCTTAATAAGTCATGTGTGAAATTATCCACTAAATTAACATTTTGAATCTAATTTACCCACGTCGTTGCAAAATATTAAGGAAGACGTCTTTGTAGGAACATTTTGTCAAAACATGGTTTCTTCACTGTCCGTGTGTTTCTTTGGAAACTTTCTGCGTGAGAGAGGCTCCCCTCCACGACTGCCTCAGGAGGATTGTGGAGACCTGGCGGGGAGGGGTCCCCTCTTTTTGAATTTGCAGCTCCTCCCTGCTTCATGTATGTCTCCTCATGATTTTCTGTTGCTGTTATTGCTTAGCAAAGACTTAAACCCACAGCGACTTGCATTCTTTTGTATCTGTCCACTTTGTTTGTTCAGCTGCATATTTTCCATTAAATTGCAGAGGCTTGACCGTCGGTCCCCTAACCTCCATACGCTGTCGGCTCTGCGACGGGCAGCTGGCGCTATCCAGCTAGGATTTGAAAGGCCTGAAAGTTTGCACGACTCCACGCCTGAGCGCTTACAGCTTGGGCTTCAAAGCCTCTATAGGTCTTGCTTCAGGATACCAAGGCTGGTAAATAGCGGGGGCTGTTTTTTTTTCCAGTGGGAGTTGGACGAGCAGCTAGCGGTGTTGGCATTTACCCGGCTCAAATAGCTGCCTCGGCATCACAGACTCTGGGGAACCGGCGTGTGGGTCCAGCAGTGCTGCAGGCTAATGAAACATTCGGGCAGGTCTGTGGATTTGAAAAAAAGGCAAGATGCAAGATGAGAGTCGGGGAACTGGGCAGTGTGGAAACTGTCGAGGGTTTTGCTCAGCGTTTCGTTTTGTAGGGCTTCATGAGGAAGACTTGTGTTCACAGCCTGTTCCTCTAAAAATGACTGACGAACCTTCTACACAAATCTGTACCCAACTGATCCACCATTTTCCTGCTAATCCGATAAGTCAACATGTTGTGTTTTGGTATAAATTTAATATGTGACCATTAAAGTGTTTACAGCCAAATCGGTCCTGCCTTATTATTTGTCTAGCGTGCACTTGGTTGTCAGAAACGCTCATTTTTGCTTGGGCCGCTTCCCTGCGTCCCATTACCCAGGGTGAGGCTGCCAGCTAGCTGGAGGAATTCTCCATTCCCCATTCCGGCGATGTAAGCTTTGGATGGGAAACGCGGTAACTTCGCGGGCACCGCGGTCACAGAAATGCCCACCTCTCACCCGCGAACCCTCTGAATCTGCCTCCAAAATACACAGGCCGGGAAGTTGCTGGAGTCCGTCGACGGTGCCTCACGCTGAGAGCCAGCTGCCCACCGCTTATCCGAAGCCGCCCCTGCCAGGGAGACTCTCAGCTGCCACGTTCGATTTCCTTTTCCGACCAAAACTGCCGCTAGATCAGGGGGAATGAAGGCCCCTGTAAGTTTGCGTTGATTCTCATTCAAGCGATTTTGCATATTTTTTGAGTTTCACATGAGTTGTTAGTTACCGATGCATCCTGTCCTTGGTTTCATTCAACATATATCATGTGACACCTTCACGTTTGGGAAATTTGTATCCAATTATATCATTTAAGCGATAGCAAGTCTCAGAGGAGTTTCCGGAGAGGCCGGTGTGGTTTTTGGGGAGGGTGGCAAGGCAGCTAATTAGAATATTATTCGAGTTAATTAAGGCTGGGCTGCATATTAGCTCCCTTCCCCCACCTCTTTGTGTAATCTAATTATGGGTTGTGTGGTTTTCCAGTTCCATCAAATAAAGTCTGACCTGCTCCTGCTGAGAACCCAGGGAAACCCCATCTTTACAGAGTCTGAGGTGGTGCTCAGTTCATAAACAAAAAGAAACTGACGTCGGAAATATCCATCACCATAAAAATGCTTGTGGTTTATAGCTATGACTGTGAGTAGTCTATTTTCTTTTTTTTTGCGTTTTTACTGATGAAAATGATCAGCTCTGCGATGGGATTGGCCGACATTGACTTAAGGGGTTGCACATATTGCCAACATGCTCTCCCTCATAAAATACCTTATGATTTCCTTCAGTCCCCAGCATACGGTTTCTTCTGGAAAATTTGAATTACTTGACGCTAGCTGGCCTCCGACTGAGAATATTACCGAGCTCAGCGCACACTGCTGTCTGACCACAATGAATTGAAGTTTGGTTAAGGAACAAAAAACGTTGTTGAGACAGCAGTGACATTCTTAAAAAGACACATACAAGCACACACACACACACACACACACACACACAGTAGGGTAAACATATCTTCATGAGGACCGCTCCTTCATTTCTATGGGAAAAATGCTAACGCTAACTATGACAACCTTAATCCGTACCCAGCCTTAACTACAAGAAATAAACAAAATACAAGACTTTTGGGTTTTTTAGTTTTTTTTGATTGCTGTCATATATTTTCCCCACATTGTAATATATACATGCCCACTGGATCTTAACTGGATATGATTATTAATAATCCTGTTGCGAAAACAGATCCACTAGTAGGTTTACCTTGGAAAAATAAGGTTTTTTTATTAAATTAAGTGTCGTGTTAAATTGTTGGGGAAAACTCAGGCATCATTATATTTCTCCTTTATAAAAAATCCAGTAGTTACTTTTATTTAAGCTGCCAGTGCACCTGTGTCTGCCTGTCAATTATTAAAATGATTGATTAGCTTTCAGCAAAATTAATCATGTATTAAACGTGGTGAAATATACAGCTTGGGTGTTAATGCAGCCACTTGTGTTGTGTGTATAATGTTGATATTTTTCATTTTAGAGTGCTTGGTCTCCGGCCTAGTTCCACGACGTGTATTTAATACCGCGCTAATCAGCTTATGCTATGTACATTGGCAACACGCCACTGAGATTAGGGCTGCCGCTAACAGCGTGCCGTGGTCACGTGACAGGTCTGGTGAGGGAGGCGCCGCGATGGGAGAGGCGCTCTCCATGCTGTCGTCGTCTCTCTCTCTTCCTCTTTACTAGCGTATTCCCTTTTTGGGCGTTTGAGTAAATCTCGAGGGAGATGGACCTAGAGTGAGGTTGTCCAAAAATGTCCTTCCATCTTCAGGAACTTCCGAACATGGGCCGCTTTCCACGCGGGCGTGGGCCGTTTAGCTGGCTCCTGCCACATCAGAAAGGCACGGAAGCCCTCGGAGGCTTTCATCTCGGCGTTAAACGAGGCCGAAATGAGAGGCGTGGTGCTGGCAGCTTCCGCCCATCTGGACGTGGATCAGTCGCTGCCGCTTCCCTCGCCCCTCTCGCTGAATGCTTAACTGACCCAGCTAAAGATTCCCTCACAGTTTCACACTCTCTCCTGCTTTCTCTCGGTGCATCACGTCAGCTTCCTTCATTACGGAACTTCCCTTCCGCATCCTTTATCCTGAGTGTGAGCCCTGCAGAGGGGAATCTGTACCGTGCTGTTTCACTTTGGCCCCTCATGAATCACCCTGCTATCTTTGCTCTGGGGATGGCGATATTCAACCCAAGGTTTCTTTTTGCTTGGCCGTGCTAAGCAGCTGTGTGAGTAGAGGTTCCAGGACGCACATCAATGCAAATGTTTTGAACAGTAGCAGATTAGGGTCTGGAGTAATCTGGTTACACGTTCAGGCAGCTACATCTCTGTACCATTTCTGTTCTCTCTTTCGTTAAGATTACTGACCATATGGCTACAAATATTATTTGATGAAGGATTTAAGGTTAATTTATAACAATCTGCATGCATTCATCAGTACTTAATGGTGGTTATGGTTTGTCTGGCTGGTGCAGAGCTATTAGAGACCATATGGCTGTCTGGGAGCCATGGTGGGGCTCTGTAATGAGATCGGGGGGGTGGGGAGTCTGGAGTTACAGCCCCCCCTAAATGTTCACGCACACAAATGCGGGGGGTGGCTCGTGTTTGCGATCTCTCTCCAGCGGCCTGTTCAGTGAGGATGGGCTCCTGCAGAAATGGTGCCCCCCCCAGATCCCCCAGTAGCCCAATTACTGTCAAATCTTGTCTTAGATGTTCCCTGTAATCCCCCACACACCGCCCTCAACCCCC
>JAABNX020000046.1:35819476-35832275 GCA_015163995.2 Mormyrus lacerda | reverse complement strand
CCCCCCCCGTATCTTTCGGGGCTGTTTGGCATTATACGGTAGGCATCCGAGATGGTCACTTTGCAGGTGTAGTATTATGGACAAGTTGGTCCCAAGGAATATAATTGACATTAGGTGGCTTTGGGGTGTGTGTGTGTGTTGGGGGGGGTGGTCATGCGGAGTAGCCCCCTACTCCCCCCCCCATGCTTCATGCCATGTCTAAACGCCGCTCATTCCACTAAGCCTGAGTGTGAGATCTTCTGTTCTTGCTCTGTCAGACGCAGTAATACCATATTACCAAAGTACATATTTGTTATATTTTTGCGGAGTGAAACTTCTTGTTGTAATGAAATGAGTCTAATTAGTGCTGGGATAATTTTGGTAATTAGCTTCTAATGAGGACGCTTTCTGAAACAAAAGGCTGTGCACAGACAGCAGTACGTTGGAATGGGAACTGACTATTCCAGTTTAGGCATCGTGCCAGAGCTTGTTCCCGGCCCAGGATCCTTAGCCCTCCCTCCAGTAAACAATAATGATTTGGTTTTCATGAGAAGGCTCTCTGATTTCTGTTCTAAGACTTAGTTTCCATGAATTGTCCATGAGCCCTTTCTGCTCTGATGGCCGTTTTTGCCGGAATATCGAATACATTTGTAGAGATTGGTTGTGGCTTTGGCTCTGCCCTTGTCACCCTGACCACAAATAAAAATCCCCCTTCCGGGATGCCACAGGGCGTAGGTGAGTGGGACGGCGGGCTGAGCCTGAGGATTCCCCTGGGGCGTCCCTCCACACACTGGCTGTTTGGGTGGAGAGGAATATGTGGAGGCCTGATTGTTTTAGCAGACTGATAAAGTGTCTCTCGCTGGGGGCACAGATGCACCATGCTTCACTCGGAAGGGGGGGGCGCACACGGGGCGGGGCTGTGGAAGAGACACATGGGGAGATGAGAGAGCATCAGCTGTCCTTCCAGGCGTGATGCAGACAGGTCCCTCCGCGTGCGGCTGCACTCGGCGGCTGGGCGCCCCCGTCTTACCTCTTCCTGGCTTCAGCCAACCCTCCCTGCTTACTCGGTCCGCTCCTCCTGCTTTGTGCTCCACGCTCCCGTTCTGTCTGCCCGTGCCCCCGTGGAGTGCTGCCCGGATTGGGGGGGGTGTGCGATTGGCAGGGGGGGCGTCGGCGGCCGGAGACATGTGTCTGGCGACGCGCTCGTCTGTGAACCTGTCTGCCTCTCTGTCTGCTCGCGGCGTCCGCCTCCCCATCTGCCTCTGCCTGCCTGCCTGCTCGCGGTTCCCCGAGTCTGTCTGTGTTTCTGTGTGTCTGTCTGTCTCTCTGTGTATGTGTGTCTGACCCCATTGTCCGTCTGCCCGGTCATTTGCTTCTCTCTATTTGTCGGAGTTTCTGTCCAGTTTTCCCCGGCCTGCCTTGCCTCTCCCTCCCCCCTCGGCTCCGCAGGCCTGAGGTGTCAGAAGAGGATCGCACTTCAAAACCGCGTTTGACACCTGGGCTCCTGCTGTAAGTGCGTAGCGGGACTCTGTGCCAAACTCCTCGGGGCCCAGGAGCAAATGCTGCGCTTCCCTCTATCCCCTCAGCTGTGAAAACATCCTCTCGCGGAGTCAGAGCGGCGGGCACTTAGGGGCTGTGCGGGGGCCCTTGTCCTCACACGCACCTCGCCCGTGTGTGTTTGTGCTTGTGTGTACGTGTGCACGCTTGGAGCTTCTGCCACGCTCGTCTCTGCTCTCTATTACTGCAGGTGGCCCAGCGTCCGCCCACGTGCCACTTTGTCATTTTGGAGTAACACCGAAGATTCCCGGTGATTCCCGGATGCGAGAGGACGCGCTGAAGTCTCACAGACATTCCCTGCTTTGCTTCTGAGAACATCTCAGGCCTGAGAGCTTTAGACAGGGAAGACTAATGTCCTGTATTCTTACTTACAGAGGCAGGAGCATGATGAAATCTTTAGTGCGTGAGAATAAACGGAAAACGTTTATGTGCTGTTAGTGTACAACACACAATAGACTTTGAAAACAACAACAAACAGCCTCTAAACACCCTTAAAAGCTTCACCCCAGATGTGATGAGCAGCCCGGCCCCGATGGGCTGTCTCACGCCTGCGCGGGCTGGCTCGCGCTTTTCCCGGGGGTGCTGTGCTGTGCTGGGATGGGGGACAGCTTGGTATGCGGATCTGTGAGCTGCTGAGCTTCTTCGCGCTTTTCTGGTTCTCGCTGCTGTTTTGTGTGCAGTTCGGTTGGTTAGCAGTAGCATTTTCTTTAGTTTTATTCTTTAGGTCTATTCTGTTGGCACAAACTAGTACATCTGTAGGTCTTTGGACATAACAAGGAACTTTTAGTCTGTGTAGATCCATTGAGTCTTTCATTTAGTTACTCAAACTGCCATAATATAACAATGCTGTTTTAATTGTAATACTTTCACCTAAATCGCAAATAAGACTTAAATCTGTCAGACTGTCATCTGAAATGTTTACTACCACTAACAATTTTTCATTCTAGGAACATTTACTGAACATTACGATTAAAGTATAGAGTGTCCAGTTTTCCTGATGTTCCCAGAACATTATTTCACTGCTACAGCTTCTACTACAGCTATACCAAATATATGGTGTGTAAAGCAGTGGGTAACAACAGGTCATGGGTTCAAGGCTGGACAGTGTGTTTGCAATATACACATGTAACACTTTTATAAAATAATATTTTATTATAAAACAATGTTGCTCAGCATGAATTGTGTTAAAAGGATGTTCAGGTAGAATATTATCATGCTAACATTTATCAGAACCTTAGTTAAAATGTAAAAAGTGGAAATGAACGTTACAGTAAGACCGTTCCCTGCCAACCTGAATATAACGTTCCCTGTTAGCGGTCCTCTCATGTTACCATACAGTGCAGGCTATTTGGAGACAGGAATCCATGTAAAACACAGAGTATTTAGACTGTGGGAGCTAACTGGAGTACTTAGAAGAAACCAACATTAACACTGACTTTAACAGAGCCAGGGTGGGACATCGGACACGACACAAGGCCGCTCCTGCCTCCCTACTCGCAGTCACTAAGCGGTATTTGTGGATTATTGCATCGCTGTTTGACTTTAAAATACAAACGTGTTTGTTCACCTGCAGGAATATGATAACACAATTAGATATAATACTCCACAAGCCTCCTCTGAAGGCCCATATAAAATGGCTGAGGCAGGGGTCTTGCTTTTCTCCCTGCAATCAAGTCTCTGTTTGCCTTGGTGCCACCGCTTCTCTGCTACTGTGCGTGACTAAACGCTTGGCACCCACCAGCCCCTGGAAGCGAATTCCAGCCGCCGCCGAGAGCTCCGGGGGGCTGGAGGGGGGTCCCCGCTCTGCAGCGTCTATGGGGTGGGCAGGGCGTAATTAGGTATGACCGTTTACAGAGCCCCTGTCTTTGTTTTCATTGGGTTAAGGCCACTCTGATAGATCAGACATGTAGGATAAGGCTGGACTTTAGTAGGAAAACAATAAAACAAACGTATCTGCGCTGTGTTTCAGGGGCAAAATGGATACTGGTGTGATTTCCATGCATGTTATCACCTTGTATCAGGAAGGAGAATGTGTCATTAGTTTGTGTGCGTTGTAGCTCATGTGAAGCATGATTCTACTATGATGTTGTTTTCTCGATCGCTGCTTATTTGTTCAGAGTGAGCAGCTTGCAGCGGCCCTTTCCCTAGATTGCCGCATATATCGATTTCCTGAGACAAGACTGAGATCCCCCTCCGCACGGCCAAGACAAGCCTCTTAGCAGGACCCCAGCCAGCTGCAGGCTGCTTCTCACTGTCTCTCCAGCCACTTGATTCTGGGCTCTGCCTGAATTGGGTGCCAAAGCCGTTCTGCATCCTGGAGAGAGTGGATAGGGTCCTGAATTTGAGAATCATCCCCCACCATTCCAGATCCTCTTTCCATCCGTGTGTCAGCTCATCAACAAGCAATCAAAGCTTGACAGTTTTAAAAAAAAAAAAAAGATAAAGATTTGTGTTTACCGTGCTTGACACCTGGCATGATGTCTGCGTCTGAGATCATTAACGTTAAAAGCGATGGTGGTCGATACAGATCTACACTCTCCAGTTTGTCTAAAAGCCTCACTCTCCTAAGCACCCAGATGTCGCTATAAAACAGCCTCCCACATCAGCAACTGAGATCCACTCTACACGGTTGTTAATATCCCTGACATCATAAACAATATGAGACTCATAATTACAAGATTTATTTCCAGCGATTGATTTTAAACCAACACAAACCCATACGCAGTCTAACCTATTCAATGTGCCACTATTTTCCCTCTGCATGACAGAATGATTTTCATAAGCCACATGTCCCTTCGCTGATTATCAACTAAGAAGTGTGACATTTGGAGCAACATATCGGACTTTGTTTTGAAAAAATAAATGGCACCAAAAAGTTTACTTTTAATTTCACCAAATTTGCCCATCTGTGTTTAATAAGAGGGTTTGCTGGTTGGATTTACCTCAACCTGGATTCCATTTCATTTTAATAATGGTCGTTTTTGTGATTGTGTGTGTCATGGCTGAAGCTGCCAAACATCCAGTGAGAAAAGGCATGGTGTCCTTCATGAGTAACAGGGACAAAATCCTGGTTTTCTATGGTCCTTGTGCTCATACAGAGAAGGTGGACTGGAAGTCTTTGTGTATGTGGTAGAAAGTACCCTGATTATGCCGTATCTTTGTTCGGAAGACTGTATAATGTGGCATGACTGAGGGAATTGAACTTTCTTATAACTATGAAAATCATGTTCTTCTTACTTTTTGAAAGCCGCTTTACACTTGACCTTGGCATTAGCCTCTTGCAGAGGGAGAAAATGCAGCTGGTTCTTGAAAGGAGGCCTTTTCCCTCAACAGCAGACATGGTAAATAAATCTGGAGCTGATCTTGTGGCATTTTGTGTAGAGAATAATTCCTCAGGTGGAAATTTCAGTGTCTGTGAGAGAGCAAAAATATGACTGATCTCTTTCAGAGTGCAATCTGTCTGTGACAGTGGAAATGAGGCTTCAGACTGCATTATTTGCTGCTAAATTTCCTGTTATTTATGCCATGGCACACCGGCTGAGCCTTCAGTGTGTCCTGCAAAGCAGTGGGTTTACTGGGGGGATGTAGGATGAGACGCTAGCACTGCATTGTGGATAGCCTCAGGTTACTGGTGGCTATCCTGTCATATTTCCAAATTGCGTTACACTTTTGTAAATCTTCTTGGACATTCAACCTAAGGAAACACGAGAGTATAGTTTCCACTCCCTCTCACCTTTCTTTTTACTCAAGAAAAACCAAAAGCTTCCTTATATCAGCTGCTACCGTCGGTTATATCAGTAGTTGGTAATTTCGGGTAAGAGGAGGGATCTTGGCCCCTGACTTTTTCCACCCCCGGAACAATCACACGGTCTCCCCATTCCACACAGCCGTGCAGAAAAAAATCTTCGCCCAGTGTTCAGCCAAGCCTTACATGTCGTGCTGAGCCAAAAGGCTGAGAGACTGGCCCATATCTGGTCAGGGAAGACAGATTTACTCATCTGCTGACAGTCAAAGCCGCAGAAAGCCGTGCAGATGATTCCATCATAGTCTGCCGCAGAGCAGAGCAGTGTTGTGCTTCTCTGAGTCTGTGAACTGCAGGGCAAATTGCCTGATCCCGCACGGTGGGCAGAACAGCTAACCTGCCGTGTAATTCGGCAAATTCCCCTCATCCGACTCCTCTTAGCCGCCGAGCGTGATGTCGGGGGTTGTGGGATGAAGTCTTGCCACTTGCACTGCAGTTCCTTGGTCTCCTCACTCTCCCCCTTGTAATCACTTAACCATCATTCTGTGTTCTGCAGTGTTACAATGGGGCTTGAGGATTCTCATCGCAAGGTCATGTCCTTAAGCAGCTTACCCTTACAAGCTGGGCGGTATCCCTCACAATATAAGGCTGGCTCTGAGCTTGTTTTCATACGGGTCCTATTTCTAAATTAGTTGAATCTCCAGCTTCAGAGATTTGGGTTGTTAGCAGAAAGCTTTATGGTTTTATTCCAGTTTGTTACTCAGATGATCATCTGAAGAAGGTCCCCATCGGCCCTGGGCTTAAACCAAGGTCATTAGAGCTTGAGCCAAAGTCATGGTCAGCTTCTCTGTGGCATATGCATTTAGGGTGGAGTTGGCCTCCATCAGCAGTCGGAGGTCTTCCTCAGAATTACAGACCAGCATGGTGCTCAAGAAACAAGGATGCTGGCTACTGGTTGAGAGGACACTGATGCTTACGGTTTGATGCTTGATGAGCAAAATCCACCTGGCTTGGAATGATTACAGCTGCCAGGATGGGGCTAGCAGATCAGCAGGCAGAGTGGTCAGCAGGCGGGTGGTGTTTCTCATTTTATTAGCGTCAAAGACCAACAGTAGCATGGGGAGCCTCGATTCAGCTTCAGTTCTGCTACACGCTGGTCACCTTCTGTCCCTTTCATTTAGCGTTTTAAACAGCCTGCTTTCTCAGCAGTATGGTTTGCCCTCAGATCCAATCCACTTCTCTGTTACACTTGATTTCATCTGTGTGTTTGTTGACTAGAATTAAAAGAACTGCAGTTTTGTTCATATTACTAGTATGGGAATATATTATATTTTTAAACAAATCTGCATTTTTAAATCCTGGCTTGATCGTGGTTCTGTTAGCAGAAGGCTACACTGAGCAGCAGGTTGCTTCCAGGTTCTAAATTTATGACAGCAGTACACAAGAATAAGGTGAAACTGGAGACACTGGGAATGACCAGAAAAAGGCCAGGCAAAGGGAGGAAGCAACATTCTAATACAAGAGATGACCGTTAACTTATCTGACTGTTTCTCATGAATCGTAGGATGACATCAAGTGACCTTCGAAAGGAATGGGAAACATTAAGTGCAGGTGTGAGGTGCACTGCTAGGACAGTTCATATCAGGCTCCTAGAAGTAGGACTGACGTCCCATGAAGCAAGGAAGAAGCCCTTCATTAATGAGAAACAGGGAAGATCCAGGCTGTAGTATGAAGAGAAAGAAAATCCTTGTCCAGGGCCTTGCTGGAATATCATGCAGCAGGAGAGTGCTGTCCAGTAGAGAAACTCTACATTCCCTGCCCTCATTTGCTGCTTTACCCCCAACCATCCCAGCATTAGGACTGACCTTAGCCTGGAGCAAACCGCTTCTATAGTGACTGCCTGGCACATTTAGAACATTCTGTGTCATACTCACCTCTCAATTCATTTATGCAAATTCTGTACCTAGTTTTTTTTCTCTTTTCCTCCACACGTCGCACCCTAACAGGTCCTTAGGGATGGTGACATGGTGCGACCTTTAGATTGAGAGCTCATATGCACCGGCATTGGCAGGGACAGCAGGGTAGACCTCTGGTGCCGTGGATCATTTACGCCACGTAATGAGAAGGGGTTCGGGGTATTAAGGAGGGTTTAATGAGGAAGGCAGGCCCCTGGGACTGAGCCTGACATCCCGCTGCAGGTCACATGACTGGTGCTTGAGCTTCGGCAGGGGAATCTAAAGCATGCAGGGCGGGTGCTGCCTGCCGCGTTGACGTAGCATCTCACCGGCTAGCTCGTTTCGCTGTTGCCAGTAGCTCATTTCCTTTGACACCATGGATACATACGCATGTGTCTGACAGGGATGCTTTTACCACCAATCTGCTCATCGTAAGAGCCAGGAGGCCCTGGTGATATGTGGTTGCATAGGTGCGTCTCACTCCAGGGCCACCTCTATAGAGATATGATGGCACTTTTTTCTACTGCACTGACAAGCAGGCCGAGACTCTACACCATCCCTTACTGACCCCCCCCCCCCGCCATTTGAATCCCATCACGATGCCTAGCTTTCTGTGAAAGACCCTCCAAAGGTGATGCGGGTCAAATCAACCGTGCGCACCTCAAGAGGGCTTTTTGTCAGTTATGTTCCTGCTTTGGTGCGTTTCTCTCGTGCATGAATCCACGGATTTCTCTTCAGAGAAAATCTGCCCGATTTCTCTCTTGCTGTCTCCTGCCTGCTCCCCCCGTCCCGCTCGTGCGCACACGCCCACGCACACTCGGTTGCACTCACGTGCATGTATCCTGCAGACCGATGTGCTTGCAGCATCATTAGAGATTCAATTTTCTCCAAATTTAGAGAGCGATGGAGAAGCATAAATCAATAAAGAGGAGAGATCAAAATAATCCAATGAGCAATTCCAGGCTCTTACCTACAATTAGTACTTCGTGTCCATCTGATGTCTTTCTCACATGTGCACACCTGAGGTGTCTGATCTCTTTCATGCTCTCACACAAACTCAGGCCCACACATGCACACAGACAAAGCACATTCTGAGTGTTATAAAACTCTTTGCTTTGCAATAGCTTCTCTTTCATTTGAACACACACAGTCATGCACATGATTTGGTATCTACGTCTTTGTGGGGACTTTCCATTCATTTCTATGGGTATAATCATAATCCCAGCTATGATAACCTTAATTCCTACCCAGCCCTAACCTTAGCCATAGGTAACCAAACAGAATACAAGACTTTTGGCATTTTTAGATTTTTATAAAATTGAATTTCTCCTTGTGGTGACTGAAAAATATGCCCCCACAAGGTCAAAATAACAGGGTTTGGGACATTTGGTTCCCACATTGTAATATATACATGGCCACATCCACATATGCACACAGATTCATACACATTGTAATCTAACTGTGCTCATGGCATCATTACTTCCAGGCCACTGTGATTAATTACTTTCAATAAAGCAAATAGAGTCGCTCATGTCCGGATCAATCTTTTCCCCAGTTCTACGCCAGGCGCTGTTGCCAGTAATTGTCAAACCTCTTGTTGTATGAAATGAGGGTGTTTCTGAGTCCTAAACATGTCGTGGCCTCAATTTCCTACTCCAGTGCCTCCCTCATCTCCACCGCTGCGTGCCTGGCGGGCTTTCGATCCCTGGGATGAGCGTCGTTGTGCAAGGGCTCTTACTGCGGAGGATTCTCATGAACCAGTCTTAGCTTGTTGTCATAGCTCCAAGTAAGGATTTGGCCTGGGTCTTGCTCCTACCAAGTACAACAGCACATAATAGCACTAGACAGAGCAGTGACCTTTTCCTCTAGTGCTTCCAGTTTCCAGACTTGGAGGCCTTGGAGGGCAAGCCTACAATACATGAGTCACCCTTGGATCTCTGGCTAGTTCCACTACAGCACAGATTAGTTTGTAAACTTTGGGTGTCTATGGTTCCACTTCATTTTGTAAATGTTACCACGCCATCAGTACATGGCCTAGGAATCAGTTATAGGGAAGAAGGCCTTCCACGGGATTTCAGGAATGTATGTTCATTAACTTGATGATTTGGCAGGTGTATAGTTCGCTAAGGAAGGTCTATAAGATCAAGTGAATTGTTGGTCAATAAATAGCAAATAATTGAGCCCAGTCTCTACTTTCTTTTACCTCCTGCTCCAATTATAAGGTGGAACAAGTCAGCATGAGGCTCATCAGAGAGTTAAATTGCTACAGCATGAAGTTTGCAGCGCAGGCTGTCCGCTGGGGGATTGGGGCCCCTGTTATTTAGGCCTGTGAATGTGCTGCTAGTTAAAGTATGTTTATCTGCTGATCGCTTGGGAGATCTCTGCATCTGCGTTCCTGCAGCCCAGCTGCAAATCCTAGTGGTGGTGGGGGGGCTGGATTAATTCTTCTACCCCCTTATTTTACCCGTTCTTCCTCTTTCTTCCCCTGTCATCCACAGCTTGACTTTCAGGGTGCAGAATCATACATGGTTTCCTGTTACCGGGATCAAGGGTGAGATGGGTGCGGGAACACTTCCTTATCAGTAGTCAGGATGTCGATGAGCGGGGGCCACTTTGAACTCAGTGCCACATATGAGAAAAACGAGGAGGGGGGGGGGGGTAGGTTCTCGATGAATCACGGCTACCTCTTGTTTGATGTCCTTGTAGCCTAAAACACAACTGCCAATGAATCACTTCCAACTCCAGGCATAGTACATGATAATTCCATTTCAAGTTCTCAGCTTCAAAATGATTTGCCTCCTAGTGCCTCCAAGTCTCTGATCAGGGAAAGATTTGAGCAAGATCAGAGCTCAGAGGTGCAGAATGAGCCATTGAGCTTGATACCTCCCTGGCCTCTGCGAGAAGAAAAGCCTCATGTTGCGGTTACTGTACTTACATTAGATTTGGTCTGTGTCTTACCAGATGCTACTGTTTTAGCCTCTTTAGTCTGTTATTGTTAGCACATTTCTTTTTACATTGTTTACTCCATACAGCTGTGCAGGATTGCTGATGGAGAATTTTTGACGTTCCTCTGTACTGTCTAGTTCAAAACGGCATTTCAGAAAGCGTTAAGATCGCTTGTCATTCTTCATCTTGTTACAAAGTGGCTCTTGTATTTGTCCCATTGTCATCTCAATGACGTGAGTGCATCTGGCCGGTACTGGAAAAAGAAGGTTTAATCCCTATCCCATCAAAGGCGGAAGAGGGTGAGGAGCAAAGATATGGGACGTTTAGATGATGATGATGGACAGGGAATGCTCATTCCTGCTAGCTGTGCCTTTGAAGTACCATGTTTTTTTGAGGGGGATGGATGTTATTTGCCTGAGCCGGGCACCTTATCATGGGTAATTATTGCCACACAAATAGAGACTGACGACCCAGGTCTGAAAAGCAATTACTACTCAATAGCTGAAGGAATTCTTTATTCATGTAAATGTTAGGAGGGTGTTTTAGCTGCAGTGGAAGCTCAATATCTTCTCTTGCTAATATTTGTCAGTGTACGAAAAAAGAAAAGGCTGTAGTTTACCCTTATTGATGAGTCTTTATTCCATATGAGTAATCCTGACCCTGAAATTGTACTCTTGTCACACTGACTCTTGTGCCACTTACCGGGATAGATGAGTTAAAGCCAGTGTGGCCTGCCTAAGAGATTGTCAAGCCAAATGAGTATATACTCTTGCACATGCCTTGGAACATTGTTTTTGTGAAAGAATCTGTTTAGACTTTTGAAAGTGTACTGTAAGTGTCATGGATTTAAAACAGGACCACTTGGCTGCTGAAAAAGTCTTTGTTGTGATAAGACTTTAAATCCTCCTACTCCTACCTTTGCCCAGTGCAGGGACTAGATACATTTGTCTTTATTTCCCATAGGAGTTGAGAAGCTAACATTTAATGGCTCATAATCAGTTTCTGTCTGCTTGTTCATTGATTATAGTAGCGATTTGTAATTAATACATGTGTTAACTGATAATAGCCCTTTCTGGATTTCAAGACAACGAGGTAACCAAAAAGAGATCAGGGGCCTCTTAGGGGGGCTTGATGTGAAACCATTCAGAAATAATATCCTTAAGCCATGTGCCAAGGCTTTCTTTCAAAGTGTGTGAAGGAGGAGAACCTAAATAATTTTTTGTCATCGTGTGACCAAAGGTCTTTGCTGTCATCCCACCAAGGCTTGCTTCTCTTTCTTCAAGTCCCTTTTTTGACTAATCTCTTACTGAATAGGGTTTGGTAACTTTAATTCATTTCCTGTGTCGTTTTGCCAAGCCATCTTATTCAGCATCCTCATCAAATCTGTACCTCCGTTGCCAGTGAGAGTGCCTAGGAACATTTTTTGTTACAAGCCTTATCACTCATTTTTCAGTATTCGACAAATTCTGACAGTGATTAATATAGTTTTTTCCCATTTTAAATAGCATGTTTGTAGCCTAGTAGCTATCAGCTTGTGATGTTAAACAAGTTGATCAGCATAGTCACGTTAGCGCAAGCTAGCTCTGGACGGAATTCGCGATTTAACAGCCAGCCATGTCACCACTCTCCATCGCAGGAGTGATGTACTGATGATCTAAAGCTAGTGAAGGATTACATAGCTGTTTTCCCCCAGAGTCACCCCTAATGAGACGTAACAAAATGGGGTCTTGGTATAGTGGACCTCCCAGGTGGACATGGGGGTCCTTCTTGAAGAACAATGTGAACCGTAGTATGGTTGTGTTGTCCTTGTGTTTACAATGACTTTTGCCTCAGATGTGGGACATTCCAGCTGTTTTTCTATTTTAGTGCCTAGGGCTGCACAATTAATCGTACAAAAACCGTGATCTCCATTCACACCTGTATGCAATCTCATTTCTAAATTACAACATTCTTCTGCATTATATTTTATCAGCTGGATCAAAACAAGTGCTGCTACTCTTCCCCAGAGAGTCTCAAGCATTCTATAATTCTGCATTCTCTTTAAAGGGTGCTTTTCCACCGCATCAGGTACCTTATTGTTGGTACTTCAGGAAAGTAACAAAAGTATGGTACTTCAAGGTGTTGGTTTTCTACTGGTGTAAAAACTGATACTGGCGCTGAATGACATCAGAACATGAGGCGGGGTATTTTGTACTGAATTAAAAAAAATAGCTGGGGTATATTTTAGGGCTGGATGACGTGCGATATTAGTACCAATATTATATGTTATGCACATGCATTTCTTACTTTGCCAGTCGGCTAGATTAAGATCAGACTTTTTTACCTTCAGTTTGGTACAGACATTATAGCACAGGGGGTTTGTTTAACATTTTTATTCTGTATTACCTTAGATATTTTTATTTTTATTCTGTATTTTTATTCTGTGTACATTATTACCTAGTATACAGTGCTGTGCAAAAGTCTTAGGCAGTCCAAAGAAATGTTTCAAGCTGTTTATCTGGGTAGCAAGTAGACTTTGGCTTACAACAAAAAACACAATTTAACATCCATCCATCCATCCATCCATTGACTTCCGCTTATCCGAGGTCGGGTCGCGGGGGCAGCAGTCTCAGCAGGGAAA
>JAABNX020000046.1:35779107-35791598 GCA_015163995.2 Mormyrus lacerda | reverse complement strand
CCACCCCCCACCCCGCCGTTCGCTGTTCTTGGCCTCCTGGCTGTGGCGCAGTGCCTGCTTGTCACGATGCATTCATGCCTTCGTTTGTGTAGCGGGCCTCTTAAGGTGACTTTCAGGATGACATCTATGTTTGCAGCCCCAACGATTCACCAGCTCGCCAAAGCACTTCGCTCAGCGGTACGAAAGCAGCTCATTGCGTCCCTGATTCAAAGGCAGATAGTTCAGTCCCTTTAACAGCTCCAGCTGGCTGGTGTGGACCCCAAACAGTCTCTTGTCACTGCTGAAGTATAAGCACCTCCTGCTGAGTCCATGTCCATGTATCTGTGTCTTGGTTTGTCAAGCCCATGCCGGACCATAACACTAACCAAACACCATAACACTAACCAACATCAAAGCTGAAACACTGCACAGTTTATCTAGAGCTGCTGTTTTTGTCTCAGGCTCTTGAAGGGCGGCTCAGAGACCTTCAGTTTTTGTTTGAGGAGGAAGACGTTAATTCTTATCCGGCGTGGGGAGTGCCTCCATTTTTGGCCGTCTTTAATGACAATGCCGGGTTTCCCGCTCCGCTTTACAGCATTCTTTCTAAATTCTTGTTGCTAAAATACCTTGAGCACTTTTCTATCTCTCAGCACTGGGGGGGCATTTCTGTTCAGCCCCCCCCCCTCCCCCCCATGAATGCGGAGATGGCTCATGACGGGAGGTTAGATCACAGATAGAGGTGAAATGTTTGAACCAATCATCTCTCTCTCTCTGGGTTCTCCAAAGTGGGGAGTAAGAGATGCAATTATAGTTCCTGCTAGCCTCGTCAGTCACAAGCTGGGCGTCCACTCCAGTCGCAGCATAGGGGCACTTTGACAGTTCTCCATCATTGGGAGAAAATGGCTTTGCAGAGGAATGTCAAGGTTGTGGTCTGTCTCCACCTCTTTCTTGCCCTGATGTCATCTTCCTGCTCAACGCTACGAGTTGATGGAAGTGAATGTGGAAGATCAAAGCTGAAACACTGCACAGTTTATCTAGAGCTGCTGTTTTTGTCTCAGGCTCTTGAAGGGCGGCTCAGAGACCTTCAGTTTTTGTTTGAGGAGGAAGACGTTAATTCTTATCCGGCGTGGGGAGTGCCTCCATTTTTGGCCGTCTTTAATGACAATGCCGGGTTTCCCGCTCCGCTTTACAGCCACTGACCTGGCGTGCGATAAAGCAGGCCCTTGCCCAGTGCCATTATCTCTCTCTCCAGGGCTGTCCCGGTGCCTGCCCGCCGCTCAGGGGATTGGGCTCCGGAGGCCGGCTTGCTCAGCCTTTGAAGGGGACCCTGGCTCCTGCCGCAGTCTCACCACCTCCCCTCTGCCTTGTCCCCATGTTACCGGGGCTGCACTCAGTTGGGCCATAATTCCAGTCGGTACTAGGAGATGCGTTGGTGTGTCTAAGCCTTTATTTGTATTTATTTTAGCAGTCGCTGTCACTGGAGGTCCTCTTCAAAGAACGAGAGAACATGCACAGCACCTCTGAGGAGATCTCCATGGAGAGCGAGCTTGACTTATTTGCTGGTTTAACAACACCTTCAGAATAAAAACAACAGGCTAACAAAGCAATTCCGGTAAATTTGAGCTTTGTGTGCCTCGGCCCACCGCTGGCCCCCCCATGTGATTCCATAGATCACCCTGCATCTCCATCCTAAGCGCCGGTTCGATCGTAGGTCGCCGCCGCTCCTGGAGTCACGCGTGTCCGCGCCTCGCCAACGTCATTGTGAGTGAACACCTTGTCATCAGGCTGGTATTTATGCGCCAGCATGAGAGCTAAGCCATGTTTTATTGGGTCCATCACCTGTGGCTCACCATTATTTAAGGGAAGGGCTCAGCAGGCTGCCACACAGACACGCACATATGAACAAAGTGAAAAGGTGTGTAATCCCCCCATAATGACCGTCCGCCTACAGGTACGTCTGCCCACACACGCTTGGCGGGCACAGCTGCTCAGCCGCACCAGGGATCGATTGAGCGGGGAGGTGGGACGGGGGAAAGAAACGGATTAGCTCATAGCTGAGGATCACGCGGCGACGTTTATAATCCAGCCGAAGATGAGCAAACTGGATTAGTCTCCCAGCTGTTGGCCCAGACATGCGTAGAAGTGGGACCCTTTGCTCCTCTCCATGACAGCTTGTCATAGACCCTGTGCACCACACCTAGAGCACTAATCCTGCTGGAGATGGATTCATCTGTCCATAAGCCGGATGTCAGCTCAATTCCGTTTCAGGGCCTCCCTGTTTGGGAAGTGTGTTGCCCCGGCATCTGATTCGTTATGCCCCGCTTAAGCAGTTCGTTTATCTCAGCCGTCCGGCAAAGGAGCCAATTAGGCGGCTCGCCTTGGGAACAGCGGCGGGAGATCAGGAGATGAGTCAATTAGGGGGCGTCTGTCTGGTGAGGCCGTGTGCTTTATGCCCTCATTGGTTTAAAGATTGACCAGGTCGCCAAGGCATCGGGGTGCGCCATCTGATCCAGCAGATCCCTGTGCTGATTGGCTAGAAGCGGGGGGAAAGGCCTATCTCATCACTTTGCCTCTGTTTGTGGCAGAAGGCCTGTGATCTTGAGGCAATATTTACTGCTCCTGGCTGCCGAGTTAGATTTTCCTTGTCGCCACAGTTTTACGGGCAGCAATTTGGACATTTAAGGCTGCTTGGAAATCCTCCAGTATTTACCCGTTGCCGTGCACTAGTCTAGGCATGGTCTGGGAAGGCCTTATGCTCGCGATGGCCAATAGAAGTGTTACCATGACAAACTTAGAAGGCTTTTTTAATAAAAACAGCTGTGGCAAGAGGCAGAGGCAGCTGGCCAGTGGCATCCGATGTGCCTTCCACAAGCTCTCCCCCAGCGTGATGTCAGTAGCTCATAATTAGCTTTTAACAGATGATGTGAATCTAGTCATCCATCACATGTCACATACCCGCAGTCTGTGTGTTGCTCTCTCCCTCGCCCTCTGATGGTAGGCATGAGGAATGCAGCTCTGCACAACCAAGGACAACAGAACAGACATGCTCTGAGGCATTGAAAATTGCCAGTGTCTGAGCCAACGGCCTTTCCTCTCTATCTGCCCCCCTCTCGTATTTTTTCCATCCAGAAGTGTCAGTTTTCTTGCTTCTAATGTCTTTTCTTCTCCTATGATGGCCAAAAAAGGAAAATTTGTGGGGGGGGGTGACATTGCTGAAGCAGCATAATGGCGGTAGCGGTGGAGAGACATGTACAGAAGGAGGAAGGGTGATGGGAATGAAGGCGCGATGAAGCGCGGCGGTAAGGGAGAGCGCCTGCTGACACGCCACACCTACAGGCCCCTCTCATCAGCAAACAGGCTCTTTGCTGTGGCTGCTGCTTTGGGAACTTTTGCTGAAATCCTATCAGAAAAAGATGGCAAGTGATCGGGACCAGGGGCCGCCATTTTGTTTCCTGTCCCAGCCTGTTCCCCCTCCCCTTTGCTCCTCCAGTCATCCAGCCGATGGGACAGAGCCCCGCTGGGGTGAGGAGCTGTGTTTTGGTGCATCTCCTGGTTGTACTGCGCCCGTCTCTCCCTCCACCCCACCAGCCCGCCTCTAAAAGTGCCGTAGCAACTCGCTGCTGCTGTGCTAATGAATGAGCGCGCTAGCCAGAGCACAGCGAGGACTCCGCACGTGTCTGCATGCGCCATGCGTGTCTGCATGCGCGATGCTCTCCTTCTGTCGCATTCATTCTCGTCATCTACTCTTCACTGTCATGCATGGATCTTGCACAGATGCAGGACCCCTGAAAGGTGCGCATCTCTGCAGGCGCACACGCACCCCCGGCTCTGTGTAGAGCCCTCTCCCTCTTTCTCGAACACGGTCCTGCTTTCCCAGCCCTTGCCGCTGAAACTGATCAAAATTCATGACAGACAGGTGACGGCGAAAGCGGATAAAAAAGCGGACATCCCTCAAATGACAAGAGCCGCCCTCTCTGTGAGGACAGTCTTTTAGCCGTCGCAGAGCAACACTGTATGGCGCACGTCAGAAAAATGTCTAACTGGCAGTGCTGGTGATATGTGACGATCCCCAGTTCTCCCGTGTACCTGGTTTGGTGGAGGTTAGTGTAGTTACTGCTCTCGACCACATGAGCACCATCCTTTGACGCTCCCGCAGCAGATGGAGGCTGAGGGAGACTGGCCAGTGAAGGGCAGATTACCCTGGGCAGGTGCTGCTGCTTGGCCAATGAAGCTGGTGGGGCGGGGCAGGGGGGGGGGGTTAATTACCATTCCCCTCCCGCTTCTTGTCATTGGTCACCTCACTCTCTATTTATCACCAGGTGACATGTTTGCCCAAAAGCCACATCCTTCACGCAGAGCAGATCTGTCCTAATCGAAAGGCCTCTCATTTTTATCAATTGAATTGGCGTACTGAAATATTCTGCATTTATATTTTATGGTTTGGGGGGAGAGCAGCCACTCCTTCCAGGGGGTGGTGTGCTTATTCTCTGAAGGGGTCGCTTGCTGCCACTCCCATGGGTGGGAGCCAGGGGGGGTGGGGGAGGGACTGGTACTGGTGCTGTACTGTGGGGTAAAGTGCTCACTCCTTGCTGGCTCCACTGAAATGTCGGGATATACAAATGAGCACCACTTTGTAAGTTGCCTTTGGGGAAAAAAAAACAGGCTACGCAGCAAAATGACAGCAAAAAAGTGGGGAGAAAGCACGCACTGCAGCACCCAAATTAAATGAAACGCTACAGTGCGATACACTCTATCCCTGGAAGCGCAGTGCACAGGGCAGGGGGGCAGCCTGTACCCCAGCCCATCACACCACATGCAGTCTGACACCGTGAGGGATTCAGCCATCGGTTCATCCACATGATTCGAGGCTGTGGGAAAACTCCGTGCACACAGAGACAGCAGGTCCCCAACCCGGGAGATATGAGGCTAGACTGCTACCCATCAAGGTCCAACACCTCCCCACACCAACCGAATTCGATTAAGTAGCACAGTAAGAGATAGAGCACCAACCAAATCAAATATTATACCCAGTATAAAGGTATATGCTAGTCTCTATTATCCAGGTAAAATGTCCATGCATCTAACCTCTGAGTCCTGGTCAGGGTCGGGAGGTGGTAAATCTTCTGTTCTTACCTCTGTGGCTCCCCAATTACAGTTGGAGCCCCAGAAAGCCTTTCCGCTGGGGGGATATTACAGGCTCTCTTCTGCTCTGCGTCTCTGTCTCTCAGCCCTCCCTCTTTTTGCTCACTGAAGCCAGTCTCAGAGTGTCTCCACAGACCCGACGTGAAGAGACACGACGCTGAAGGTCCTTGGTCCTGTCAAAGGAAGCGGGGGGGGGGGGCTTTCGGTGACAAACGACTCGGGTGAACAGATGGCCCGCATGCCGAGACTGCTCTGTGAAACATCTTCATAACCCGGAAGCTTCCATAAACCTGGAATATAAACAAAGGATAAGTGCAGGAAACGGCAGGCGTTTACACACAATGCCCTCTAAGCCCGACGTCAGTGGAGCCCTGAGGGGTTAGATTATTTTGTGTGGTTTTCAGTTCAGACTGCGACTTTAATTTTATTGTGTGTTTTCAGCAATGCTTTATACTTCGGAGAGTGCTTGTTTAGGAGAGAACATCTTGCCCCCCTTTTTTTTATCAGGTATATCACTCCCCTCCTGCCGCAGAGTCACTTGTCTGAACCGTAATTAACAGTCTTTATTAACCGCCCTAATTAACTGGCGCCGTTGGACAGGCTCCAGAGCTCGCTTTAGGCTATCACACTGAAGCCTTGTAATTCAAAGGTAGGAAGCACCATGTGTTGCATTTAATTTATCTGCCCAGGTTTCTCATGTCTAAGGTATCTACCTGTGTCTCTTTCATTTGTCCAACCAAACCTCTAAAATTTCTTTTACCCATCATGTATTGTCACATTTCATTTACACACCCTCCCCTCTGTAATTTCATTTACATAGACTGTCCTCTCTCATTTCATTTACACATCCTACCTTCTGAAATGTCATTTGCACATTCCATCTCTCGTTTCATTTACACATCCTACCTTCTGAAATGTCATTTGCACATCCCATCCCTCGTTTTATTTGCACATCCCGCCGTCTGAAATGTCATTTGCACATCCCATCCCGTCTCTCGTTTCATTTACACATCCTACCTTCTGAAGTGTCATGCATCCATCTTACCCTCTGGAATGATTTAGCATGCGATGACCGATTGCTAGCAGGCCGGGCAGCCATGAGACACATGATAAACACGCTTGGAGTGATATACAGGAGATCGCGGCACGGCTGAGTGAACCTGAGACATTGGGTCATCTTTATCCGGTTAGTGTTCACATCCTGACCCCCATTATGTGTAATACATCCCTATAAAATCACTCTAATGAGCAGCCAAGCTGTAAAACAGCCAGAGGAAATATGATTAGGCAAATTAACAAAGCTATTAATGCTGTTAGGGGAAACAGCAGGGGGCGCAGCCCTGTGTGCTCTCCCCACCTGGTCAGCTTCAGTCCCGCGGGGGGGGGCTGAGGTAAGGAGGCAGGGTGGGTGTGCAAAGGCCGGTAAGCGGCGTGGAAACCAGGGTCCTCGTCTGCTGTCATGGCGACTCCAGGGGGAACTGGAGGACGCTGTGGAGAGTGTCGTTTTAATAATCTCACATAGGCAGCCGTCATGGTGCTGCCGTTGGTGTGTCAAGTTTATCACGCTCAAGATGTTTGCTGTCTGCATGGCTCTCTGGGGGTTAAGCGCATTCAGATGATTCCCCCCCCTCACACACACGCACTTCCCGGCACGCTTCTGTTCTCGCTACCATCAAACGCCGTCTCCCCCCGGTCCCCCTCTCAGCCCAGGCTCATGGTGCCCCCACCACCACCAGGCATTGCAGGGACGTCCGCCGGTTCCCCGGATCCCCAGCCCATTTCGGGCTCTCTGCACATGTGCTCATGCAGCGCTGCATCGCCATGGTTACACGGCCAGAGCGATCGCCTGAGATGACTTACCCATCTTCTACCTATTCATACGTTTTACCTCAGTGATTCAGGTTAAGTACCTCACTCAAGGATACAACAGAAGGACCCTTTTTGGGCTTTCCTGTTTATCCCTAAACATCGCGCCCCTTACTGTTTCATTCACCCTTGGTTGATTATGTGACTTCAGGCATCATACCACGGAAGTTTCTAGATAGCAAGACAATAAAACTGAAGTTAAATATATGCTACTAAAATAAAATATTGGGGTCTAGTTAGGGGAATGTGCAGGACACTGTGAAGGTTGTAGGAAAAATCCTGGCATTTATGATGACCTTGTTCAGAATGTAATATGTGTGTGTGTGTGTGTGTCATGTAGACAGCCAGGCACGTTCCCAGCCCAGCGACGTTGAAACCGCCCCCAGGTTAGGCCCCCCCTCTTGCACACCCAGATAATCTCATTAGCTCCTTTGCAGTCGAGCCTTACAGTTCTGCCAGGAGGGAGAGATTAAAGACCCTCACGAAGATTCAGGCGGAGGGGGCACTCAATAAAAGTAGCCGATAAACACCTTGAACTTGAGAGCCATAGACCCCCCCCCCACCTTCTCAGGCCATCTCAGTCCACGCTGCCAATATCACCATTAGTGCTAGAGGAGCAGTACAGGCAAGGCATGTAAACAGTCCATAATGTGATTAAATGGCCACCATGTTCCTGTCAGTTGCATCATCACACATCATCATGTAACGTCCATTTAGTCATTTGTAATCATTTAATGTGCAGAAAGGTAGACTTTCCTTCCTGTTGTGGACATAAGTAATTACGCATTCCTGTAGTCCTCCAGTCTCTGTTTTCCTCTGTTTCTTTGCAGAATGCAGTTTGTCTCCAGTCCTCCCTGAATTTTTTTAATCTCTGAAGAAATAATAAGTCTTCATACTCAGTGGTCAGCATGATGGCTGGCCGGGATGCTGCTGTTTGTGGTGTTATGTCAGCCACCTTTTAATAGACTTCACTTGTTTTTCAAAAAACTGACCGTGTGTGGTCTCTGGAACTCAGAAATGCAGGGCGGCAGGTTAATTCTCTGTGCTCAACGGCGGGAGTGAGAGGGAGGCCCTCGAGCGTGTCTTACGGAGGCCGACGGAGACACAGGCACGCGCGCACACGCACGCACACATTTCCAGCCGCAGCTAACTGACTTTCCGGAGTTTTCCACAGAACACACAGAGGCCTGCCCGGGGACTGGGCTCCGGAATCTCGCCTGACCGCACCGGCTGTTTCATCCCCTCTGGCGTACGCTGACGGGCGCAGACACACGGGCGCGGTTACATGCTCCAATGGGCTTCCCAGGGAAGCTGTGGTCGGAGCCCCTTTGCGCCGCCAGACCTCCTTGGTGTGGGGGCTGTGAGAGACCATGGAGGCTCTGTGCGTGACGCGTCCTCACTGCGATGGACCCCTGCTCCCCTCCTCCGTGATGAGCTTCACTGCATTCCACTGGACCCCCTCCACACCACAGCAAAACAGGCTTCACCGGAGGCGTCAGTGGTCAGCTGACCGAACTAGGACATTCCCGTTGGTCGGGCTGTGGCCATGTGGCAGACCTCCATGCCAGATGCAAACATAAGTGGCCGATGAGTCACTGGGGTGGGTTCACTTATACCTGGGACCCCATCTTTCCACACTGCCTGAGGCCTGCTGACCACTGCAAAGGATCATGTGATGCTACACATAGTACTCTAGGGGGACTGGCACAATACTGGGGAACCTTAACTAAAGTAATCATGTAGAAAATAGCTGCCACCAAAAGGACCAGAGGAATGAAGATGGAGTATTGGATAGATAATAACAGTAATTATAATAATAATAATAATAATAATAATAGTAACAACAACAACGTGCCCTGTGATGGGTTGGTGCCTTGTCCTGGGTTGTTCTCTAACTTGCTCCCGAACCGCATGCAATAAGATAAGCGGTTTCAGAATATGTGTAGATGGATGGATGGATGGATGGATGGATAATAGTGATATTAAAAGGCAATGACTAAAGGAATTTGAAAGCAATTCTTGTTATTAGAGCTTATCGCGCATTAATGTTTCTCTTGCAAGTGTTGGTCCATTACATACACACATTGCAGACTTGTCTGTGGCTCTTCATGAGAACATCATTGGGACGACAGCAGGAGGTCCAAAGGCGTTGTCATGGCGATGGGGGGGATTCAGGCACGTACCTATAGTAAAGGAGCTGTGTGAGTGACGGCTCACTGGCATTGAACTTGCTGGCACTGGCTTTTCTCGGGTGCCCCTGATCTTAGGGTGGTGCGGGCAGGCGGGCATACAGCTCAGCGTAGCTCTTTGGTGGCGATGGACCCCCCCCATTCGGGGGGGACTGTCAGGAGCCCTTCCTGCTTGTTCGTCTTCCTTCTGTTTCTCCTCCCTGTTTTCTGTCCTCCGGTCGTCTTCGCCTCTTTCTTTCTCCCCCTCCCTCCGCCTTTTTCTCTTTCCTTAGGTATTCTGTGATAGCCCCCACCCCCCAAGACAAACACTGGGAGGGGCCAGACTCTGCCGGCACTCAGAATCATTAACTCATCCGGCTGCTGTGTGTGTTTGCGGGGTATGCGTGTGTGTGTGTGTGTGTTTAGTCACACTAACTTGTATGTGTGTATGTCTGTGTGTATGTCTTTGACTGGGTGTGACTGTGTGTGTGTGTGGTCAGTGTGTGTCAGTAAGCAGGAGTCGAGGAGAGAGGGGGCTGCCCTTTAATGTGAAACTCATACTCCCCCCTCTGTAGGGGCTGATGTGACCAGGGTTGGGGGGGGGAGACACTCAGCAGCTCTGCATTGAAAATCTCATGAAAGGGAGGGGGTGGGGAGACCTGGGAAGGGGCCTGCAAGATATTCCATTTTCACAGCTACATATACAGACATCATTCCAGCAACTACAGTTAAATTGAAAATATTCATGTTAATACACGGATCCCTCCAATTTCCATAGCTGCTCCTCCAGCATGTAACCACAGCAAGCCTGCACTCACTCACTCCAGCCAACCACAAGGCGGGCTCTCACTCTCTTACTCACTCACTCACTGTCTCATTCACCACTCACTCACACACTCACTCACTGTCTCATTCACCACTCACTCACTCACTGTCTCATTCACCACTCACTCACTCACTCACTCACTGTCTCATTTACCACTCACTCACTCACTCACTCACTGTCTCATTCACCACTCACTCACTCATCACTCACTCACTGTCTCATTCACCACTCGCTCTCTCACTCGCTCACTCACTATCTCATTCACCACTCACTCACTCACCCACTCACTGTCTCATTCACCACTCACTCTCTCACTTACTCACTCACTCACTCACTGTCTCATTCACCACTCACTCACTCTCTCTCTCACACACACACACACATTCACTCAGTCACTCACTTGCGCTATCACACACTATGGGGAAAATTAGACAGAGTAGTACTTTGGGACAGCAGCAGAACAGGTCCACACAGACACAGTGAGAATGTGCAAACTCCACACCCACAGCTGGGCTAGAAAGAGGTCAAATTTTAAGATCAGTCTAGTTTATTAGTTTAGTATTTATAGTAAATATATTGTCCCCCAGAGGAGCTGGCTAGCATCAACTTATTGGGAATGTCGACTTATCTTCCCCCTCTTCTCATGCCTCCCCACCCCCTCATTTTCATGGGGCTTTGCATGTAAACAGATGTGCTTATTCATGTCTGTGTGTTATGGTTAATAGTAATACCTGTTAAAATAGTGATATACCAGTGTAACGCTTTGTTGTGGAGTGCGTGTGTGCATCTGTGTCTAGCCTGGAGTCTGAGTATTGTTTTTATTGTTGACTTTCATTGTGCCGCCACTAGTTTTTGCTACCAGTAAGCATCAATAAAGGGGCAACTTCCATTTGTAAAGTTCTATCGCTCGTTTCTTAAACATCCCACAAGCTCACTACAGTATGTTTAGTGTAAATGCAAATGTAACAACTTATTGTTTCCTAGTGTCTAGTTTTCACAACTTTGGGATCCGTAACATTCTACAAGGTAACGCTTCACGTTAACTGCACCTCCATAATGCCTTTATAATGCATAAGCAGCATGTAAGTATATCTTACAATCCTAACGTACCTTAACAGCTTTAATGTACATTAATAACAACCATTATTTGAGTATTTGCTATTATCATATATTGTTTGTTGTTAATGTATATTAAAGCTGTTAAGGTATGTTAAGATGTTTAAGTATACTTACATGCTACTTATGAATGTTCTATGAATGAATGCATTATGAGTGTATTATGAAGGTGCACTGAATGTTCTATGAAGGATGCATCATAAAGTCATTATGAATGTGCAGTTAATATAAAGTGTTATGTTAAATACAAATATTATGTATAGCCAGCTGACTAGAGCTTACGCATGTCTCTCTGACTGTTGGTGTGTGTTTGTATCTGTCTATGTGTGTTACAAATGTAACATTTGATCCCAGAAGAAAATTACAATGGGGTCTGATGGTGTTTATATGACATGACATGCTAATCATTAAGTTATTCCATTGGTGTGCCTGTTACAGTTATTGTTAACTTATTTTTAGGTCATAGTGCAAATGGGAAATAAATAGAATAGAAATATTTAGACATTATATTGAAGATATAAAGAATATAAATTATTTACATTATATACATTTTATGACACGGATATTCAAACAGAAGAAAAATAGTGGCAACCAGCTAATTTAAGTATTGTGGAAGTATTGTGGAAGTATTGTGGAAGTATTGTGCAATAAATGAACATGCGCAATTTCTGAGTAATGTGCCACGACTCAGCATTCAGATGGAAACGCATTTTAGGTTTTCATATCTCCAGATGATCCATCCCATACTTATGTAGAGGTTGGAGGGTCATTGAGGTGTGACAGCACTGCTCCACACAAACTAAATTACATAGAAAGAGAACAGCAAGAATGCTGTAGCTCCCAAATCAAATGTTACTGTAAGACATAGTGTTCCACCCAAATATAGTTCTGTAATGGTTTTACTTTTAATCCCAGGAGTTAAAATGTCCTTTCCCTATTTGTGTTCTTATGTCTGTTGGCCCTCTGTTACAGTCAGAGCCCCCAGAAAGACTCACTGATGGGGGCAGTGATGTGTCCAACTTACTACTAGACTTTTTTATTCAGTGGGAGGGATGTTGAGTTATTTGACTATGTTTTCATGATAAGGTTCATATGTTTTCTTGGATTCCTTCCTGGGGCCTGACATGCATTACCAGACGCTAGTAAAACTAGTAACAAAACCGTGGTAAGATGTGAAACAAGAATCAATTGACTGTGATGGAAAATGCTTCTGAATGTATGATATTGTTCATTTTTTAATTAAGTGGAGTGTACCTCACTTTGGTGTGAGAGATTATAGTAAGATAGTAAGGGGGATGGGATATCCCAGGTGTGACAGATTACAGTAAAGGGGTTATCCCAGGTGTGACAGATTACAGTAAAGGGGGGGGGTTATCCCACGGGTGACATATTAC
>JAABNX020000046.1:35761482-35779007 GCA_015163995.2 Mormyrus lacerda | reverse complement strand
ACAGTAAAGGGGGGGGGGGTTGTCGCAGGTGTGAGATTACAATAAAGGGGGTTGTCGCAGGTGTGAGATTACAGTAAAGGGGGTTATCCCGGGTGTGACAGATTATAGTAAAGGAGGTTATCCCAGGTGTGACAGATTATAGTAAAAGGGGTTATCCCAGGTGTGACAAATTACAGTAAAGGGGGTTATCCCAGGTGTGACAGATTACAGTAAAGGGGGGGGGGTTGTCGCAGGTGTGAGATTACAGTAAAGGGGTTATCCCAGGTGTGACAGATTATAGTAAAGTGGGTTATTCCAGGTGTGAGATTACAGTAAAGGGGGTTATCCCAGGTGTGACAGATTATAGTAAAGGAGGTTATTCCAGGTGTGAGAGATTATAGTAAAGGAGGTTATCCCAGGTGTGAGAGATTATAGTAAAGGAGGTTATCCCAGGTGTGAGAGATTATAGTAAAGGAGGTTATCCCAGGTGTGACAGATTACAGTAAAGGTGGGGTTGTTGCAGGTGTGAGATTACAGTAAGGAGTTGTGCTGCACTTGTGGCCCTAAGCGAACACCCCCAAATGATAACTTTGCAAAGTATCTGAAGGAATGTAAGACTTGGAGCTGTGGGGTTATCCTGGCCAACGTGGGATATCCTCCTTTGGCTGCTTTTCTCCGCAGTCCCAGCAGTTGTGATGGGGAGTAATTCTGCCAGTACCCGGCCTGCGTAGCGTTCTCCCACAGACCTCTGGAAGCCTTTATGTCAGCAGGTAATTGGTTCCAGGAAAGCTTGACCCTGAAGAGGGGGAAGGGGAGATTCGTCCCATTTCATTACCAGGCCTAAAAATAATCTAGAGGGCATTTGGGTGACCGGCTAGGAGGCGGAGATGAGGGAAAGGGGTTTCTTGCTTGGGGGGGCTGAGGCTGTTTAACATGGTTTTCCCGCGATGAAAGTGCGTGTAACGGTGGCAGACGCGCCAAACGTTACCATGGCAGTGTTGGTGTTATCGAGCCTGGAAGAGGCTCCCGCTGCAGTGGGGCCTAAGGGCTGCATGCTCAGCTGCTATCGATTTTTCTGTAGCTTTTTTGATGCTTGATCATCAACTTCCATCCTTAGTTATAGAAAGGGGGCCACTGGCTGAAGGAGCTCTGGAGACTGGTCATTTCGCCGGTCAGTGCTCACTCCTCTAGTGACTTCTGTGTCTCATGGGGTCCCTTCAGGGTCATGGCTGGACGTCTCAGCTTGGGGGGGTCTCCTCTGGAGGGGGTGTCTGCCCTGGAGGGGGTGTTGGCTTCTGTGTAGTGTCTTTGTTGTGTCTCGTTACTCCTTCCACAGCTTTGAGCTTCCTGTTGCTCCAGGAGACAAGGCTGTCAATGAAAGGGGGGGGGGGGGGTAGCTTATTTGTCATCTCTTTTGAAGTGACTTAGCCCCCCAAGAAAACTGACCTTAAAGCAGCAAATGATCATTTCCAGTTTTTTCTGTACATTCCCCACAGTATATTCACCTCACGTGTCTAACAAAGGAGAATTTACTCCTGCCCAGGATACCCACATGACATGTGAAGCCTCACCACCTTGCCACTGCGCCGCCTGCGCTGGTCCGGGCCTGACCACATGTCGATGCTGTCCTGGGTGCATGGATACACGTGTGTGTGTTCATATGCTGTTGCGTTCTAGTCTGTGTGCCTCCCATAGAGGCAGACTGAGGAGGCTCAGTCTCCCTCTCCTCTGATTGATTTCTCAACCCCCCCCCACTGCACGCCACAAGACAAATTACAGCAGTCCGTCTGTCAGCTTTGAAATCCACCCTCCGTTACGGCTAATCTGCATCTGCCCCCCCTCAGACCTCCCACCACTCTCCCGATTTTTTTATTTTTCAAACGACAAGTAAAGTGCCTTTGTTTGTTCTTCTACTCCTCATTAGCACCTCAAAGATTCATGGAGGCCTTGTTCACTTTATTTTTAGCTCCACGGGGGTCAAGGGGGGGGGATTATGGGGTCACCGTTTAGCAGGGGAGCAACAAAAAAGAACGAGTGATTTCAAGAATGATATTGATTGTTTGCCCATAACCATCCATTACATTAATAAAAGTATGTGAGGTAAAGTGACGTAGGGGCCTGTGTCTTTGCACCGTCTCTCTTGCAGGCGGCGTCCTCGGCCCTCAGCAGCCTGGGCCACGTGTACACGGCCATCGGCGACTACCCCAACGCCCTGGCCAGCCACAAGCAGTGCGTCCTGCTGGCCAAGCAGTCTAAGGACCAGCTGTCTGAGGCCCGGGAGCTGGGCAACATGGGCGCCGTCTACATCGCCATGGGCGACTTTGACAACGCTGTGCAGTGCCACGAGCAGCACCTGGGCATCGCCAAGGCCCTGGAGGACCGGCGCGAGGAGGCACGAGCCTACAGCAACCTGGGCAGCGCGCACCACTACCGGCGTAACTTCGACAAGGCCGTGTCGTACCACACGCGCGTACTGGAGCTGGCGCAGGAGCTGGGCGAGCGGCCCATCGAGATGCGAGCCTACGCCGGGCTGGGCCACGCCGCCCGCTGCATGCAGGACCTGGACCGTGCCCGGCAGTACCACGAGCGGCAGCTGGCCATCGCCGAGGGCCTGAAGGACCGGGCGGCCGAGGGCAGGGCCTCCTCCAACCTGGGTAAGCTCAATGGGGTGAGCGAGGGAGGGAAATCAGGCAGGAGAGCGGGCACCCCTCTGTCAGGACCGCTAACTGCAGAGAATGACGCAGCCAACCATGCCCGTTTATGGATGGCCCAGGGAGCGGAAGTCTCCCACACTGACATCACCTCCCTCCTCAGTCCTTTCTCCCCACCTTGAGTACTGACCCCCCCCCGCCCCCACCCCAAACCCATGCAACCCTGCATCCTCGCATGTGAAGTCAGTGCCAGTGAAAACAATGTGGGCAACAGCCTTTCCTCACCAGCTGAATGAGTGAAGCAGGAATTGCATCATTGCAATTGTGGTCTGACTGTAGCCTGATAAACAGTGATTAGAGATTCATGGGCGAAGGGGCTTTCAAAATAAGGAAGCATCTGGCTGTGGGAAAATTAAGCCTCAGGATAGTACAAGACTGTTTGTCTCCAAGGTAAATGTTTAGAGTTTTTTCAGGATGTCATTTTGTGTTGAAGGTTTCTTTTCTGTGCTCCCAGGAAGTAATTTATGAGGTAAGAGAGGCTTCAGCTCGGTAAGAGGTTAGCATTTAGCACTGGGGTCTAAGCTGACTGGTAGGGGTTGAGGCGACCTTATCTTCTTGACCAGGACAGAGAACGTGTGTTATGGCTTACCCAATCAGGGGTGTTGTGGGCAGAGTCCTCTACTGCGCCACCTTCTGCCTACATTTGGCAATTACGGGCCTTCATGGACTAGCCTGAAATAACATGCACAGCTGCCCCTGCTCCTCATTATCCTGTTTGTCAGTCCCTCTTGCTCCTGCACTGCTGGGACATTAATAATGCATGGTCTCCTCTACAATGCCCCCCCAACTCACCTTCCACTGCTGGATTCCTATTCTTCTCCAGAGTTATGCAGCTCTGATACTGTAATCCCTGAGGCTGAATCTGTGACAATACCTAATAAACTCAGGGGTTGAGTCTACCAGAGTGCATAATAAACTGCAGGGTTGAGTCTGCAACTGTTTCTTATAAATATAGGGATTCTGAGTGTGGAATAATTTATGGAGTCTATCAGGGTAACTCAAAAAAAGATACCTGTTTTTCATAATCATTGCCTGACCTGTATGTCTGGTAAATGTTTAATCTCTTTCTGAAAGAAAGTTTATTGGCAGCATTTTTGCCAATAGAAATCACCTATTGCACACGTCACGTTTGCAGGCTGCTACTCCATCCCATAGAGTCTCACATACCCTTGAGTCTGTCAGAACACCTTATCAACTAAGAGGCTGAGCATCCCAAGGTACATTATAAGCGCAGGGGTTGAGTGCCAAAGTACCTTATAAATTAAGGAGTTAGTCTGTCAGAGACCCATATAGATTAAGGGGCTGAGTCTGTCAGAGTACATTAAAAATTTGGGGGTTTAGTCGTAATGAATTTCCGCCTCAGATTAATAAATATATCTTATCTATCTATAAATATATCTAGCTATAAATTGTGTCTGTCAGAATGCCTCTGAATGGCAAGGGCTGCGGCTGTGTGTATCTATGCTGAACTCAGTAAATGGCCTAGGCGTCCTTCCAGAGCTGTGATTTCAAAGACAAAGAGCCCAAACATCTGCTGGCTGTTTCTGTATCTCTGCTCTTATTCATCACCCATGCCGAAGTCCCCATATCTCTCAGCTCACTGCTATATAATGTGATTATAAGTGAAAATCCATCAGGATGAAAGTCCCCCCCCCCCAGTCCTTACAGCCACAAGGCTGACTGTCAGTCAATCAAGGTGAAACCTCATGGTGCCCTTTTTCAATTTTATTCCCCATCTGCCATGGAAGCTTCGTAATGGAAGCGAAAAACAAAGTATGGTTTGAGATTAAATCATGAGGAATTGGTGCAAAATAGCGCTGCAATGTTGTGATGCCTGGACGAGGGAGACAGTGAGTTCTTCTGGATGGTGATTTAAACCCCTCTACAATGGCCAGGGTGACATACCCCCTCTAGTATCAGTGATATTTCTGTGTGACGCAGAGTCCGTGTTCACAGTAGCCCAGGATAAATGAAAGCATTAATCCTAAATAAAAAAACCGCCAGCCCAGTGTTCCACACCAGCTCCCCCGGACATATCACAGTGCATCTCCACACGGCACTTACTCTGAGTTTGTGCTAAATTATTAAATGAGTCCCCCTGTGGAAGATAAATAAATTAGGTGGAGGGGGGGCAGGGGGGAGCCATGAAAGATCCAGCTTGTGAATTGGGTTTAAAATGTAATTATTGTCTATGCTAGTATTTGCTCAGTGTTAGTGTTGTATTAAAGCCTTTTCTCACCTTCACGTGTTGTGGCTCATGGACAGACATCCAGCCGTAGAGCCGCGTGATGCTGGTGGCCTCAGGCAGGATTCTACCACACGGGCTGCCAGTTTCACCAGCGACTGGCTTGTTTACATGTTCAGCTCAAGACAAACACTGGATTCTCGCCCCCCACGAGGCAGTGATTGATGATCCAGGGGGGGGCTTGCTGTTCTGCCTTTTTCAATATTTAATTTTATAGTAAGTGTTATAAATGTGTAATGTGTGTTGTTACTCTGTAACATAACAATACAATGAAATATCCAGTTAGCAATTCACTTCACTGTGTGTTTTATGAGAAGACCCAGAGTACCCAGAAGGAATCTGTATAAGAACAAGAAGATACAGACTCCACACATAACAAGGGTGCAACTCAAACCCACTGCCCTGTACGTATGAGGTCACAGTGCCATACCTTGTGAAATGGACTGGACCCATTATTATTTGGCAACTTGAATTTGTTCATAATACCCAACGCAGCAGTACACATATGATGGTTAATAAGTCAAGACAATTAGGTAAGATAGTTGATAGGCCTATTATCATTTGGACCTGTAGAGTTACCACAGTGACGAGTTGGCACATGTTAATATCTGCAGGTGAAATGGGCTTCACAGCGCCAATAAGCCATGTGATCACCAGACGGGGACGGATCAGCGGGCAGAGATCAGCGGACAGAAATCCCCGGGCTGACATTAGTAGACAGATATCAGCAGGCAGGGATCAGTAAGTAGGGATCAGCAGGCAGAGATCAGCAGGTGGGGATCAGCAGGCAGAGATAACAAGGCCTATCCCCTCCTTCTGTCTTTAGGAGTGTAATTAAAGGAGCTTAATTAGAATGGCTTCTCCCCTGCATAGTTGGGTCTTTTGCTAGCGGCGGACTGCAGTGCATCATGGGGGAGCTTCTCTGTGCCTAAGCATGCCCCCCTCCCACATCCTTCCTCTCTCTTGCTCCCCATGATTGGAATCTGCACCTGTCATCCTCTTGGTAATTGAAACTGACTTGATGAATCGCTTAATTACCTTTAATAGCTGATTCTCCAAGTGCTGAATGATGAAGATAAGAGAGAATGGAGATGGGCTGCTGGAAACATCCTCCTTTTAATTACAGCAAACCCTTCCATGTTGTTTTTGCTGGTTTTTCTTGTCTTTTTGTCACCACACTGGTCTCTGTCCCTCTCCCAGAGAATCCTGATTTGTAGCAGCAGGACAAAGTTCTGACTCTCACTGTCGCCACCTTTGTTTATGTTACAGGGACTGTGAAGCCGTATATATTCCGTCTCTTCTGGCACGTTCTTTGGGTATTGCACTGTGTTGATCAGTGACTGAGGGACGTCAAATCCCTGTCTGCTGAACTCTCACTGCTTTGAGCTATTGTCTATTATTCACCATCCAGCCGGGTTATGCCCAAGTCAGCAGTATTTATTACTGCTGTTGAGGCTGATGGGGCAGTTTTCCATGCAGTTTGCATTCCTGCATTCATGAGGCCGTGTCTGTAGAAAAAGAGTGCATTTTTTTTGTCGCTAGCATGGCTATTAACACGTAGCGTCGTTCTAAATCTGCAGCCTGGCTCTAAACCAATAGCTTGGCTCTAAACCTTGTGATTCTGAAGTAATGGTGCATGTATAAAACTGCAGTGTGACTCTAAAACTAGCATGATTCTCAAACTATAGTGCTGCTCTGAAACTACTATATGGCTCTAAAATAACAGTATGATTCTAAGACTGTAGCATGGTTCTAAAGCTTTAGAGCTGTTCTGTAATTGTGCCATGATTCTTAAACTATAATCTGGTTCCCGATCGTTTCCTTTCTGTGGAAATGGCAGTTTTGTGTCTTGTTGTCCCTCCTGCCTGATGTTTCATTTGCCACCCTGACCCTCCAGCCCCCGTCAGGCGTCCTGGACCAGCTGCTTTCTGGACATGAGGTTAATTGCGTGGCGATGCCTTGGTTTCACTCGACCCGGCCAATGTCGTGCGGAGAAACGGAGGTGGCATGGGAGTAAAGAAGGGAATCTAGTGACGCGGTGAGCCACCATCTGGGCCACCTGGCTCCGTGCCTCGACTGCCATGAGGTGCGAGATCTGCCTGGGCCAGCCAGCCGCCGAAGGGCTTCTTATATGTGCAACAGCCAGTTTGGTTGGTCTCTGCCTCCAGAGTTTATAGATAATAGGTGCCCAGGGAGGACGCAGGCTTATGCTAAAGACCAAAGGAGGTGTCAAGTTTTTCCTGAAGGTGGCTGGCTGATGTCAAATAAGGGATCCTTCTGTTGTACCTTTCAGTCTACTACATGATTTAGCCAGTCAGAACATTCAGAGATAGACACAGATCCTAAGATGGATAAAAGTGTCAAAACCCGAATAACACAAACCGGCCCAGTGCCAGCACAGGGAAGAACACAGCACCGAGGACGGCACAGGCCCATCACAGATATCGCCAGCTTACCAAACCCACCCCCACCCAGGTCTCAGTTCCGGCTCATATGGTTTGAGGTGCAGCACATCCCCGCTGACACCGGATCAGTTTTTGGGAGCAGGGAGCCGGATCTCTGACTGTAAAAGTGCTGGACTGAAAGGTCAAATGAACGGGCCTGCAGGGGAGGGGTGTGGTAAACAACCGGCAGAGGTGATGGATGATAGCATAAGCGGAGCCTTTTACCCGTGGTGGAAGCTGAAGGGTGTTCATAATTAAGCTCATAAACGAGAGTGTCAGGGATCTGACAAACCTCTGGGGGGGGCATAAAAATATGAATCTCCCCCTGCTTTAAAGACCATATGTATGCATGTGGTTATGCAATGTGAAGGAGTGCCATGCGATTAATACTGGGCTTTTTTCAAGGAGAAATAACATGAGCGTAGAGTGTTATCTGTCTATGGCACTGTCATCCATTCAGCACAAGGCTACGCGAGCTGAAGCATTTCTCAGCATGCACTGGGTGGGGGGGCGGGCTGCCACAGCATCGCATGACACACACACAGAACCGGGGCAGTTAGGGGCCCCCATTCACCCTAAACCGCATGTTTCTGCAGGATGAGACCCATATAGATCAGGAAACATAGAGAATCAAGGGCTGGGGGGGGTGACTGCTCCCCGTTTGGTCATGACGCCACCTGTGACAGCTCATGCTGACGGAAAATCTGCTTCTCTATCCCCAGTTAATTCAAAGTACCTTTACAGGTACAATTTATAACAGTCATTAAGGCAATTCCTCACCAATTCCCAGAGTCCTTTAGCTGCCCTTGCTTGTTCAAGGACAGCGTTCAGGTTTCAGGCCTCTGCACTCTGTCTCCACGGCTCATTCTTAATTAATGCCCGTGTTCAGTTAATGACAGTGAGGGATCGCGTGGCCTTGAGTCGGCAGAATGTGATCTCAGGGGTGGGGGTGCTGAGTGGGTGGGAACCGGAGCCTATGCTCACGGCCATCTCCCCCATCACCCCCCCCCAAGTCATGCCGTGACTCTCTGTGTCTGACTGGGGGAAGTTTGATAGCTACGAGAGGAGAAGGAGGATCCAGCCCACCCACCCTGGCACACATGGCTAAAATTTCTGTGTGAGTGTGTCTGTACATTTGTGTGTGTGTCGGTTATGTATATGTGGGTTATGTGTGTTTGTGTGTGTGTGTGTGTGTGTGTGTGTGTACATATGCACACACATGTACACATACAGCTCTGGAAAAGATTAAGACCACAACAAAATTTTCAGATTCACTCTTCAGATTCAGTTTATGGGTATGCAACTGTGTGAAATATAATTTTTTTTGCAAACCCCAGCCTGGCTTTCCGTGCTTCTGATGAACGAAGCGCTTTTTCTTTGCTTTACAGGTCTACAGTTGTGAGCCTGTTATGAATTGTCCTGCCAGTGCATTTCACATCACTTAATGTTTCCCATTGTTTTTGAAGGTCACTTGCGGTCATCCTCCAATTCATGAGGCACTTTCGGATAAGTTGACGATCATCTCTGGCATTAGAAAGTTGCTTCTGCCCTCTGCCTGGCTGGTTTTTGGTTACTGTCAGTGTCTCCTGCTTCACCTTGTTTTTGTGTACTGCTGTCTTAGAAATTTTGAGCCTTGAAGCAGACTGCTGCACAGTGTAGCCGTCTGCCAGCAGAACCAGGGTGAAACCAGGATTTAAAAATGCAGATTTTTTTTAAAATATGGAGCAGTATCTTAATTTTTTACAGAGCTGTATATACAGCCCGTGAAAAAAATTGAAAGTTGACAGCACAATTTTTGTTTCACTCATTTTTCAATTTATGGTTGTGTGGCTGTGAATAATATATACTTTTTTGCAAACTGTAGCCTGGTTCTTCTCTTTCTTCATTAATGAAGAGCTTCCTCCTCACTTTAGGGGACTTCGGTCCTGCTTCTAGGAGCCTGATGCAAACTATCTTAGCACTGCACTTCACACCTGCACTTAATGTTTTCCATTCCTTTTGAAAGTCACTTGATGTCATCCTCTGATTCATGAGAGACTGTTGGTTAAGTTGACGGTCATCTCTGGCATCGGAAAATCGCTTCCGCCCTCCACCTGGCTGGTTTCTAGTCGTTCCCAGTGTCTCCAGCTTCACCTTATTCTTGTGTACTGCTGTCTTTTAAATTTTGAACCTGGAAGCAACCTGCTGCTCAGTGTAGCCTCTGCCAGCAGAACCATGATTAAACCAGGATCGGTCTCTCGATTTTTCCATGCCTGTATATGTGGCTCTCAGTGGTCCTGTACTGGATAAGTGGTTGGAAATTGGATGGATGGATGAATGAAAATGTCAATTAAATAATTAGCCAAACAGTAAATACAGAGGCATAGTACTAACTGAGGTGAGCTTTGACTCAGGAGGGTAAGCTTCCTGTCAGGACGGTGGCAGCTGGTCTGCTGGGTAGGACAGGCTGAGGAATCAGCAGTGATGTCACCACGGGGATTTGTAAATTCTTCCCTCAGGCACCTTTTTTGAGTCACATCCCCAAAGCTCCTGCTAGCCGCTGCGGTTGATGCAAACGCTTCAGGGAAGCTGGCGGGGCACCCCTGGGTCACCATGGGCACTTGGGTGGGGGTGCAGGGCGAGGGCCGGGGGGAGCTGGCGGGGCACCCCTGGGTCACCATGGGCACTTGGGTGGGGGTGCAGGGCGAGGGCCGGGGGGAGCTGGCATCGATCGCAGCTGTCTTTGGCCAGCTGGAGATGTTGCATCTTCCTGCATATGTGTAACTGCTGGGAATTCTGGGAATTCCTTGACAAGCCCTCCCCATTCTTACAGTCTTTAAATTGAAAAAAACACTGTTGTTAAGACTTGCAACAAAGAATAATAAGAAATGTTAATGATAAACTGTTCACATGATTTGATGTGCTTGGCATTAAAGGCATGACGTTGAAGCTATTAAAGGTGTAAACATTTGCATACACTGTCTAACTGACACGGATGGCTGTGCCTTTGCCTGTGGAGTCAAGCGCATCAGCTCCGGCACTAAGATCACTCCCTCGCTTCCCTTCAAACTATCACTGCCATACTGCAGATGTTGCCTCTTGGGTTAATCTATCTCTCTGTTACAGTGTTGTGTGATTTTCTCTCTGCTAAGTGGTGCTTTCATCCAGAGAGATACTGTGGCTGGACTGGAACTTATTGTGAAACAACACAGAGTCAGATGTCATGGTCGTGCCCGTCCGTCCCTGTCCTACGTGTTTGTTCCCTGTTTGGCCAGCAGGTGTTGCTGGCCGTCCTGTTCCCTCTTCCCCCTTGTAGCCTTCACCCCTTCTGTGTCCCCTGGTTTTCCGGATTGAGCAAGCGGCTCGCAGGTTGTTCTTTTCTATGTTCATTGGGTTTTTTGTCTCTTAGTCTTCTGCTTGGCAGAACTGAGGTTACAGGTTTTCTTTTGGAGTTAGGAGTGACCTGTGTTTTTTGTGATGTCTTTGACAAATTACCTAACAGTGCAAAAGGGACAAACAACAAAAACTAAGTCAGTTTGGGTAAAAGCTGCTACTGTGAGGAGCTGAATGAGGGAGGGTGGTGTGTAACATTTGCCCTCGGAATTCAGATTCCAAGTTTTGAAGCCGGAAGTGATGACATGCGTGCTCCCGTTTCTCGGAGATCTGAGAAATATCTCGGAGCAGCACAGAGTTTCCTGAGTTTAGAATCCAAGATGGCTGCGCCCTTTATCAGCAAAAGTCAAAGTTGTAGTTTTATACTGTTTAAGCACTACTTCTCATTTGTGGCTCATTAAATCGCTCGCACACAGTATACCGTCCAACTTATTTGTGAACGTGTTGCTACAGAGTTTTATACATAAAGCATCGCGTGTTATCAACTGATGTTGCTAACGATGGCTAACAATTAACCGGGCTAGAATTGGATTTCATGATTACTCTGATTATTTGCCGGATTTAAGGTAGTTCGGGCTAATTGTAAGTGAACGAAGATAAAGGCCATTTAAACTGTGGTACCTTAAATCTGAGAAGTTGTCCGGCTAAGCAAAAAATTTTGCTTTTTGATATGGGTCCATGGTATTGGTACTTCTGTGGCAAGTGGAACGCATCCGACATGGTTTTCCCCGAGTTTTTAGCAAACATAATCTCAACAACTGAAACTCGGATCCGAAGGCAAATGGAACACACCACTAATCCAGTTTCGGAGCTTGGGCCCCTGCAGCAGCGATCACTTTCTGCACAGCCACTAGTCGACAGTGAGATGGGGGCTCTGGGGCTCAGGGCCCTAATGGCTCCTGTACAACCTGCTTCGTGTGGCATGTGGCTTAGCGTCCAGGTACTGTGCTCATTCTGCCACCCCTTGCTTCCAAGAGCTGCGGCATCGCTGACGGGGATGTGGTGCTGAAACAGAGGCTCCAGGCAGACGGTCCGGGAGAAGCCTGGTGTAGGAGAATCACGGAGGTCCGAGCCGAGAGAGGAGGGCTGGACTGAGTGAGACTGTGGGACATTACATGGACCATGATGGGTCTGGTCCAGCTCTCGCCAGGCATTGCAGTGAGGCAAAAAAAAAAACAAGGGAATCTTTGAGCACTGGCGTGCTACATCTGCTCGGGAAGACTGTCAGCTTCAGAATCTGCTTACCTAGAGCCTTCCTGCCACTTCCTAGATCAGTCAGTCTGTTGCTAGGCTGCCTGAGGATAATTGAATCGTCACAGAGACATGTTCGGCATGCTGCTGGCAAACGGGGCGTCCGCTGACGTGTCCCCACGTGACATAAAGCAGCTTCTGTGGCTTGGGAGCAGGAGATGCAGAGCATGCTGGGAAAGGCCTCCTTGTCTGTGACACGCTGCCCTAATCCCAGGCCTGATCCACTCCCGCCTGAGTGGTGAAAGGCTGCTTTGGCTGCGGCCATGCCGCCGGTGGGCTTTCCCGCGGTATCGGCATCACGCAGCCATGCAGGCCCCTTTGTTCCCCAAATCCTCTTAGTGGACCCGCACCGGTATGAACCCCGTTGCCAAAGATCCATTACAACCAAATTTACTGGAATAGCTCCCCTTCTCCTGGACACGTGTGCCCAGTGATGGATGCTGTCTCCTGCCAAGAAGATGGGGCAATGGCCCACGTCATTTTTGTCTGGAGCCTTTGTGGTCACATGACACCAGCAAGGGCGGGACCATAAACATGCCGTTTCCGTGTAGCACCAGGGGAAGATGAGGCTTTGATTGGATTATGTGTGTGTTATCAACCGGTTAAGCATATTTCCCAGTGGTCCTTATGCTTCTGTGCTGAAAGCGGGTTGTAACTATTTTTCTGTTTGCTTGGTGAATTTGAAGAAGCGGGGAGGGGGGGGGGGTCGCTCTGGATGCTGTGAGTGCTTGTGTGAAGCTGTATCCGTGGAAACGCACACCTCCCACAGCCATGTGACAGGGCAGGTCAGCCTTAGCCTGGACCTCGGCCCTCTTTCTGGGAATTTGCAGGAAGCCCTGTGGTCCTCCTAATGGGGGTCTGCTCAGGGTCCCACACACAGACACAAGCGGCTACAGTGAAGCTGCACACCATGATCCATGACTGATCCTTGACCTCTGAGGTCACAGGTGTATTAATACCCCCCAGGGATTCCTCGCTCTTTCATCCTGCATTGCACTCCTTGACCCCTGACCCCAAAATGTCATCTCTCAGCATGGAGACAGCACCTCGCAGAAATTCAATGTCTCCCTCTCGGCTGCTGTCCAAGGATGGAGAAGTAACAAGCCGAGTGAGCAGCTTGGGGTTGGATGAGGGGGCTTGAGAATAAAAGGCTGCAGGCTTAAATCTGGTGGGGGGAGGACTGTGCTGTGCCCCAGTGTCTGCTTCCTGTCTTCGGCTGCCACTAGTACAATTCCAGTTATGTCACATTCTGTCCATTTAACACGGTTGATAAATGAGAACTGCTGTCATAAAGAGTGTCCCTGGCAGGCTGCCGTTGAAGGCTCCCCAAGAGCAAAAACCCGCCTTCCCACAGCTATACAAGCCTCCTTCTCAAAAAATAAAAGCTCCTCTTGTTATCGTTAGTTTATCTTCCAGACCACTGAAATGTGTCATGGAGTCACCAGAGGAAATAAATCTGTTGAGGTACCACTTCTTTTTTGTGTAGTTTCTGCCGTCCGTTTAATGGCGCCCCCCAGGGGTTTTGCACGGTATGATAGTAATCTCCAAAACTAGCAGAAGCCCCAGTGTACATCACACAGTGCTCCTAATCCTCATCTCCTTATTTTTGATGTCAGTTTCTCTACTGCCTTTTCCACAACCAGCCCATAGAATATACCCTTCTGCTGATTGGCCTGTTGTGTCTCCTCTCCCAGCAGCAGCCAATCAATCCTATGCCTCTGTACACCCTGGCCCCACCCAGGCCATGTCCAGTAGATACTACAGGCTTTTATAGCAAATGAGGCCCCGCCCCCTGGGCAAACTCTGAACCGCCCTTTTCCACATAATTCTCCTCCTGTGTCATTGCTGCCAGACTATGTAGCACTCGACTTGATTAAAAAAGCTGAAGAAGCACCCCCCCAGCTGACCCGTTCTCCACACGCCCCACGCCATCCCGTGTCCCCCTCGCTTGGCAGGCGGCCCGCCTGAGACGGGGAATATCTTAGCCCGGCGCTGGGACGGAAGGGCCAAATTGCAGGGAGTCGTATTAGATGGCGTACCGCCTTCATTCGCTGGAGTGTTTTCCGGGCCTCAAACCACCGGCTCCTTCACCAGCAGTTTCCAGCCCCTGCTTCCCCTGCAGAGGGGGTCTGGACCCATTTTCATATCAGCCCTGTAATTATGTATTAGCAGCCTGCCGCGTGACAGCACAAAGGGAACCTCGACTCGGGTCTCTGGAAAAAGCATTTTAACAGGCTGCATTTCTCCCTGCTGTCATGCTAGATGTGGAGAGCGTTCAGCAGGAGAATGGTGCTGCGTCCGGCCGCTGGTGTATTTATTAACAGCCTCGGTGTTTGATCCTTTGCTACTTTTTTCTTTCGTCTGTGCCTTCCTGCTGCTGTCTGTGTGTACAGAAATATTCTTGGTTGGTTCGGATGACTGAGAAATGGTCAGCAACTGCAGTGCGCCTGCACCCGCAGACTGTCTGCCTGTCTGTCTATGTGGGAGAAATGGTCAGCATCTGCAGTGCGCCTGCACCCGCAGACTGTCTGCCTGTCTGTCTATGTGGGAGAAATGGTCAGCATCTGCAGTGCGCCTGCACCCGCAGACTGTCTGCCTGTCTGTCTATGTGGGATTTGCATGTTCTCCCTGTGTTTGCAGGTTTCCTCCTACAGCTACTCCAAGATCACACACTTACTGTAGGTGCATTTGCGTCTCGAAATTAGCATCATGTTTTCTAGTCTGACGCACTGCACCGTGCATAGAGCCTGTTTGATGTCACGCGGGTGTGATGTGTGGCTCAGGAAGCGTGAGAATCCCATCCATGGCAGCATAGTCACATATCCTTAAGCAAGGTCCTTAACCTCCTGAAATACTCCAGGACTGCTGGATAAATGGGTGACCCTGTGCTCAGACCCCAAACTTTACTCTCACCTGTATTTATATGTATGTATGTCTGTGTGTGTTTTAGAAGAGAGAAGATGGGATTTATGAAAACTAAAGAATTTCAGTGTATTTGTGCAAATGCAACATTATTTTATTATCTGTTTAATGTCATCTGTCTGCTTCTTATTGTCTTCAAGGTATTATATTTTGATAAAGATTTTATAAATCTACACGCAGAGCCATTTTGCTGAAGTGCCATCCTGGTGAAGTAGGTGTGTGGCTCACTGGGCTTGGACTGAGTCTGTGATCGGAAGGTTGCTGGTTTAAATCCCGTGATCAGCAGAGTGATTTTGCTATTGGGTCCCTGTGCAAGGCCCATTCAAACACCCAGCCCAGGGGCGGCAGGAGAACAGTCCTACAGGGGAGTCCCCCACCCTGGAGGTTGTTCTTGTTTCTAACTGAAAGCATAGGACTCTTAGGTTTATTACAGTGTCCCACTGTTTTTATCCCTATTTCTGCAGTAACGTTACTGCATCCATTTCTATACAATATGTTTCAATAAAACCCACCACTTTATTCCCTGGGATTTGCCATAATGAAACCCTTTAATTTAGTCTCCATTGCCGGATGGAGTATCAGGCTCTCTGCAGACGTGACTTGTTTTCTCTAGTCAATTGTGTGTCAGTTACTATTATTCTTGCCTTTTTTATAATTATGCTCCAGTGAAATGCTTCAAGACCCCAGACTTCTTGTAAGTGACAGTTACCCAGTGGCTTTTTTCTATAATTGTTACAGGTAATGAGGGAACAGAAGTCAACTGTCTTTTTCTGTGAAAATTCTCCAGAGAATGAGCGTGGATGTTCATTGTGTCCTCCGCCCCCCGCCCCCCTCCTCCCCCCCGCAGGCATCATCCATCAGATGAAGGGGGATTACGAGACTGCACTGAAACTTCACAAGACCCATCTCTCCATTGCCCAGGAGCTGAGTGACTATGCCGCCCAGGGTCGCGCCTACGGAAACATGGGCAATGCCTACAATGCACTGGGCATTTTCGAGCAGGCCGTGCGCTACCATCGGCAGGAGCTGCAGATCTCCATGGAGGTCAACGACCGCGCCTCGCAGGCCTCCACCCACGGGAACCTGGCTGTGGCCTATCAGGCCCTGGGCGCCCATGACCGTGCCCTGCAGCACTACCAGAACCACCTGAACATCGCCCGTGAGCTGCGGGATGTTCAGAGTGAAGCCCGGGCCCTGAGCAACCTGGGCAACTTCCACTGCTCCCGTGGTGAATTCCCCCAGGCTGTGCCCTACTATGAGCAGTACCTGCGCCTCTCCCCAGACCTCCAGGACATGGAGAATGAGGGCAAGGTGTGCCACAACCTGGGCTATGCCCACTACTGCCTGGGCAACTTCCAGGAGGCTGTGAAGTATTACGAGCAAGACTTGGCTTTGGCTAAGGACCTGCACGACAAGCTGAGTCAGGCCAAGGCCTACTGCAACCTGGGGCTGGCCTTCAAGGCGCTGGGTGACTTCAGCAAGGCAGAGGAGTGCCAGAAATACTTGCTGTCGCTGGCTCAGTCCCTCAACAACTTGCAGGCGCGTTTCCGGGCACTGGGCAACCTTGGGGACATCTTTGTGTGCAGGAAGGACCTGGTTTGTGCCGTGCCATTTTATGAGCAGCAGCTAGCCCTGGCCCACCAGGCCGGCGAGCGCAAGATGGAGGCATCCGCCTACGCAGCCCTGGGTGCCGCACACCGCATGATGCAGAAGTACGACAAGGCCCTGGGCTACCACACCCAGGAGTTGGAGGTGTACCAGGAGCTGGCGGATGCCCTGGGCGAGTGCAAGGCCCACGGGCACCTGGCAGCTGTCTACATGGCCTTGGGCAAGTATACTATGGCCTTCAAGTGCTATGAGGAGCAGCTGGAGTTGGCCCAGAAGCTGAAGGAGCCCAGCACAGAGGCGCAGGTCTACGGCAACATGGGCATCACCAAGATGAACATGAATGTGATGGAGGAGGCCATTGGCTACTTCGAGCAGCAACTGGCTGTGTTACAACAGCTCAGCGGCAACGAGGCCCTGCTGGACCGGGGTCGAGCCCACGGCAACCTGGGTGACTGCTACGAGGCGCTGGGTGACTACGAGGAGGCCATCAAGTACTACGACCAGTACCTCTGTGTGGCCCAGAGCCTGAGCCGCATGCAGGACCAGGAGAAGGCCTACAGGGGCCTGGGAAACGGCCATAGGTGAGTCCAGAGTGATTGTGAGTCTGCATCCCGGGTGATCGATAATCTGCGGGGGGGTCGGACTCAGACTCCCACCCTGAGCCACCATGCTGCCTAAACCAAAACAAAAGCCACAAAATCCAATCAAAACCATGTTTGCTGAAAATGTGATGCTCAGCTGCTGATCAGCTGAGCGTACGGTCATGAGCTGGCTGCTGGGATATATCGTACAGTCTAACCCCCCAAACATGTGTGAACTGCTAATGTCATTAAGAGGGTGATGGCAGAGTTACGCACAGCAATGGGGGGTGGGGGGCAGTGTGTAAGGACACTCTAAATAATCCAGTAGGCTGCATTCCGCACGTCCGGGTCTGTGTGCATTAACAGGCTTAATTAGCCCTTGTGTCACACCCCTGACTATCAGTGCCTCCAC
>JAABNX020000046.1:35715770-35731354 GCA_015163995.2 Mormyrus lacerda | reverse complement strand
GGATGTGTGGTTCTCCCTTCCAGATTGTGGATGTGTTGTTTCCTATCCCAGGATGTGTGGTTCCCTTTCACATGATGTGGATGTGCGATGTTTTGTACTGGGATGTGTATGTGTGGTTCCCTCTCCCAGGACGTGGATGTGTGGTTCCTTCTCCCAGGATGTGGATGTGTAGTGTCTTGTGCTGGGATGTGTGATTCCGTCCCAGGATGTGGATGTGTTATTCCATGTCCCATAGGGTGTCACTTAAAAATAAAAGTTTGAAATACATATCTCTCACCACCTAGATCTATTCTGTTGGTGATAATATGGACCCAGAAAAAAATTCACAAAAACATTTACAGGTAGCCCAAGGCCTCTGAATGTTAGCATTTTTCAGCTGAAGGAGTTCCCACATACATGCTGAGCACTCATTGACTGCTTTTCCTTCACTCTCTAGTCAGACTCCTCCAAAACCAATTCTGCTGTGCTTAGGTCAAATGACCTGGTCATGTGATGTGACACTCTTTCTCTCTGCTTTGTAGATGGCTTGGTGTGTTCTTTTGAGTGGTATTGTAGATATAACAAGTGACCCTAAATTTCCCTCCCTGTGTGACTGTGTGTGTGTGTGTGTGTGCTCCTTGCCTGGGTGAGCGGTCATTGAAAATGCAGAATGAGCACAAACTGTAGACCCATGTGCACAGCTTCCGTCCTGTTCAGTGTCCACCCATCTGTGTGCCAGGGTTTGACCTGTGCGAGGTGGGACAGGAGGAGGTGGTCCTGAGGACCGGGAAGCAGGCGAACTGGCGCACACTGCACTTCGCGCTGCAGTCTCTGCTGGCGCTCTTCGGTATGTTTCTCAAATTGCCCATCCAATGACCCCCAGTAAGGGTAGTTGGGCTCTCTCTATAAGCCCCAAGTACTAACATCTCTCTCTCTGTCTCAGACTCCACAGAGCTGCCGAAACGCCTCAGCCTGGACAGCTCATCCTCCTTGGAGTCACTGGCCTCGGCCCAGTCCGTGTCGAACCCGCTGCCCCTAGGCTACCCCCACCCACCCTTCTCTCCTCCGTGCCCCGATAGCCTGGCCTCAGATGCCATCTCCGTGTACAGCCTGAGCTCTGTAGCCTCGTCATTGAGCTTTGTGTCCAAACCAGAGTGCGGTGGTGATTTTCAGGGCCAACGTGCGAGGCAGATGGAGCAGGAACGCCTTCGTGGCGGGGCGGGGCTTTTCTCAGGACGCCACGGGAGTGTCCCAAGGAGCCGGTCCTCGCCACACGGGGCAGCCGGTGGCCGCAAGGAGGACGAGGAGTATCAGGGCTACTCCATCATCAGCAGTGAGCCGCTGGGCAGCCATTGTGACTCTCTGCCTCTGCCACGGAGGAGGGCACATAGGGGGGGTGTGGCTGGTGTCGGTGCGGAGCGGGGCTATGGGGCATCTGTCTCCACACGGGGTAGTGTCAGCACACCCACTTCTCCCGTCAAAGCGGGCCCTGTAGCCAGCCCGAGCCCGCCGGCCCGAAAGGCAGGTAAGGCGAGTAGCTCGGACACAGGCGAGTCGGACCAGTCCAGCACCGAGACCGACAGCACCGTCAAATCGCAAGAGGACAGGGTGGTGGCGGCTCCCCCACTGGACCCCCAGGAACTGGCTGAGAAGATCTTGGAGGAGACACAGTGCCACCTGCGGGCGGTGGAGAGCTTGCAGAGGGGTGGGGCTGGCAGCACGGTGGGCGGGGCCTCCACTCCAACCGGAGGCTCCGCCTTCCGTTTATCAGAGACCAGCGCCTTCAGCCGGCCCCAAAGCAGCAACAGCACCAAGGCCAACTCCTCGCCCCTGCCCACCCGCCCCAAGCCACCTTCCCGATCGTCCTCCCTGCAAAAGGTCAGCTCCGGCTACAGCAGCCCAGCCAACTCGGACACCTCCCTGAAGGAAGTCAGCCAGCCATCCCCCACCTCGGACGGCCACTCCCAGGTCAAGCTCAAGTACCCCAGCTCGCCCTACAGCGGACACATCTCACGTTCCCCCAGCAACGTGTCCCCCAGCTCAGGCCACCAGTCTCCCGCTGGCAGCGCCCCCTCCCCCGCTCTTTCCTACTCCTCCACAGGCTCTGCCCGCTCCAGCCCGGCCAACGCCCCCGACCTGGACCGGCTGAAGAGGGCGGCCATCGATGAGAAGGTCCAGGCCATCCATAACCTAAAGACGTTCTGGGCCAGTGCTGGCCAGCAGTCAGGGCAGCAGCACTCTGGTCCCATGCGGGCCCTCCGGGGAAGATCTGGAGTCACAGGCACTGCCAAGAGGGACGTGCTGAACCTCCTGAACCTCTCCCCGCGCCATGATGGTGACAGCCCAGAGCTACGCTCATTTGATGCTCGCTCAAGGAACCCACCCAATGGCCATCACCCCCAAAATGCCAGGAAAGCCACCCCCTCTCCCACCACCTCTACCAGCAGCAGTCCTGGTGCACGCCCTGTCAGACTTCCTGCCGGGAATGGCTATAAGTTCCTGTCACCCGGCCGCTTCTTCCCCTCCTCCAAATGCTGAGACCGGGAGTCTTCCACTTTGGTGTTATCACCCATTGGCTGTTCTGTCCATGGGGGTGAGCTTGGTGCTTCCTGGACGTCCTGACTGGTCAAGATGATGCGGGATGCTTGCAGAGCATGATGTGCTTGGGTGGGACTTGTTTAAGGTTGGAAACCTCAGGAGCATCTTCTCCCAATACCCAGCAACACTGTAAACAGCAAAAACAATGACTCTGTGACCTGATACTGTGCGTGTCAGACAGACTTAAACACCAAGCAGTATTTCCTCAACAAAAAAAAAGTGTACTGTTTGTGTAAGCCAAGGCGACGGAGCTGTGATTGGTCTGCTTCATTTTATTTTAATTATTGTTATTATTATTAATATTATTATTGTTATTATAATTATTATGTTTTGTAAATTAAATCCAGTGTTTCACAATCAGTATTAAACATTTTATATTATTAAAAGCGAACAAAACTGTACCATGTAAAAAGAGAAAAGGTTAAAAAAAGATATTTTTATTGAAACAGCAAAAATAGGCATTTGGCCTGATTTCTTTGTGAGTTTGAGTGTCTATATAAAAAGCATGGGTTATCTTCTGTTCGATGTTAAGTACAAGGTATGACTTTTTAAACACACAATTTTTGAACACATGGGAAATACAAAAAAACAGGCCTTCCTCTCTTAGTCATTTATCAGTAAATTTGTTTCAATAAAATTACGTTTGCTCTCTTGCACCTGATTATGTTCTTCTATTATTACTATTAGTATTTCTTCATTATTTGAAAAATTAGTTTGGTTTAATCCTAATGTAGTAATCTTTTTGAGTAATTACAGCAAAAATCATTGGCGCTAGAAAATCGTGTATTTGAAGAATAGAATATCTTTATTATACAAATTCAGATTAATGCCAAATTGCTCGCAATACACTTTTATTATGCAACATTCACAACGAATAAGCCTTAAATTATACAACCACAATAATGTCATATAAAACTTCGTTATATACGCATTTACCCGCTTTTTAAAAATTCAAATCATACTTTTTCATGCGAGTTTTACGGCTAGTAACAATTATAATTTTTCCACACATTTACAGATCTTACCTGTCTATTATTTAAAACTCTTAAATCATCCTATCTGATAAAATGCCAGTGTCTACTAATAGAGATTCCAAACCCTGGATTGCTGTGGCATAGAGCTTCCATCCGCGTTGACCCAGGAAAATTGTGATTTGTCTCGTATTCCCGTGCACATAGCACCCCCTTTGCTTGCCAAATGTTACCATGGGAGCCCTCCTTCTTAATTACCCAGTTTAACCGCTGAGTGAAATCTTTTACGATCGTTAAGGCTTTGGTCGTTTCTAGGGGGGCTCAAAACCATAATTTTACCACGTGGCTACGTCCCTGTTACAAAACAAGCCAGGGATCCACGCCCATGTGGATTCAAATCCCGTGGATGGCAGAAAAGTTGTATCACCGTTGCTGATCCTTGTACTCCGCTCTGGACAAAAGCGTCTACTAATCAAATAAATGTTGCGCTTCCTGTTCTACGCTTGGGCGAGGTTTTTAACTTGAATCACTCCTGTGAAACAAGACAGAAAGTCGTGTCGCACAAAAATCATCAGCTATTACTAATTATAAGCTGGTTTAACACTGATGGATTACTCGAGAACAGGTATGCTTTGGTTTTTCTGCTTTTTCCCCCGTTAGGCGGAGCCCCATACACATAGGTGGCCGAAAACAGCACTTTTCTCCCAATTTACAATGTCGTGCACCGTTAACATTCCATTGCACCACAAAGGGAATTTAACATTAAAAGAATAAAGTATTTATATAAAGACTGCATTTATATAAGGCTGTCTTTAAAGTTTTATATTTACTGATTCCAAGTTCTCAATACAAAAAGTTGATGCCGAAAAAAGATTCAAAGATTATTGTAGGTTTAGAACATATCTGAAAACTGTTCAGCATGTTCCGTTGATTTAATACAGTCATAGAATCCTAAATCGGTAGCTTTTTTGGAGCGTCTGTTAAAAGTTCAGTAAAGTATCGGGTAAAAGCAAAACTCCCCTATAACTTCAAGTTCCGTTACCGGTTGGGATTGATGGACGGTGAGCTGCACTTCCATCCGCGAGACAGACAGACAAAGCTACGAGCCAATTATTTGCATGAAGCCCCACAAGCTCGACCAATTGTACGAATCTATGGGCGGGACCGGGCCAGTTGTTGATAACCGCGTGTGACATCAGCGGCCGCGCGCAGTCGCAGCCCGCGAGCAGAAAATGGTGCTCATCAAGGAATAGTAAGTACGACTGGATTCGGTTTGTTCGGCGGTGTTTCGGACAATCCGCTCGGCCTCTCCTAGACAAATTCAAAGCCGAGGGAGAGTGGAGCGGTCCTGCGTTGCTATTTTCGCTGCAGAAGCGGGTGTTTTCGGCGCGACTCCGGTGTTATTCGCTTAGACGCTGATATAGGTGTGCGGTGCCGGCTCATCTCAGGTACGGCCTAGCTTACACCGGTCTGGGTCGCCTCAGACCCGCAGATGAGGCGGGTCGGCGCTTACCTGCCAGGTTCCACCCTCGCGCCTCGCTTCGGGAGACGTTTGCAAAATCTCGCCTTTGCTTGTGGTTACCTGTAGCGGTCATACTGTTTCGTTCGCCCAGCTGTGTGTAACTGGTGAACCTTTTGGTTAATTACTAGACCGGCAGGTATCTGTACCCAGGATCTGTTTCCTAGTAATGCGAGACTGCTTTACTGTCAATCTACTTAGGCGGTGAGCTTTTCTGATGCTAAGTTAAGCTTAAGAGAACTTTTTTTTACGCAGTTTACTAGTGTGTTTAGTAATACAGTCAGTACCTGTCGGTGATGTGGAGCACTGATATGATCTGGATCATGTTTAACCTTAGTTGTTAGTGTAGAGTTCAGGCAGGGCTGCCATCTCTCACGTATCTAGCGTGACACTCACGCTTTAGGTTCTTACGAAAAAGTCTTATGGCAAATTTATATTGTTTCAGTAAAAACCTAAAATTAGCTACATCAAAAGCGTTGGGGTAGTTTGCAAACCTTGCAGACTATTTACGAAGTAATAAAACTTACATACATGTACAGACTTGTCTCGAAGTGAAAATTTCACGCTAGCCAGCTGACCAAAGTTGGCAATCCTGTGACAGGTTGTTTGGCAACTAATCCTAATTCTAACACTGACAGCTTCTCCCATGATCTGTAAACTTTTTGTTGAACATGCTCCGCCTTAGTGTCCTGCACTGAACTGGAAAGAACATTGGTTATTGTGGCCTCTTCTGAAACACTTGAGCGCAATATGTATTTAAGTATTTTGTTTTGTTTGATGTTCACTGAAACCAGCCCAACAGCGGTGTTCCTGGGTAGCTACCACCCATACCAAAATACGGAAGGGATTTTCTTTGGTGTTATCATAATTCACTAAACAAGATAAAAAGTTTGTCAGACTTTGATTTATGCTGTTCTTGAGTACAGTGGTGTCTTTCAAAGGTGTCAGGCCCTGCTTTTGGTCTCCCTTAATGTGAAATTACCGAAGGATTCACACACACGTAAGAGCTTCAGTTTTTTTTCTAAGAAACAATGAAGGAAGTGAACCAAATGGCTATTTTAATACTATTTTAGTTTCAGTTGTTTGTGTGTACATATACGCATGTGGTGCATGTAAAACCTTGCCCAGAGTTGAAAAATTTCCATATCGCTTAATTGCTGTATCCTTAAATAATTAAATTGTCAGTGGTAGGTTATGCTAGTTTATTTGCTTTTGAATTTTTCAGGTCAGCATTTGGCTCTTGATATTTACTAATAATATCATAGTAAACTCTCTTCTTGATTTAGCTGTTTAAGAAATGTTAATTCCGTCCTCTGTTCTAGTTTATTTTCCTCGCTATGACCTAATCAACCACCTCTGGTCAGAGGATAATACCATTTAGTGGATAAAGTTGTACACTCAAACCCCCTTTTTTTTGAGACTGTCTTAAAGTTCACAGAAAATGCTGATGCTGTCTGTTTTCTTTTGTTCTGGAACCTACGGATGGGCGTTTATGACTAAAATGTTATGATATTCATGGATAGAATCATGATCCACGATATAGTAGATTTTAATTAGAGATTCACTCGATGTTTGGATCCATATCAGTGCTGTACCAGACCTATTTGACAGATCGAGTACTGGCTATACGTGACCAATCCATATCTGTAAAAAGACAGATTCTATTTCTTGTTGAATCCATTTGCATAATCAATCACACAACAGTTCTATCCTATTTTAGTTTTTTTGCGGCATTCAACTGAACACTAATGCTGTCACTCATTTTTTGCTACTCTGTGTGTGTGAGCACGTTGACTTCTGCCCGCTGTGATGTCATGCGCTTTTAACAACTAGCAGCATAGCGATTTGCAATCTTTGTAAAAACAGAGTTTTGGGAGGTGGGAGTAGAGTAGGAAAATCCCTCTAAACAAAGGGCATGTAATTGCGCAAGACGGCGATTTAATATGAAAAAGGGAATGGATGGATTTGAGAGTCACTGGCTTGGGCTGTTTTGCACCTTCGTTACAGCTTGTGATACACAAGGGGTTGCAATCGCAGTGAAGTATTTGTCACTTGCATGTCCTCGCTTAGAAGTTACTTAAATTTAACTGCAAGATGCAACAAAATTCTTAAAACAGATGAACTGAATGAGGTGGAATAGTGCATCATGTGTATGGATCAGCTCATCTCTATGTATATATATTTTGTATGCAAATCAAATAAACTGGAACTTGTGTAGTAAATTTAATTGAGCATTTTAACCACTTGACCTGCAATTTTACTTGGACAAGAAAAACTAAATTATTTTTGATATTTAAAATATATGAAAGGAATAGACTGATTATAGCAACAGCACATGAACATTTATCACCTCAGTCAATAACTGGGCACTTCTTAACTCAGTTCACAGCATGTACAAATAATCCAAAATACAGCTGGTTTTGTTGCCACATGTTGTGCAAAACGTATCTCTGCAGAGTAATATGACAGCTCATATTTGTAATGTGCTATTTGCTCACTAAATAAATGTAAACGTAGTGCTGAATTGAGATTTCTCGATCTCTGAAATGCTTATTGTGGATCCACTGGCAACCTGTCACAATAAATTATTGCCCTTTTCAGCACCAGTATTCGAACCCAATTTGACTTAAGTGTTAAGTCAAATTGTTCGCAGATTCTGGATTTTGCCCAATATCTTGGCCTCCTGTCATGCTGTGCTGGTCCTTCCCCTTCCAGCTCACTGCCCCTTCTCCTCCCCACCGCACTTTGTTCCTGCTTCACTAGGCAGGTGCTAGCTGCCGTGCTGCCCACTGTCCCGTCTCCATCGTTGCCAGGCCACTTCAGCTCCGACTTTTCTTTTGGATGGTCTGCTGGGGTTGTCCTGAGCTCTGTATTGGTGGAGGGTGGAGATTCTACTTGCTTACAGAAACACACACTCTGAGTTTATGTACATTAGCATCGTTGCTATACCAGCCTGCTGCTCATTCTACCTCATTACAGTAGTGATTTTCCATGTTACTAGGCAACGCAGTGCTTAGACATTTCTCCCCTGTCCCTGTTTCCTCATTAGTCATCCTCTTATGTCGTTTTTCTGTGTGTGTGCATGCGACCCTAAATCCTACTCTTTGCATAGGAAAATCGACTCGCTTCCTGATTGTAAAAATAGTATAGTCTCTGGCAAAAGTTACTTATTCAGGAACGATCAAATTTATGGTGGTTCCCTGGAAAGGTAAATGTTCATTTCTTGTCTAAGGTCATACCTGGCATGGAGGACAATTGTTTTGTACGTTTACTTGCCCAGCGAGGTTGAGCTACAGTTGTAACAAGGTTTAATGAATAATCATTAAAATTGCAAAACTTGCTAGGTTTTTTTTCTTCTATCACAGAGTAAAAATGTTTTAGCAAGACAAACTCCCTGTGCTATAATATCTGTACAAGATTGAAGGTAATAAAAAGCCTGATGTTAATGTAGCTGACTAGCGGTGTAAGAATTAGATGTACAGAACATGCAGTGTTGGTGTTAATATCGTATGTCGTCCAGTCCTACAGCCATTTGTCAAATTCAGTACAAAATACCCCACCTTGTGTTGTGATGTCATTCAACGCTGGTACCAGTTTTTACGAGAGTGTAAAACCAAGATCTTGAAGTATTGAACTTTTAGTACCTTCTTGAAGTACCAGTATGGTTTCTGATGCGGTAGAAAAGCGCCCTTTGGTTGACCGGTGAATTGGACAGCTTTACAACACTACATTTCGTACATGCTGTATGTCTTCGGCTATGCTCCATGTTTCTTCTGTTACTTTCGGGTCAAAGCCCAGGGAAGAAACTGTGATGCGTACACCGAGCACTTGGGTTAGTTTGAGTCTGACTGAACGTATACATGTAGGAGTAAATCAACTCCAAATCGCAGTTTTTTCTTAGACTGACTTCAAGAAAATTGATTTAGTGCGATTTCAGTTGGACTATCATGGTTACTTGTACTTCGTTTTAGTTGGACTAACACAGTAATTCGCTTTACTTGGTGTGCATGTAAGTGGACTCTGTTTACGTAATGAGGTCTCAATAAAATCTTTATTTGGTCCTAACTGGGACTGCATCAGACTGTTGTGCTTTCAAACTTTTTATTTCATGCTTATTTTCATGCTAAAAGTGTGAGGCAGATGTGAGGATGGTGTTAATAATCTTTGCCTTCAGCTCACTTTTGTGTTATTTGCAGTGTCTGAATTTTGCCTCAGTTGGGCCATGATCAGAGCAGTGGACATGTTTCGAGAGGTTCCTCCCACAGTGGAGTTGTATGTCCCACTAATGTTTTGTCTCTGACAGAAATTAAGGAGCAAAGAGCTAGGGGTGTAACAGTATGCAAAATTCACGATTTGGCACAGCAGGGAAAGCAGTTGCACATCTGTCTGTGTCTGAATAGCAAAGCCTAAGAAATGATAGTTTGCACATTTGTAAAAATGTCAAAAAATGTTACACAATAATCATTAGGAATTGAATTTTATGTTCTCTACTACAGAGTATGCTGAGGAGACTAACTTGCTTAGGCTGTTTCTGCCATGCTCTAATCATTTCAGAACGATCCATAATTAACTAACAGCCTCAGTCAACATAATGTTTTATGTGTTGGACATCATATTGATATAGGTTCTGCCCTTGTCAATAAATCTATGTAGTTTAAGGCTGTGAATCAGTTTTAAAATAATCAATCGTACAGTTTTCTGTGATAAATTGTGATCAGTTTAAATTGACACCCATTTTTAATTTGTCTTGTTCAAATTGACTAAATTCATTTTAGTTTGCCGCATTTTGCTCATTATTTTAGTTTAAAGAAAACTTGACAAATTATCGCTGTGATCATTTTTGTTTAATATATTATTGTTGATAACACTATATTGAAAATGGGAGGTGACAGTATTCCAAATGTTAAATTTTATTTTAAAAATAGAACAGCACAAGTAATTTTCAGTAGTAGTGGTAGTCGCACTCACTAGTTTATATGCCTCTCAGTCGTCTAAATTTCTGACTGATGATACTGCAGGGGAAGGTGACACAGAGTTGACCTTTATGCTAAATAAGAACGTGAGATGCAAAAAGCTTGTCGATTTAAACTACACATATAATTCCATATATTTTATCACCATCCCAAAACAATGGAAGACATACAAGTCATTTTGTTGTTATTTTAGTCATGTTAGTTGTCATCGTGAAAAAACCTCATCAGGCCATATTTTTTGTCAACATTTTTTGTCAGTTTACACTGGTTGTGATTAATTGCATGTAACATTAGAACACGAAAATCTTAAAATCTTACATATCTACATGTTAAATCCCTAAATTAATGCACAATTAACCCAAAGGCGAGGATTGCAAAGAACTCATTACTGTAACACAATCTTAGTTAGTTTATTGATGAAACTTTTTTTTTTTTTGGTGCTTCTGGGGCAGTTACTCAGTTTTATTTTCGTTATTCATCAAAATGGGCATGAAGATGAAAAATTTAGCAAAATTGAGCAATCACCTGCTTTCTTATGATCGCCATGAATTAAATAGCTAGTTTGTTTTATTGAAAACATTCACTGGAAAGAAGCTTCCAGAAGATTGCAAAGCTTGTGTACTGCTTAAGTTAGCTGTTGTGAAATTTTGTTTAAGGGATGGTTACCTAGGGTGGGGCCTCCGTACTGCACCTCAGGCTCTGTCAGTCATGCTACCCTGCAGTGACTGGGTCACGTTGATGACTGATGTTCTCTGGGTGTTGTCCTGGCCTCACCACAGAGAAAGGTCACGTGAGGAGATGAGCTTTCACCTGTGAAATGTAACAGAATGGTGCAGGGAGAGCACAGAGAATATGCTGAGAGGTGTGTATGTGTCATTCATAGTAACATTTGACTCGCGTCTTGTCCCGGGTTCGCGTAGCCTTGCTGCTGTTGATGGTTTAAGCTATGTTTCCTATGGGCCCTTAAATAGATGGCCCAACAAAAATAGTTTATTTTATTGTTAGTCGTGGTTGTACCTACTGTGCTTTTAGTTTTCAGACAAGTTAAAACCTTCCTCAAAGGTCCAACAGTCCATCCAGAGAATGAACCATCACCTTCATCCTGAGTGAATTTCTGAACATATCCTGTGGGGGTCCCGCTTTTGTAGTTTCTAAAAAGGAGATGAAACAGGAGGGAAGCTGGAAATATGGGAAGTGAACACTGATCCGTACGAGGGACCCTGTTGTGGCACTTGTGCCAAATATGACATGGTTCACTGTGTGTGTGTGTGTGTGTGTGTGTGTGTGTGTGTGTGTCAGTCACATCAGGGCAGACCTGTAGGCGTATGGTGGCCTTGTGAGCAGCAGCGTGAGCCTCACAGTATATCGTCATCTAGAATTGCCTTACGTCTCTCCATATGGGGATATCTGGTTTAGTTTGAGTGTCTGTCTTGCTGTAAGAAGTGTGTTGTTCTTATTACTGATTATTCAAGTGTTCTTGCCCTGTCTGACTTCCACTCCTGTTCTCTCTTTCAGCCGTGTGGTCTTGCCGTGCTCTGTAGAGGAGGTGAGTACATCAGCCCAACTGGTGGGAGGTTCTCATTCATTTCCGTCCTCTTCATCTTTTGTCAGTGCTTTATCTTTATCTTTTTATTTTTAAAAAAATTTTTTTTGGGGGGGAGGGTACCTTGTGCCCTGGTTTGGGACCCGGATTCCTAACCTGAAAGCTGCGGGCTAATATCCTAGCAGGGGACTACCTGCTGTACCTTTTTGTCGGGTAGTTAACCCGAATCTCTCCAGTAAAATACCAAGGTATATAAATGGATGAACACTCATTCAATTTTGATTCAACTAATTCAAATGCTTATGCGTCACCATTTTTAATTTTGATTAAATTTGGCATGCAAATTACACATACCCTCCAGAGCTCAGAGATGTTTGTTTTATTTGTTTATTTATTTATTTATTTGAGTGAGCTTATGAGCTGTGCAGTCTTTCCTATTGCAGCTACATGGCTCAGCTATGCCTCATTGGAAAGCTCCAGTACTTTTTAAACTTGCATAAGTCTGTTTCTTTTCTCAAGGTCATAGTTCATCTCATTAGCTGCATTTTTTTACTACACTTGTTTATGTAAAATCAGTGAAGGGCTTGGAATGAAAAGTCATTTTTTAAAATGAAATATATATACTTGTATATAAAACATTAATTTGGTTCCCTTCATGAGATAAGCATCCTAAACATGTGCAAGAAAATATGTACCTAAAGTGTGTTTTGGGACTTTTCACAAAATTTCTCATGCCTTGTAAGATAAAGTCCAGGCATACTGCTGGAAACTTGGCCTTATGAGAATGTCGTATGTATTCTGATATTTCCAATAAACTATAGCTGAGTCATATCTGTAATAGTAAAACATTACAGCTCATACTAAAACACTCTGAATAATCTGTGTTTTGCCACCTGGGATGTAGAAAAGGCACTATGTCTCTAAGGGATTTTATTTAAATCAAGCAACATTTCTGCATTCTGGAAGATATGTGTAACTCACAAGCCAGATTTTATCAAAATCAAAAATAGTGACACCCTTTGTTCAATTAAAATGGAATGACCCTAAATGTGTAAATGGCTCTGGGTGAAGTTTTCTGCTAAGCTGTTTGAAATATGTTTAGCGTGGCTGTTACTTATCTTTTGTAAGGCTGTTTCCTCTTTGTATTCACCAGAAAGGTCCCCTATTAATGGAGGCAGGACTGTGTTATATGCAAATACACGGCAAATATATTTGCATTTCTTGCAAATCTTCCACAATGCTGCAAACCATGGAGATGTTGGTTGATACGATGGTTTTTGCCATTACTGTGATCGTTGGCTGGCCATGCTAAGGGGGAGTCTCACCTGAGTGCAAGGGTACTCTGTGAAGAATGTATTTAGTCATTTGTTATATTTTGCATGCCTGTGGTTTTTTGTGAAATGGTTCTAGTTAAGGACTGAGATTAGGGGCAAAAGGAGAGGGAGCCCTGGGACCTGGAACAACGTGCCGGTTTATTAACCCTTACATCACCTACTGCTGGCCAGCGAACGTGGCTTTTGCAAAGACTGGGACACTCTGTGCTCTGTTTTATTTGGGAGCCAGAACTCTGGGATGTTTTACCTCAGAATAGATGGTGGTTTTGTTACACCTGAGCAAGTATTCCCAACTGACTTAGATTTCGACATGATGGGCGGCTCCCAGCCCACGTGAGGTGCTGCTTAATCATATTTATACTGCTTCCTTACCTTTCCGACTGTCCAGCCAGTGGTTTTGCCTCCATAAAAGGGCACAAACCGCGGCTGAAGGACCTGCAGACCTGGCTGCTGCCGGAAGAAGGATGCATCAAAAACGTTCTAGAAAGAGCTTAGTGAAAGTGGGTCTAGCACTGGCCCCGTGACACTGGCAGCACTGGAACCCCAGTGGCTCAGCTCAGGGTCCCTCATGTTTCCCTTGAAACGAAAGTGCAACTATGGCTGCAGTGAATATTTATTGCTTAAGCTGTACGGTGCTAGCAAAGTTCTGGGACGGTTGCTTAATTCAGAAAAAAACAAATGTTGTGAATTTATTGGTTTCATAACAAAGGTCCATTGACGAGCAATGTTGACTGACTCATTCAGTTCTGTTCTTGCTATTTTGTTATTAACCGCAGTTGTGGTCACTGGCTCCCAAAGGGATACTAAACACAGATGTTTGTTTTATGTCACTGCAAAGGTGTTGCTAATTAAAAGGCTCCCGATGATGCTTGTCAAGGAATATTTTTAGCTTAGAACAGCTCCTTTGGAAGTATAATTTTGGTTTCAATTTATTCCTACTTGAATGTTTTACTTAAAACTTTTGGTTACTTGTGATATGTTTTTTATAAATGAATGTTGTAATGATTTCTGTTTACAAAAGTCAGTAAACGTGCAGTATTTTTACTTGAGTTTAGCAAGCATCCATTTCTGTGAGCAGTGTGTGTAAAAATGGGTTTTGAATTAAAAAAAAAAAAAAAAGTAGTCTGTTGGACAGTTCCGCAAATGGAAGAATTCTGGGCCTTTTTCTGCGTCTGTTAATAGAGTAGCATTGCCAGTAGTTGGCATCAAACTGAATCATGTGGAATCAAACTGAGAAGAGTATGGCAGAGGGAGGGCAGGAAAATGGCCAAAACAGTGGTCTGGCATATTTCATACACTAGTGCAGGTCTGTGAAATAGGCAAAAATTAACTGCCATGACTCAGGAAAATGATGCATACAAAAGAGCTTTTGAAATGGAACCATTCTGGTGCATCAGATAGTAAGGATAAGTCGATATCATTGTAAAAAAACAAAATAGTAAATGCCATGTTCTCCGACATACATGTCTTATTAAAAACATTTGAAAATTACAAAAAAACAACAGCCTTTGAGTATTTAAAATACAAACGATCAGCGTTTTGTGGAACAGCCTTTACCGTATCCATCGAGATAAATAAGGAATAAATAAGGTAAGCATGTTTATGCGAATAAGAATACAGACAAAGCGATCGCGTCGGCAATCGCAGTGAGCTTGACGTAGGTCACTTATTTTGATAAAAACCTTGTCAGGAGAGGTTACCCGGCCAAGCAAAATGTTTTTAATAACAAACCGCAAAATCATCTATGGCAATGCAAAAACTTTACTGAATTTTTTTTATCCATATAAGTAACACTTAGAAATCAATCTTGTGGTTTGTTAATGTTTTAAGAGTATCAGGATTAAGACCCGGCCATGGTTATGAAAGTAGTGCAAGTGATTCAAGAGTAATAAGCTTTGTATTTTGGGTATGGTGTGTTTGTTTTTTTTTTTTTTTTTTTTAAAAAGAGAAATTGGGGAGCTCCTGAAAGGGAGGCTAGAGGTATTGCATTCCCGGTACCTACAGTACTGTAGACAAAGGGGTGCCATCATGTTGTCAGTACTGAAATATCGGTTCTCGTGTCATCTCTAACAGAGTGTTCCTCGGGGTAACTCGTGTTAGCTTGTAAGCGGGAAACTAATGTTGTCAATGGTTATATTTAGCACAAAAAGAAAAGCTCATTTTCATTGTGTTATTGTTTTTCAACTTTTTTTTTCAACTGTACTTTCTGAAATCACTATTAGGCATTTTCATGTTTTACATCTTTAGACTTTTTTTTTTGCTGAAGGCAGTTCACAGTATTGGTTGAATGGTCTTACTGATGCTAACTTTTGTAATGTGATCATTCCTCTTTTACAGGGAAGTAATGAGTTATTTCATCAAAGTGTCAGAATGTTCTCTAGTATAATCGGATTCTGTCTATTGCAGATGGAGATACACACCTGTGATGCTGCAATGAATTTTATCTGCAATAAGACTTCTGTTTTGAATTTAGAGTTCATGTCCTGGGGGCAGAACCAGCTAATAGGGTTACAGTAGACAAAAATAGCTTCTGGATCCATATGTGGTCACGGTTTAATTTGTGTATGCAGAGTAGTGAAAGCATCCTTGAGGGAAGCTGTGGGATGCGGCAGACATGGAGCCCAGTGTGCGGTTTGCACCTGCCTTTGAGCGGGGAAGCTGTGCTGT
>JAABNX020000046.1:35672467-35687787 GCA_015163995.2 Mormyrus lacerda | reverse complement strand
CCTACCCCCTTCTGCCCTGAGTCCTGTGGGCCCTTCTGCCAGGTCCTACCCCCTTCTGCCCTGAGTCCTGTGGGCCCTTCTGCCCTGAGCCCTGTGGGCCCTTCTGCCAGGTCCTGCTCCCCTCCTGCCCTGAGCCCGTCAGCCTCTGTCACCCAGGTTTTAACCACCTTTACCCTGGACCTTTGCTCCTGTGTCACTTGCCCCCCATGCACACATGCAAGCACAGAGTTACATGGACCTGCTATTTTCTTGTCTACTCCAGCGTTTGCAAACAGTTGAAATGCCTGTTCTGGCCAACAGAGAAGGATCCAGCGTGTTCCTTTGTGCAGCAAGGGCGCTCTCGTGGCCAGAATCTCATGTAAACCTGTCTGATCTAGCTCTGGCTTTAACTAGAAGTCTTGCAAGTAATTTAAACATCACATTTGCTCCTGAAGATGGAGTGACTGGTTGTTCAATCAAGCAAAGTTAGTTACATGACAAACATGTATTAGAAACCTGGAACTAAGCAATTGTATAGTTGTGACATGTTATGATTAAGTGCTATCTGGAAAGGCATCTCTTCAGTGACCAAATGTCTATGCTTACTTCAGTTTGTACCAGACTAATTACCTATAGCTCTTTGGTTCTAAAAAATGTGCATGATAGTTGAATTGCATTTGCAGCCAAAGATACTCTATTGAAAGACTAGTGTGATTAAAAAAATAATAATAATAAATCAGATACCAGTAGGGTTTAGGCTTAAGGCAGCAGTTTGTAATGCAAGACCCTTTGTACCTTCAACCAAAGTATTTCGATGAAAGCTTTCTGCGAGGGATGCCAGTATTCTGGAACATCGTCGAAGTTTATTGGATAAAGAAGATGTCCAATTTAGACTTCAGGAAGGACATCTGTTTCAGAACAAACTTTTGAAATGTGTCCACTAAACAATACTTAAAACGCTGAGCCAGTGAGCCCTGTGGTTAGTAATTGTGGGGAATTTTGCCGTTGGTCGGATAGGGTGGTGTGTTTGAAATGAGCTGGAAACCTGAGAGCCGCGGCTCCCCCCCTCCCCCGCCCTCGCAGCCTCCCAGCTCTCACCTCAGCCAAATGGATTAGCCCCCCACCACCCCCACCTCCCTATTCGATGGCACCTCAGCTGTTGTCGGTTGAAACTTTCCCATCCTCCTCCTACTCTGCCTTTCTTGCCCAGTCTTGCTGTACCTTCTTCTTCTGCCAGTCATGTCTGTCATCATTGCCAGATAAATCATTTCTTTCCCTTGTCACAGAGGGGCCACACATGATATACATGTTTTCATGTTAAAACAAGATACACAACAACTATAGAAATGGAAAGAACCTATAGTAACTTTTGCAGGGTTTATTTAATTGCTCTGATTTTACAGTGAATTCATTCTCTCTGTTCTTGTTTGCTTTCAACGTGTCAGATGGAGGGGCTGTCTGGTGAGGGACTCCGCCTCTTCTCTGACTCTCTATCTGCCTTTGAATCTTAGTGCAAAATGTCTAGAAAAACCTGCACTCTTCTTCAGTTTGAGGGCTCAGCTCTCTTCCCCTCTGCGCCTGACTTTTGACCCTTGGAGCTCCAGAGCTGGCTCTCTTCATTTCGTCCAGGGAACAAACAAGGTCACCCCAGCTGCTGAAGTCTTTTCCTAACAAAAAGCCTATTTTTTAACCTTTGACCTGCCTCCTGAAAGTCGACCTTCTGAGCCTGGCAAGTCGGCTGATTTCTAGTTTGCTGTTACATAAGGCAGATGGCTGTGTGTGAAAACTTGAAATCATTGATATCATTGGTGGTTTAGGGCTTTCTGAGAATTCCACATTTGGATATCACTGTCAGAAAGCATGGTACACACGTGACTAGAAACAAACTACAAAACCTGCGATTGTTATAAGAGCAACAACAATCAAATGTGAAGCTAAGCCTGAGTTTCAATTTTACCAGTAAATGGCTTATAAAAAATATACACACAGATATATTTGTGTATTTATATATAAATATATAAATGTATTTATTTATACATATAAATATATATAATACATAAAAAACCTAAACCTAAGCATTTATATATATATATACACACACACACACCCATATATATGCACGCTGTCAGAGGCCAGTTTATTAGGTACACCTGCTTCTCAGCTTGTTCCTAAAAACAACCAGTCATGTGGCTGCAAAGACACTGGGTGGTTGGTTTGGCTAAGCATTAATATGAACAGAACATGATCAAAGTGGCCTGAATGTGCAGACATGGTGGTTAAAGCATCTCAGAAAGAGCTGGCTTCTTGGGATTCTCATGCCCTCCTGCAGTTTTTCCCGACCCAGTCCTTAAGGACCCACAGCAGTCCACATCTTTGCTGCCTCCCAGTAGTACGAGTCTGCTTAAATAAGTCTCTCACTCATTTCTCTTTTTCATTTAATCATAGGAGGAATGTCACTGAATCGTTTCCTGAAGGCCAAAATCATTTTCTCAATCAACATTATTTCCTGACCAGCTGCTCAGTTGACCCAATGCCGACGTTTTACTCTCTGCACACTAGATGGCACTGTGTCTTTTTCATAAAAATGTCGGGCAGAAACGGTCCTTCCAAAGCCGCTGTTCGTAGTAGTCGAGCAAGGAAATACGGTTGACTTTTCAGCCCAGAAAGCAGAGGAGAAAGCCATATAATCATGCATGCTCTATCAAACAAACACATTGACTGAACCGGCTGATGTATCTATATCATTATGGAGTGACGCTATACAATGATAAAGCGGCGGGCCAGTCCACAGGCCTGAATAATGTACACTGTTTGAGTTTGATGACTAATAGCCATATATTTAATTAGAATCCATTGTAGCTGCTTAAAATTATATTTAGGGATCAGGAAACCATTTTATCAACAACTGCACGATTGCTTGATTATAAAAGTATGAAACTGGGAAACTTTGAAAACTGCGCGTGAAATTTGTTTGCGTAAAAATGATATCTGAGAGACCTGTGTATTATTTTTGATGGAGCGATCAGGGCAAATCAAATGTATTCCGTAGAGCTGCATACGTTTGGGGTATCCCTTTAGCCCCTAGTCTGCTATTGCCTAGTACTTTACAAATTTTGTGAGAGAAATGTCACAACAGCCCAGTTCCCCCTTTTCCCCCGCTAACAATTTCCATGTCCAATTCCATTTCTCGGACTGAAGTGAAATCTCTACACCATCAACGAGGAGGATAGTCCACTTGAAAACTAATTAAACAAAATCAATATTTAATCACAGACCAGAATTCTGATCTTGCAGGAGAAGGAAGTAGACAAAACTAAAACTCGAAATCGACTCAAGTGACCCCTTTCATATATGTGTCTACTTTTGTGCGTATATAGGCTATTATACAAAGTCAGGACTGTGTAAACTACAATATATACTTAGTATGCAGATACTGCTGTAGATCTAGGCTATTGCTAGGCCGAAGGGTGAACCGAAGTGAGCTTTTGATATTTTTATTTTCTGATCTCATTTCTCCTTTAGATTTCCCGTTGTCATAAGCTATATAGGAGCCTTTAGCGGCTGACCGGTTGAAGCCCACGTTATTTGTCTTTTCAATGATTTACATTAAACTACACCTTGCCCTCGTTTTAAATGGATGTTTAAACTAACTGCTTTCCTGGCGCGTATTTAAATTAATCAGAGCCATTTAATTTCCAGGTCGATTTTAATTTTAAAATCTGCATTATATTGCCAGGGTATTACAGGTAAATCAGGCTACATCAACGATGTCAGAATAACAGCTTCACGAATTACAGTAATCAGCCATTTTAATTTTCAGATTTGATTTAACGCATACACCTAAGTCCCTGCTTTATTGTTATATTGTCACTTTTACATTTAAATTACAATGCAAGTGTTTCAAAATCCATTCCAAAATGTAATACACTTTTTCAAATTTTACTAAAATTATTGTCATGCAGTCTATTTTAAAAATTAAATTAAAGATATCGATCTAGCTGTCCCAACTGAGTTACTCCGGCCTAACGATATTTTCGGGTTATAAAAGCAACTGTACAATAGTAACCTCCCAAATTCACTCTGCTCCCTCGCTTTCTCTCATCGCACCCCTCCCGCACAAACACAGACGCGTGTCCGGCAAATAAATAAATGATAGGCCTATATGTCGCTAAAAGTCAAAGGTATCCGTCTTTTGCTTTCACTAAATATGTCTGTATATTTCAATCCATTTGCACCATTCGAGTCGACATTATTTCACCAAAGAAGGTGATAAACACGGAATGAAATAATGCGATACCTTAATCAATTCGGCAGATTTACTACAAGTCTCATAAAATGCTCAGCACAAGACAAACCGAGTTAGACACGGCCATTGTCACTGGTCGTATGAAAAATAAACCGAATGCACAACGGGATGTTAATTAAATCAGATAGACAATTTGATTTGAAATTTTAATATTTTAGCTCAGAGATGCAAAGTTTGGATTTCTGGCACGGACTCCGGTCCCAAGAGCTGGAGTGAAAGCAAGAGACTCAGCATTATCAGAAACAGATCAGTGAAGCGTATATTGTGATCTATAGATAGACCTTATCGGACTGTCATAGGTTCTAAATCAAAGACAGTACAGAACACCCGCTGATAATATAAGTACACTTCTAAAACTAGCAAAGAGCAATAATCCATTATTAAATAACTTCCTCGTAATAAACATGTAATAATGGCCTATTTCGGTAGTTCAGCAGCACCGTCGATATTTCCAGCATTTTATTTGCAATTAAAGCATTTGAGCTGCCTTCCTTCATTTCTAGCGCTTCTGTATGCCAGCAAACGAGTCAGATTAAGAGGTCTATCGTCAGCGACTTTTTAATAAGGAAAGTATAATTATGGTAATTAAATAATTAATTTGAATAGAAATGTTAATTCGCCATCAAGCGTGCTTTAACAATGGCAGCGTTACCGTGCTGTCTACTTTGTCACACTGTGAATTCATGCATTTTTGGTCGCTTAAATAAATAATACATTTCCGACACATTGATGTCGTGCAACCGTAATGCATGTAAGACATGTGTTTAATTTCTTCATTTCTGCATGAACATAAGAAAATCATTTTTATGTCTTTAAATTTTCAGACACAAAACAGGCTGTGCGAACCACTGCCGAAATGACTTAATTTAATAAGACGATAAATAAAAACGGCAAAAATACAATGAAGCAAGAAAAAACACCTGACATGATCTCGAATAAATTTCGAACGAGGAGAAAAAAAAACTTTGCTTTAAGATGAATCTTGGAGCAGCTCCGTTCGCGGACTGCTGTCCCCTCAGTTACGGACCACCTTAAGAGATAGCCCCGCCCACAACGTCGGGGAAGCTGCGCCTGCCATTGGCCAGGGTCTTATGGGTGAAATCGATTGCAGAAATGCAAAACTTGTTGCTGGTTTTCCAAACGCGCCGGTCGTACAGTGCCAAACGCTGTACGGAGTGCGATCTCTCAGCGAGTCTTTCTCAGCTGGTGTATATACTACTGCTGAAGCCCACAGCGAGCAGGAGTGACTGGAAAGACAGGAACAAGGCAGAGCTCGAGCTGGAGACGGACGCGCAATCCTATTGCAAATGATCGGGACCGAGAAGACACGGTTGCCAAGCCGCGCTGTAGCGGTGGAGTGCGGGTAGTGTCCCGGTACCCGACTCTGTTGACAGGAGAAAGACTTAAACGAACTGCTCCCGACTTTCCTTATTGCCGCACGGAGCTGGATTTTTGCTCTTGTGGACTCTTTAATAATAATCATAATAAGCAAGAACATCCAAATAAGTGGTGATATTAAAAACAGGTTTTCACGGGACCCGGAGAGCAAGACGACTGTTTTTGCACAATTAAATCGTTTTTATTTTTTTTGCTTATTTTGACGAAATACGATAATTGCCTTTTTATTAATTATTCGCGCAAATTGCGACTAATCAGATATGTGGAACTGAAATATTATGGGGTCTTTAAGCGAGACCCGTTTTTGTTCGTCCCGGAACGTGTGGCACAACCTGGAATATTATTTTTTCTTCGGGAAAAAAATATATACACCAGTATAACGTTATTTTCAGATAACTTATGGTTTGCGCTACCTGTCATCTGAAATCGAAATAGGAGGATTTTTTTATATTTCACAAAAAAGGAAATGTTCGCGACAATACGTGGAAATACGGGATTGTACAGGAACATATATTTTTCAAGCCACAGTTGTAAGTACCTTTATTTCGCTCGCCTCCGAAGTTAGTTTAATTTAACGGACGAGGAGTACGGACTTAATCAGCGCATTTAATACTTTTTGCGGAGCGAGTGAGGATCTTAATTTGTTTGCTACTTAACGCATAGACGGTTCTTGGACTTTTCTTGGTTTTACCGTTTTAAGAAATATTTTAATTCTTTTCCGACATTCTAAAAAAATGTGATCTACAGCAAGACTTAAAAAACGATAATTATTTTTGTTCTCATATCCATTTTTTTCGTGGCCTCATTGACAGGAAAGGTAGTTGATTTCGCATTTATATAGTATTCCGATTGCTTTTTCTGAGACCCGCGAGGAGCGATCGGCGAAAGAAACGTCGCATCAAAGAGCCGCGCAGCCTTGCTAGCTGGCGGTCATGCGGGTTTGATAGCAGGGAAGTATGTTTGGGCTGGAACAGTTTGGTTCCCAGATTAACAGCAGAATCTCCGGCCAAGGGGAGAGAAACTTAAGCCAGTCTAGACTTAACATGAGCTCCCACTACAAGGGCTCTGGTTTTCATGCTGCGGGGCCCCCAGGACCTGTGGAGCCAGGCATGGGCCCCATGAATGAGCCGGCCATGATGGGGCTCAACATGAACATGAACGGGGAGCACTACAGCTACCACCCGAGAGGCCACTCTGACATGCACGGTGGAGGACTTCAGCAGCAGCAGTCTGCCATGCCCAGCTTCTTCAGCAACCAGCAACCTCACCACAGCCACCCGCACGGTCATCACCCGCATCCCCATCAGCACCACCCGCACTTTGGAGGCCCGTTCGGAGGCCCAGACCCCGGGCCATCCTGCCTGCATGGGGGCAGGATCATGGGCTACAGCGGTAGCGGGATGGGTCCCCAGCAGGGCTTTGCGGAGGGCTTTGACCCGCTTGCTGAGGGCCAGGCGGGAGAGGCCTTTGCTCAGCAGCAGCCGCAGCAGCAGCAGCAGCAGCGATCAGGGAATATGCCTGACTTTCAGCACCACGGCCCCCCTGGAGGAAGCCACGGTGTTCCCGCCCCCTGCCTGCCCCTAGACCAGTCCCCGAATCGGGCCGCCTCCTTCCACGGCCTCCCTTCTGCCTCGTCGTCCGAGAGCCATAGCTTGGAATCCCGTCGCCTGCCCCCCCAGGGCACTGTGGAGGGAATAGACTACAACTACCCCAGTGAGCCGCCCCCAGGGCACTTTGACGTGCCAGTGTTCTCCCCCTCCGAGTCTGAGCCCCAGCTACCCCATTACGGCGGCGGGCGGCAGGTGGCTGCAGGCGGTGGGGGCTTCCCCCCCGGGGGCACCGCCATGTCTCGGCCGCCTGGCATGCCTGGCGTCTCCAAGGCACATCAGCAGCAGCAGCCTCCCCCCCAACCCCCCCAGCACGGGGTTTTTTTCGAGAGGTTCGGCAATGGCCGCAAGATGCCCATGGGCATGGAGGGGGGCGTCGGCACCAGGCACCCACTTGTACCCCCCCAGCAGCAGCAGCAGCAGCAGGCCGGCTTGCTCGCCAGGCAGAACTCCTGCCCCCCGGGCCTCCCCCGCCCACCCCAATCTGACTCTGGGTCCTCAAACCCTGGCATGCAGGATGGGGGAGTCATGATGCCCGGCCAGCACAACCAGTTTGAGTATCCCATCCACAGACTGGAGAACAGGAACCTGCACCCTTACGGAGACCCCATGTTTAATATGCAACAGCAGCCCCCCCCAAACCCTTCCCAGCAAGCCGCTAATCAGAGGCTGCAGCACTTTGATGGGCCGTATCTGAGCTTGGCTAAGAGGCCTCGCTTCGACTTCCCCACTGGCCACAACGGTGAGAACTGTGGCTCGTGGAGCGGGGGTGGCATGCACAACCCTCCGGGGGTGGAGAACCACCTCTCGCCCTCAGCCTACCCAGGCCTCCCCGGGGACTTTACCCCCCCAGTGTCAGACGGCTTCCCCTCAGGGCCCCCACTTCAGCATGCTGGGCCGGAGCCACAGTCACTGCAGCAGCGGCAGAACGCCGCCATGATGATCAAGCAGATGGCCTCGCGGAACCAGCAACAGCGTATGAGGCAGCCCAACCTGCAGCAGCTGGGTCACCACGGGGATGTTGGCCAGGGCGCCATGGTGCACGGGGGCATTCCCCCCACAGGCTTCGACCGGGACGGCGCCGGCCGGATGGCGGGCTTCGAGGCCCAGAACGCCCACATGTCTCAGGAGGGCACCTGGTTCCCTGGGTCGCACCAGCCGGGGGAGATGCTGTCGCGGAGGATGGGCAGCGCCAGTGAGGTTGGTCCCCACGACATGGGCCTCCAGCAGGGCGGTGCCGGAATGATGTTCCGGCCTGGCGTCAATGGGATGGGCATGCAGGAGCCCATGCGGATGCCGGGAGATGGGCACGTTCAGGCGCTGCACTCTCCCGGCATGCACCCGCCGTTCAGCAGCAGCATGGGCAGTCTCAACCAGATGCAGTCACCAGGGGCTGGCGTGGGGCATCCCAGTGCCCCCTCAGATAGGAGGTCAGCTGACTTTGTAGCTCCCCCGATGGGGGCTCAGCCCGCCTTCTCATACGCCGGGGCTAACCGGCAGGGGGCTCCCCACAGCAATCCGCCCGGAGTAAACACCTCCCCAGGGGGATATGCTCCTCAGTCAGAGTTCCCTCCGGGCCAGCGGTCCTCAGTGAGCAAGCTGGGGGCCCTCTCCCTCGGGAGCTTCAGCAAAACCAGCACCAAGGACAACGTGTTCGGCCAGAGCTGCCTGGCAGCCCTCTCCACAGCCTGCCAGAACATGATCGCCAGCCTCGGGGCCCCAAACCTCAATGTGACGTTCAACAAGAAGACCCAGAACGAAAATAAGCGTAAGCTCAGTCAGACAGAGCAGGACATCAGCAATGGCGCAGGGGCGGCGGGAGCCACGGCTGGCTCTGGGCCCGAATACTTCCAGGGCGGCTCGTCTCAGAGCGGCCAGATGCCTGGCGGTGGGAATGGTAACGGCAAGGCCGCCAGTCAGAGCCAGACAGTGCAGGGGGAAGCCAGTGCCCTCTCCCCAAACTACAGTATGGATGCTACCCCCGGGAGTGAGGGGAAAGCAGCAACAGGGGGTGGGAGAGGGAGGGGCAGGAGGAAAAGGGACAGCGGGCATGTGAGCCCGGGAATCTTTTTCTCCTCTGACGGCACTAACCCTGTTGTGAGTCCGAGCCAGCAGGGCCAGCCGGCCGGCATGGCTGAAAGAAGCGGCGGCACACCGGGCGAGAAGCCCCTGACGTCCCCCGCTTGGGGCAAAGGGGCCGACCTGCTGCTGGGAGAGCAGCCCGACCTCATGTCGTCGCTGGACAGCGGCATTCAGAGCGTGGCCAAGTCGGAGGGCGGCTCCCCGCACGTGGAATTCCCGGACGATGGTGGTGGCGGCACCGGAGCAGGCGCCCACTACGGCAATGAGGACGAGGTGTCCTCCAGCTCCGACGGCGGCTCCAAGCCCAGCCGCAGCTCGCTAGTAGGGGGGTCTCCCAAGCTGCAGAGGGGGGAGCATGGACTGATGAATGGACAGAAGGCACTGGGCCTGGCTATGGTGAACCACACTACCTCTACCCCTGACAGCTACGGCATGAGCAGTGGCGGGGGAGCCGGAGCAACACACCCAGGAACGCCCGGCATGGAGCAGGTCCGCACGCCCTCCAGCACCGCGGGCCAGGATGAGATCCACCCCCTGGAGATCCTGCAGGCCCAAATCCAGCTGCAGAGGCAGCAGTTCAGCATCTCCGAGGACCAGCCGCTGGCCATGAAGGGCGGCAAGAAGGCGGACTGTGGCAGCCAGAGCGGGGACGGCGAGCTCTCCTGCTGCAGCCCCGATGCCGGCAAAGGCTCTGTGAACACTATTGACCTTGACAGCCTGATGGCGGAGCAGCACGCCACATGGTATGTGCCCAGTGACAAGGCCCTGATGGAGGGACCTGAGGACGAGAAGGCCATGGCTCTCTGGGACAAGACGAAAGGCCAGAGCAGCAGCAAAGAAGGTAACCTGTTTGCATGCGGAAGCCGGCGTGCGGTGTGTCATGCGTGGCTTGCGAGTCTGAGAGGGTCGTAATGGTTTCTGTGTTGGCGAAGTCTGCTAACTGTCCAAAGCAGAGAGTGCGCTGCTGCTGCTGCGGCTTCATTCACTCCAAAGGCATCCTCTTCACATCTGCTGATTTATGGGCGCGCTGCTTCAGTCGCCAGTTTTTTTTTTACAACTAAGTGTTCAATTGTTTAAAGATTCACACACACAGGCAAAGCCTATAATCAGATCCTGCTCCGGTGCGGATAACGGATTCAGTCGAGTGTTATTTCATCACGCAAGGTCAAACTATTTTTTTATCACGCAACCAAAATTTTGCATAATTGCAAGAATCCAACAAAAAAAATACTATATTTGCAGACAAAATATTATACATAATGAGCCATCTGCGAATAGGCCTACATTAGCCTGTGTAATGTGCCGATGCATTATATGTACAAATAATGTAAAGCTACAGAAATTTTATACATAGAATGACAGCTGAATGTCTGACGTTACAAACCTGCAAAATAATTTCATATGTGTTATGAAATTTGGAAAAAACTCAAAAGTGAATCAAAAATAAAACTTACTCCAGACACAAAACAGTAAATTATAGATAAACAATGAAACTACTGTGGGTAGGGCAGAGCTGGGAACAACTAAATGTTAAGTAGGTGAATTGAAAACTGTCTCACTGCTACAGAGCCGATTTCAAATCAGATTTAAGGTCTCTTGGATTTTGCAGTAAACGGATGCGATGACACACAAAATGTTTAACTCAATGAATATTTAAAACTGGAAACAACGTGAAGTAAGAAAAGTTTCAAAGAAAAGAAAGGGGAAAATAAACAATCCTGCGGTTCTTTATCTCGATTTTCAGGCTGAACAGCAACACTGACGAGATAAATGGGTTTTTGAAGAGATGCGTTTCGCTATGGGGCTCCCCCACTTTTCGGTATCTGTTTGTTTTTGTGATTACGAGGGGATAATCTGATTGGAGAAAGTGGATTGATTTTAGGTGGGGTAGGGAGGGCCGAACTGACTGGCGAGAGTTGGAGGAAGGGGGGAGGTTTGCATAAAAGGAGATAATCTCACATTTTAGTTACCAAACTGTTGCGAGTAACTGTTGGAGAGTGTTAAATTCGCCGCTGTAGGTGCTGTTACAGATAAATGTGTCTTAAGTCAATAACATACCCACGCAAGTTCGCGCTGTTCAACGTGTTTAAAATTCGGGTCAGTCTGGTGGAGTATTAATATATACCCATAGACCTAAATATTATAAGCGATAATTCAGTGTAGTGTCAATAATTCGGCATAATAATAATAATAATAATAATAATAATAATAACAATAATAATAGTAATGAGGTAGTGTTGTAAAATAGTAGTAGTAGCAGCCTAGCCGTAGTAGTAATTTAAAAAATAAATAATAATAATTTCAGAACTGAATATGATTTGTAATCTTGTTACTTATACAAATGAAAAAGAATGCTGTATCCAAATCCGCTAGTAATGATGTTTTATAGTTAATACAATTTCAGTTTATGAAAGGGCTTCGGAATATATATTTACTCCGTATAGCGTCTGCGGGGTAATAAGCCGTTTGTATCTACATATATGGGCCTACATACACAAACAAAACCGGACGGTTTAACGCGTGAATTTATTTAGAGGTTACGCCTTTATTAGCATCGGTTATTTCGCGCAATTTTGATTATCTCTAGTCAGCGCCGTGTACTGTAATACCAGTATTCAACTACGAGTGTTTGTCGAACACAGTGCTTTGGAAGAAGCGATCTGCAGTAAGCCCACGACAATACTATTAAAACGGACCTTTTTAATAAGCGGCAAAAATTCATATACTTATATAGGCTATAAAACCGGAAGTTTAACTTAAGCAGTTTGAAAGATACATTCTTGTAATACGGTAGGCAGTACGAAATCCTTAGTGTATAATTGGATTAGTGTGCTACAAAGACGGAATTTGACTTTGTTTTGTGTGTTGTTTCTATGTGTTTTGCAATGGGGAAATAATAACAAATTAAGGAAACAATTGATTAAGTGCTTTTCCGTCGTATTCTGAAAGGATATCACTTCCCGTTTTTGTTACCGTTGGTAGGCTAAATAGCCATTTCTATTTAATAGGCTATATTTACGTATATTTCTAAATGAATAAGTGAAACGCGAAATTAATTTAATACACTTGGCCAATCACTTTATTAGAGAAGATTTTTTATGTTCGCACGAAGTATTTTGTTTGCAAATCAGTCGTCACTGCCGCTATTATATTTACTATGCTAATATTAACAATGTAAAATCAGTTTTAAATTATTTCATGTTGGATACAATCGAACTTTATACACCTGTCAACGACAATGGAAATGTTCAGTGACCGCAAAATGCTGTGATTTAATCGGGCTCTTCACTGTTAAATTGCTTTTGATTGTTTTGCTGCACCGGCTGTATCTACTCAATAATATCAAGTATTTTTTGTATTGCAGCGTTCGGTATTTAAATCAATCAGATTTTGCTTGTGAATTTTGGCAATTCCGTATCGACTCCCCCCGTGTCTCCCCGTGAAAAAGATGGTGTTCCGAACAACAAAAGCCAGTGTCTGAACCGGTCACTGTCCCAAGTGCCGAGGGCAGCGGAACGGAATGAGACACGCATAATTTGATCGCCATGGCTGGAGACGAGCTACCGATCCGCTTTCTCGCACGTAAATAGGTGGTCCCTCTGTGTGTGCTCCCTGTCCCTTTGTTCTGGTTAACTGCGGGTGCGCGGAAAGGGGGTAGGGGTGGGGGAAGTAGCGAGCTCGGAGCGTGGAGTCAAGTCGTATTGTTTAAAATGCAAACCAATACAACCGATCCATCCACATTCCCGCTCGCTTTTCTTCAACGTTAAGCATAAATTGAGTTTGTTTCGCAGCGGCCCATAACTCAATTCCCCCCCTTTTTTCTTTAAAGATGAGCTGCATCATAACATGCCTCCTTTTTCTCTGGTTCTCTTGCCCTCCACCTCCTCAATGTCATTCCCACTCCTTTCCGTCGCCTTGCTCTTTTCCTCGGTAAGGGGGAGGGCGATCGATAGCTAGTTAGCGCAAATCACAGCCCTTGACAAGTTCTTCTTTAAGTGCTATAGACAGCGCGAAGAAGGTTTGGGTGTCATGAAATGGCAACGGATGTGATCCAGGTAGATACGCTTTTTATCTGTACTTTAAATTAAAAGCGTAATCTCGTTAACACATCTCATTAACAGGACAATTATGTAATGTCCCTCCCCCTATAAATCTCAAAATATCAGCTTCGCGTAGCTATAATTTTGCGTGCGTCTGGTAATTTTATCAGTTGCCATAATCAGAATATTGACGGGTCCCCTCGGCTCACAGTCCATTAAAGAAGAGATTGCAAACGAGCGTAGTAATTTCTCGAAACAAATAAATAAGCAAATTACACCCAGTAGTTGAAAAAAGCCCTCTGGTGTCTTATGTTTGCGCAATCCCGATGCCTGGAGGGTTCAGTTAATTTATAGCATTAAAAAGGTAAATAGACATAATTTGTTTTACAATCAAAGTCATAAACAGACGTCCATTTAAGCAACTGCTTCAGATCTTTAAAAAACTTGAGACGTTTGTAATGATCTCTTCCATAAAACGTCTATAGGCGACGAAAGCGTTGATTGTTATATTCTGATTGCCGAAAAGTATATATTTATCGGATTATAATATAGGCTAGTACTAAACAGTTTTACTAGAATCTCTATATTGTAGAAGTGTGGGACACAATTCGTTTTATTAGACACTTTTTCCAGTGGTGGAGAATAAATGAAACATTAGAAACGATTACATGCTTAGAAAAAATAAGGCGCAGTTTAATAGACTTGTATGCATGTGTACGCAGTATTTTACTGGTATTTTTAAAATGGTGAATTGCCTGGAAGGAGCTTGATGAAAACCATAGAAATTTCATTTATTCTTAGAGTGTGCTTACGTAAATTTGCACACTTAAACACAGGTCACTCATAAAGCGCATGCTTTGTGTCTTAATGGCGCTTAAATGCCTATTTTAGAGTTTTACTAGGCAATGAGATGCATGAAAGGAACGGGTTAAAACAGGGGTAACCGAAGTCATCCCAGGTGGAAATAGTTTGAGTTTTTTCCCCTCTCGTACACTGCAACGTACAACACTTTTTCACTTTAAGTTCCATTGTGTTTCGCAATATGGAAATAACAAATTAAGGAAACGAATTACTCAGCGCAAAAACGATAGGCCCTAACTGTGCTAAGCTATTTGGTAAATATATTTCATCAGGTACCGACATTTGAAAGCGGCCTTTGTTTCGTAAAACAAGGCGAAAGTACGAGGTAGAAAAACTAACTAAAAAGTTAATTGATTTTGATTACGTTATAACAACCGCAACAAGAACAATAATAAACAAAGAGTCGGGATTTTGATTTTTGACATTTAATTCTGATATTTTGTTCGAGACAGGAAAATAGTACAAAGTAATAAAACAAATTTGTTGTGGCTATGATACTTTGCAAGGAATGAATGCAGCTCACATACAACTGAACCACACTTTTTTATTGGTTCCCATGGTGTTTGCAGTCCTGTTCATCATACCTTTGGCCCAAAACTTGCTCAATATGCACCAAAAATATATTACCTCATGGAAAATTACATCTATTTATTATTACTGTTATTGCTGTCGTTTTGTTGTTGTTGTAATAAATGCTTCCATAGACTGCTTCATGGTTGATAAATATTTTTTATCTACGTGTTATTTTTTGAGCATTGTTTGGGGTTTAAAGTGAATTGCAGGATACAATCTAACAATTTCTGTTGAGGGCTTAAGCTTGTTAGGGAAAGTTACCTCTTATGATTGTTATTAGTCATTGTGCCAGTAATATTGGGGCTCAGGTTTTATTTTCCAGTTCACAGAGTTAAATACAAGGCCATGCAGCGCTGGAGCATGTTAATCGGGACGTTTATGTGCATATAATGCACCTGTCTCAGCCCTGCTGTGCTGCTGAGGTGCCTCCCAGCCCAGAGACATGCTTCTGCTTTGGAGATGGGGGGTGGGGGG
>JAABNX020000046.1:35650732-35663817 GCA_015163995.2 Mormyrus lacerda | reverse complement strand
CCCCCCAGCAGGCTGGCATAGGCCTGGCCTTCGAGACTCCCCACTGCGTAGTGAGGATATGAGGGAGACTGAGAGAGAGATGGCAGGACAGGAGGTTGGTGTGGGGCGGGCTGCACACCGGGCGTCAGCTCCCAGGAGAGTGGGAACTCTGGATTCTCTGGGGCTCTCCCAGTAAACCACTGACTCCTGGGTATTGACTCCTGGGTATTGACTCCTGGGTATTGACTCCCGGATGTATTTTCAGGGCATTTTGATGTGACTAACAGAGGAGATGCAGAGACTGCAGTTCTGACATTGATATTGATACCCCAATACCCCAACAGACAGGCCGGCGGTGACGTTAGCAATCTCATGCGGGGGTGGCGGCAGGGCGGGGGGGGTAGACTGTGCTTTTACATATAGTTTAGGCCAGCACTTTCCCCTCTTCAGTCTTCCAGCTTTGTGAGGACGAGGTGGGTATTAATTTTCACCCTGACAGAAGCAATTTTAGCCCAGAGGCTCGGGTGTTCATCAAAGCGTCTTTGTTACCCCGTCGTGGATTATTTTTTTTTCTGTCGGCTCGGCGTGACCCATAGTGTATTTCACGCAAGAGATTCTGGGCCTGGATGGCTGGTAATAGTATCCCCCCCCCCACCCGCTGAGCACCCCTGAAATTCAGGGTGAACAGTACAACAGAGTCATTTTACCGGTAAGTCAAAGTGCAGGGGTCAGAGGTGAATCTCCTCAGTGCCCTTTGACCTGCTGGCTAGAGGTCAGAGCCTAAGGTCGTCATTTCTATGGGTCACTGGGCGCAAATGCATCGCGTCCTCCTGGGCGTGTGGACCTGGGGGGGTCAAGCGTGCAGTGGCATCCGCTTAGCACAGTGCCCCCCCTAGCTGCCTGCTAGTGATGTACACCCCTTTTCTATTGTGTCTTTCCTGACCTGGGTGATAGGTACTGATAGCAAGGTTATGAGCGACCTGGGGCTTCCCAGTCGAGCCCAGTTCAGTTACAGCCAGTTTGTATTGGTCCTCATAACAGCATGTCAGAGACGACAACTGGGGGTAACATTCTTTCAAATCTCTCTGAAAAACCATCAACAAAATTATGGTTAATTTTTGCTTTTTTTTTTCTATTTTGGAACATAACTTAAGATCATGAAAATAATCAACGGTAATCCTTTTTTACTTTAAAATAGCTCAAAGACTTGGTTCTTGTATTTATTCTTATTTTATACTTTTTCTCTGCATCCATATGAAACATGTTCATCACAGTAGATTTACTTCTTTTGTTTTAATTTTAATTTTAATTGTATAGCTAAAGTCACAACAGTCATGTACAAAAAACACAGAAGATCCCAAAGCCATCCATCGTCCGCAGCCTCCACCTGCCCGCGAGCAAACCCTGTGGTAAACATCCGCTTAATGATAATCTATATATACATAGAAGCATATAAGCACATAAATGCATAAATATGCAACATACACAGGCATACTTAACTAAATGCATATATATAAGTTCAATATAGTCAACCATGGTTAATAAATGAGCTCTCTACGTCTCTAAAGTCGTAAAGCTAGCCCCATGTATGCGGGCTGTTGAAAGCATCAAAGAAATACCATCTAGCAAACTAAAAGCCCATAAACGCCCACACATTGAATGAGGGGGTTCCAACGACTAACCAAAAGCTTCTTAGCTGCTATGAAAGCAGAAAGCAGTAGGTTCTTCTAAAAAAGGGTCAATGAAAGGTTCAAGAAGTCATTCAGAAAAATCACATCTGGTGATAAAATGATATTCCTATCTGTTAGGCTGTATCAGTAGCTTACTGCTGCCAGAATGAGTAAAGGGTGGGGAGTTCCAGTAGAAATGCAAGGGAGTCCCCAGTGACCCTTCAGAACACAAATCGCAGGTTGGGGACGAGGAGATCTACATATGGAAATTCAGTGGACTCAAATGAACTGGAGGAGCCGGTTTCCAGTGTGTCTTCTGATGGTTAGGAGTTCTTAAAAGATGTCTAATTGGAAAAAAAATGTTCTGTGCATCTCATTCCAAATCTCTCGAATAAACTGCAGCTACTTCAAGAGTTTGGTATGAAGATTTAAGCAGAAACGAGCATTCGGGAGGCAGTGCTAGAGCTATAGATGTTGGACTGTATTAACTTGTAGAGGCAGAAGGAGCTGACATAATATGTGAATATGTAAAAATGAAGTAGCAGGTACGTTGTACTGAGATTTAATATCCTGAAATGTTCTTAGACCTTTCGTCATTGAAAATATGGCCAAGAACCTTAATGTTGCACTTGGTCCACTGAGAATATCGAAATGCAGAATTTTCAGATAAAAACGTATAATTATTAAAGACTGGGAAGACAGCTAAGCATGGGTCTGCTCTGTCTGTCCACTGTCCTCCAGGTTGAGTTAATAGGACCCAAGCAGACACTACATGGTCTGATGGGAATTCCACAAAAAGCCATGGTACTAGTTCATGGGAAACCACAGCTGATTCTTCAGTGGTACCGACACTCTGGCTTCTGAACGGAACCATCCTGATGTGGAATGTAGGATAAATCGGCATAAATTTTGAAATTTGGAAAAGAAAGACACCATCCAACTGCGCTGAATAGTGTACAATAAAATGCAAGGATGTTTCCCATTCCGAATATATTTGAGAAGAACAGATTTGGTACCTGAAGTTAATGGGAGGCGGTATCATAGTTCTGTAGCACGAGGGAGAATGTTACTTTTGACTCTAGATATCCGAGTATACAAAGAGTTAGGCAAATGCGACCAATTTGAAAACTTTCCAACGTCTGATAAACGTCTGATTTTTAAAAATTCTTGGTAACAGTGTCATGATATTTAAAATAATTAACAGTTGGAAGACTGGGAAGCGGCAAAAGTCAAGGTCAAAGTCTAGAGGAAGAAAACATGACTTGCTTCAATTTATCATATAGCCTGAAGAATGACTAAAATTATCAAACAACGGCAAAATATATGGGATTGACAGAGAGGCTTATTTATAAATAATAAAATATTGTTAGCATACAATGAAATATGATAAGATGCATTCTTAATAGTGATGGAGAAATGAGCCAAGGGCTCCAGTAACAAATGGTGAAAGAGAGAGGGGACAGCCCTGACCCCTCCCTACAGAGATTGGGAGCACCTGCCCTGTTAAAACAACTGCCCTTGGGTTGGCGTATAGCACTTTTATCATATCAATAAAACTGGAGCCCAGACACATATGTTCCAGCACTGACCAAAGGTAGTTAAATTCAAGGCAATCAAAAGCTTTCATGTCATCTGAAGAAAACACTCCTCAAGGATAGTCAGACTGCTCAGCGGAATAAATTATACGTAAAAGACGGCTAAGATTATCAGAAGCTCTGCATGATTTAATAAAGCCAGTTTGGTCTTCATGGACCAGTTTGGTCATAAAAACCTCCAGTTGTCATGACGATACTTTGGCATATAGTTTGATGTCTGTTCCTAGCAAAGAGAGTGAACGGTAGCCGGAATATGAGGATGGGTCCTTTTATAGAAGAAGAGCGATAATAGCTGTATTAATGTCTTGTCTAAGTGATCCTTGCTCAATTGAGTAATTTATCATGTTTAATAAAAGAGGGCCTAGCTTAGTCCAGAAAGCGGAGTAAAATTCTGCAGGAATTCCATCCAGACCTGGAGATTTTCCTTTTCTCATATATTTCATTGTTCCGCAAGACTTGTTGGTTTGGCCAGAGAAGCAGCTTCAGAGTCAGGCAAATGTGGTAAATTGAGTTAGGAAAAGAAGGAAGAAAAAGCAGCACAATCGCGTGCATTCAGATGCACAAAGGAGAGTTAGGAAGCGAAAAGTCTCATTAACACGTTTTGGGTCAGTTAAAAGCTCATCAGAGGATGATTTTATGGTGGAAATGTCAGCAAACTTTTCATTGCTACACAGTTGTAAAGCTAAAAGATGGCTAGTTCTGCTTCCATTTAAATAATAATTTTGCCTGGTTCTTTGAATAAGAAATTGTGCTTTAGCTCTTAACACCTAATTTTCAGTTTTTACAATGTTAATTCTACCGGTTTGGACAGAAAAACGAATCTTGATTTGATCTCTCTAGTGAAGCAAGCTGAGTTTCAGGATCAGTTATTTTCTGACCACCTGATTTCTGAAGATGCAGTGCATATGAAATGGGAAAATTACAAATAAGGCCCTTGACTGTAGCCCACAGTATATGAGGAGTCTTTATTAATTTCGGCAAACTCTAAAAGCCTTGCTTTAAATTCAGTACAAAAGTTTTCAGCACGTAGCAATGCTGGATTAAATTGCTAACGGGGTGTCCGGGATGATCGACTGATTATCGAGAGCCTTAAATCATTTACTACTCTGGTCAAACGGGGACCTGGGCCAGATGTCTGACTTAAGTGTCGAAGACAAAAGACTGCAAGAAATAAATAGAAAGTCAACTCGGGAGTAGGATGCGTGCCTTCTTAAAAGAATGTAAATGTTCTTGTAGATGAATTGGAGTGTAGGCCGTGAATTGACCAATGACAAAAAGCACCTGAGTGTATCAGAGGAAACACCTGAGAATGGCATTCACTGACTCCTGATCTATGCAGATCATGGGACGTGACAGCATTCAAGTCTGTCCCCATCACAACCTCAGAATCTGACATACTATGAAAATAATTTGTCAGTAACTGAGAAGAAATTAGGGTCATATGTGGATGGAGCATAACTAGAAAGAAGAGCCAACTTTGCGTACCTTTCTGTGAGTTATTATACCGTCTTAAATGGTAGAATACCGTCTATTCTACCATTTAAATCGTTTACATTCCAACTCAAAATATTTAGGTCCATCATAACTATCAAATGTCTGGGCTGGCTGTTGAAATAAAGGAAAACAGAGGTCATATATCTCCAGATGTTTATCAGTGACCCCCCACACCCTCCCCAGGATAAAGAAACAAAGATTTCTGTAGTACAAGATCCCTAAACCTGCAGACAGGGCACAGAACAAGCCTAATTCTGCCAGGCTTCCTCTCACCAGTCTGTGATATCAGCAATTGCTCACACACAGAGTGCTGGCATTAGCCCAGTTACCCACTAGAGAAAATAAAGCATCACTTCTATAAACATGCGTTTCAACATATCAAAAGGAAATATGAAAGAATTACAGCAGGTAAATGAAAAAGTAAGAACACTACAAACGTTTGAATATTGGCAAAAATATTTTCCAATCTTCTGGAAAAGCATTTAATAAAGAAATAAAGAAAAACACCACACAGGTGGAATTTACAGGATACAGACTCTTAACTAACAAATAGACAAGTAAATGCAGCATAACATTGTCCTATATGAAGTGCACAGAAGATATACTCCTGAGCTGTAGGGAAAAAAGCACACCTGAAAAGGTCTATCTTTTATGTAGGTAATGAGACTGAAAAATCCGCGTGGCCTGGTTAAGTAGTCCAAAGGTGGCCTGCAGCATTAACATCAGTCCATATCTATACAGCGAATTTCGGATAGTCACAGAACTGACAAGCCTCGTCCAGGGTTTGCAAAAACCTAATCCCTCTGTTCAGATTAACTTTCAAGGTTGAAGGAAGGATGAAGGAAATTTGAAATTCCCCTTTCTCTTAATTCTTTCCTCACTATATTGATGTAGCGCCGTTCCTTAGCAGTAGTGGGTGAGTAGTCAGGGTGTGAGCTGAGTGTAGGAGTCCTTCATGGAGAAAGACGACTCTGTCATTTTAGCGGAGAAGCCTAGGGATAAACACTCGAGGTTTCTGGGTGTCGGTAGGAACAGTTGAATAAATGCGGTGAACTTGTTCAACTTCAGTTTCTCTGTCTGTCAGAGAGGGAAACCAGATTGGCAGTGACTGCCTGCGTCTTCTTCAGGGAGACCAAGCAGCCAAATAGTGTTGCATTTCCTTCAGTCCAGTAAATTAACCATTTGTTGCTCAAGAGTGTTCAAACGTCGTGTGCGACTTTTTAGGGATTTTTTCTGATCCCTCTGTTCACCTGCTACGGAGTCAATTTTCAAGCACAAAGTAGTAATGTGAGAAGATAATTAATTTCTCAGTGCTGCTAAGTTCAGAACACCATCGAGTCTTGACACAGCGTCCGTCATGTTGGCGGTAGAAGCACAACTATCCTCTGACTTGTATTTCTCCTTTCATGGAGATGAAGGAGAGTTAGAGTCAACTGTTTACACACCATTGTCATTGTCATTGATGTATAACATAAAAAACAACTATTTTCTTTCTTCCATCAAAAAGAAGATAAATTTAGAAATGAGAGCTGTATCCTGGAGCTCCGTCAATGTGTATAACTCCACGGATCTGTCATGTGATCTACCAAGAGATTTCTTTCTTGAATTCATCTCTTTGGGTGCTTAGTTGTTGCATAGTTGGTTTTAGCAGCTGCAAGGTCGTTGAGTTACGTAAGATTAAACACGTATAAATATCTCATTCAAAGATACCACGGCTGGATCCCTCACTGGGTCAGAATCTTTGGCGTTGTACATGTATGCTTTTGTTACTCAGGTTGTGATGTCATCGAGGGGATACTCACCATTTCTCTCTGTGTTCCCTCCCCCTCAGGTGCAGACCTATCACAGACCAAGGGCGGGGCTGGCAGCGTGGCTGGAGGCGGAGCCGGTGGAGGGAGCCACCTGCAGTGCCTGTCAGTGCACTGCACGGACGAGCTGGGGGAGGGCAAGGCGCGGGGGGCGCCCGTGTCCTCGTGGCGCTCGCTGCACTCCGATATCTCCAACCGCTTCGGCACCTTTGTGGCGGCCCTGACTTGACCCCCGCCACTCCCCACCGCAGAGTGACCATGGCGGCGGCGAGCATTTGCTCGGGGGGGCGGGGGTCCTGCTCGGGTGGCACGTCTGTGTACATCAAGGCTGTGGGGGGGCTCCTCCCCAGCGGCACTCACACCTGGAAAACCTCAACTTGATATTTTCTTTTTTTTTTTGTTAGCAAAGCAAACAAAAGAAATTGAAGTGGGGGTGTTTGGCAGAGGGGGTACACTAGGAGGACGGCGCCCTGCCTCCTGTGCTCTTACACCAGCGTTGGCCTCTTCCGGTCCGCTTTGCTGTTTTGCCGCCATCCTGCGCCGCTTCTCCTGATCCTCAGCTGGGCATTCGGGGGGTGGGGTGACAATCCCCTCCCCCCCATTAATGCCTGGTATACAGCTGGTAGCTCCCCATCTTTCTCCTCCTCTGCACCTCCCCACTTCCCTTAATGCTGTCCCCCCCCCCCCCCGGGTTTTTTTTCTTTTCCAAGGGGTGGGTGTGTTAATGTCAGCATAGATGTGATTTCTGCCCTGTGGTTGTGACTCGTGACACCTTTCTCCGGGGGCTTGGGACTAACAGTGGCTAGCTTGGCCGCCTGGTCAACCCTGAACACAGCCCTGTGGGCCATTCTGCATTTTGCCGCCCCCCCCCCCATGAAGGCTTTGTCCTTCTCTTAGCCCGGGGGGGTTGGGGAAGTGACATGAGTGTCCCCGGAAGGTTCTTTCAGGACCTGGTACTCCTGGGCTGAGCAAGTCTCTGTGAGCTGGGGAGTCTGCTGTGTGTGTGTGTGTGTGTGTGTGTGTGGGTGTGTGGGGAGGGGGGTGTGGGGGGTGGTGGCCGGGGGGCAGGTAACCCAGAAAGGGGCTGATCGAAGGAAATCCACCCCCCTCCAGTTCCCTCTGCTGTTAGTTTTTCCCGATACAGAATCAAAAGGCTTCAACGCTGGTGTAACTCACTGTAACTCACCTTTAGGACACGGAGGGGGGCGGGGCATGGGCTGGAATGGGTTATAAATGTGGAAATAAGGAAGGAAAGAAAAGTCTTGGTATTGCACATGTAAAATAAGAGACATTTTGCTGTGTGTTAGGCAATCCTGTAATCTTTAAATAAATCTTCAGTTGAATTTGATCTTTGGAACAATAGATGGAGGACTGTGACAACGACTCGACGCGTTTTTTTGTTCTTTTTTTTTAATAATATGTAAAGTGCAGTCTTCTGTTTCCCTGCATATTGTATATATCTGTATATGTTTTATTGAGCAACTAAATAACAATAAATATGATGTTAATGGTGGACTCCGGTCTAGCGTGTGAACTGTGTACCGTGTCCGATGCTTTGAGAGAGAAAGGCCTGGAAACTGCATTTATAGCTTGAGAAAGGATCTGATAAAACATCATTATATAAAACATACGTATGTCAACATTTCTAAAAATGCATAGTTGATTTAATATAAATATTTGTGGCTAGTTAGTAACTGAATTTTATGACATGAAAGGACAAAAGACGATAATTTCACATGTAATCTGTAAATGTCACTGAGCCGTTTGAGGTCTGAGACCTGGGACATCCTTCTAGGTACATTATTCTGCGTAATTCTGTCTTTCCGTTTCTCAAAATGGAGAGGGAACGCCGTCGGCGATGCCAAGCTGACCTGAATATCCCAGGTTACAAAACAGTCGGCCGTGCGACAGCTCAAAGCCGTAAACTCTTATAATCCACGGGGGTGTGGATCCACACAGGGACGGGCGGTCTTTCGGGTGACACGCACGTCCACCGGACGGTCTGTGCACATGACATGCACGGAAGTATGCTGCACATGTGAGGGGAAAAGGCCAGGGCGTGCGGGGCGGTCGGGCCGCCGGCCGCTTTTAAAACGGCTAGTAAACTGTAGGTTTCTGTAAAAAGCAGCCAAGCTCCCGTCCATGATACCGAGAAGAGAGCAGCAGTAATAAGAGCCCTGACCAGCTGGGCCTGAAAATGCCACTGCGAGGACATGCGGTGTGACAACAGACATGGAGATGCTGCAATACACCGGGGAAACAGCAAATGTCTGTAATGGGCACTGCGGGAAAGTACCCGCTTGGAGGGAAATGTGGCAGCACGGGGTACAGGGTTGGGGCACAGGGCGGGGCACAGCCTTGACGGGATGCCAGTCCATCGCGGGGCCCATCCAGTTTGTTGTGCCATGTAAAAACCTCATTAGCACAGAAATATTTGAAATGTCCGCACCCCCCCGCCACCCCAGTCTCAAACTCTGCTGACAAATGACTTTTGCGTTGCATTAACAAGTCACAGTATGCTGTAACCCAAATGCAAAGGGGTAGGGAATTCAGATTTTGTTTATTATACCACATAACGTGTTTTGTTACCTAGTCAACTGTTTAAAGGAGCTTATACTGTGCTATTAGCACACATGCCGACACACACAAACACACACACAGCACATTTTGCTGGAGCCATTCAGGTTAACTATGGGTTACCAACACAGACCCTAAACCCCCAGGCTACCTGCCAACTCTCAGTTTGCTGCCTATTTTTACAAAACGTGTGGCGTTTGTTTCAGGCCTCCTCTCATGCTAATGCTGCCTCATGAATTGATTGTAATGATTTTTGTCACTTTGGATGAAAGTGTCTCCTTAGCAACCCAAACAATGAGCAGCTAACAGGGATATTTTTCCACACTCCTCCCTTTTAATGCATTCTGAGGGTTCTGTGAACCCTTTCTGAGGGTCGGACCTCTCCCCACTTGCCCCCTCTCTCCCTCTCAGCCAGCCAAGTTCCCCACGCCAAACGGGCTGGCTGATTTGTTAGCGGTGATGAATATTTTGGGCTCGGACCACATCCCCAAGCTGCCGTCAGAAGTGACTGGTGCAGCAAGACTCGTGACAGTTTCTTTGAGTTTGGCCTGAACTCTTCTATGGTACCAGTTGGGTGAAAAGTACTTAAATCCTTCTAGGAGCTGAATTCTGGCCACCCTGAGACTGCAGAGTGTTCCTGTGCCGCTCTGTCCTGCAGCCGTGAGTTTGCACATGTCTGCTGCAGTACGCAAACGTGCAAGAGCTCTCCATGTGTGCGATGTTGCTTTGCCTTTTTCTTGGAAATGTTACAACTTATCACACCGTGATAGGAAATAAGCTGTCAGGTGACTTTATGTTGTTGTTTTGACAGGAAATGTAGATGCTGCATTGGACTGGCTGTGTGGTTTATGTACAGGTACCACATCTGTGTTACGTATAATAAGAACAATGGCCTTCTGGGTAAAAATTTCTGTAGTCTTGGGTTTCAGCGGGTGTGTGGGTTTTGGCAAGGGCGTGAGGGATCTAGGCGTTCCCTCCCACTCGTTACTGAGGCCAGTGCTCTCGTGGTATTAAATATCGATACACAACCATGGGAATGTTAATGCATCGTTGGGGAAACGTCGGAACGAGTCTTTTTCTGCAGTGGCTGCCTTCCGTGCCCCATCTCTGGGAACCCCGAGCATTGTGGGATACATAGCGACCACAGCATCCCCAGGCATTGTGGGATACATAGCGACCACAGCATCCCCAGGCATTGTGGGATACATAGCGACCACAGCATCCCCGAGCACCAACAGCACAGATTTCCCATAAATACATCCCGCATGCATCTTTCAGAAAAGACCACAGTGTTGATTTAAGCCCCCTCCCCACTCCAAGCGCCTGGACCCCCCAAACCCTGTGGACTGAAGGCAGCCCTCTGTGCCTCCTTTTTTCCCCAGGCAGTAAGAGCATGGAGAGGATCTGAAAGGGATCCCCAAACCCCCCCCCCCCTCCACAAGCCACAGAATTGTCCACTGTCACTCCCCCACCATGGTCTGATTATGAAAGTATTTCTTTTGTGTGGTGGGCGAGGGGGATATGTCTGGGCTCAGGGTGTCTTGGGGTGCTGGATAAGGTGCGTGGAGGACTGGGCGTTATGGGATTTCAGCAACGGGGGTGCTGTGGCTGTGGCGAATGTAAGGTGGGGGAGTGGGGGGTGAGACAGAGAAGGAGGTAGAATAGGAGAGGGAGATAGAGAAGGAGATGGAGAGAAAGACAGAGAGGGAGATGGAGAGAGAGACAGAGAGAGAGACAGAGATAGAGGGAGACAGAGAGAGAGGACCGGGTTAAAGCCGGCAGAGGGGCCTGGAATTCTTCCAGACTGTGTCTTTTTTCTGGAAAGAAACCTCTGCTGTGTAAATGTGCTCTTTGTGCTGTACGCCATTGTTTAATCAGCATTGTGCCTTTTCAGTGGGGGGGAGAGGGTTGAAGTGGGTTGGTGCTGAAGGGAAAGAATGTCGAAGGTTTTTATTGGAAGGGATCAGGGAGGGGAGGGTGATTCTCCCTCCAGCTCCCAGATGGGCCCAAAGCGCAACCTCTTATCCGTGGGATGGGATAGGCCTGCTGCTGGAGCAGAGCGACGCCCCCCCGCAGGGGTACAAAAGGTGGGCCCATGCAATTTTAATGCACAGATTACAGAACACAGGCATGACAACGTGGAAATCATCACTGAGGCATAACGCAGCAGAGCCAGACCAAGACAGCAGGCCTGGTGGGCTTGCTCTCGCCAGAGGGCCTGCTCTCGCCAGAGGGCCTTCACCATTCACACCGTACCTCCAAAGCTGTCTTTTGGAGTTTTGCTCTCTATGGTGGCCACTAATTTGCAAGAATGTAGATGCAATTTTCTTTTTTTAGTAGGGGATTTGCGTGGGGGCGGGTAAATCATTGGGTGCAAGTGGGTTCATAAATGCTGAAATGGACATTTTATTCCTGCCCAAGTGAAAAGTCGTCCTGTGCCTAGTGCTGCCACCTTGCAGTGATAAATCCCCTCACTGCTCTCATGCTTTTATTACACGTCACCGGCTCGAGCGGAAAGCTGTCTCCTTTACGCCGCCACGCACACCTATGCAGACTAAGTACATCAGCAACTGTAAGTCCCCTTTATAATCCAACAAGGTGAGAGAGAAGCTTCTGACCAAGAGAAAATATCCTAAAAATAATAAAAATTGAATAATGTTTAGTGACTGCAAAATATTTAGTATTTACCGAAGCTCGGATTAACCCGCTGAAATGTCACATAAAGATGCTCCCTGAATCATTAAAATCTTCTGTGTGTTATGTGCTACCTCTGGCTGCCTGATGGCTGAAGCATCAGCTTCAGATCTTTGGGCAAATTCTTGCTTTTGTAAAGAATTTGACTTCAGTTTGACTTTGTTTGTGTGTCTGAGGAAACAAGATACAATGAATGAATATCAATGTTGCGCTTGGTCAGAGTGAATTTACCAGTGACAGTGTTATGATAAAGTTATAAGGTGTTATGATGTCAGTATATAAACCTTTCTAGTTCAGCCACCTTAATGCTGACTTGCTCTCTCCCAATTTCTAGGTCCAGATCTTACATTGCTACTGCCCCCCTCCCCCGCCGCTCCCGTAACATGACAACATCTGGGAACATGTCCTGCACTAACCAAGAGCCAAGTCTGGTTTAGGCACCAAGTTTCAAAGGTTTGGAACCTGAAGTGAGCCAATCAGCAGCGGGCAATCACTGCTTTGGGGTCAAAGGTCAGCACTGTCACAGAGACGCCAGCCACGGGCCTGTCACACAAATGGGGCGACTGAGAAATCACCGTGAGTCCCTGGCACTCTGCGCTGTGATTGAAGGGGCTGGCCATGCGTTGCCCCGGCCTGGTTTTGTCTGCAAGACATGTGCTGGTGCCTTGGGGGGGTGTGCGTCCCCGGCCATTAATCACAGAGTACTAACTGGGCCGTGGCGGCAACACTGAGATCCCCAGTCACTGGTGTCCAAAACGGCGCCCCCTGTGAGCTTCAGTAAAATAGGAATAGCTGCTAGACAGTTCAAAAACATTTAGCCAGAGCTGCTGCTTGTGATGTTGTGATGAACTAACTGAAACGATGAGAAAAATAGCTGGTTGGCCTTAAAAGGTGCATGGAAAGTGGCTGCTTTTGCGCTGTGCAGTGTATTTTTGGAAGGTGCATTGGGGTAACTGTGCTAAAAAGGGCACTGCAGATGGATAAGCTAATGCTGATGCTAAGCGCCAGAAAGCCACGCGGCATTATCTGCTGAACGTAATAGATGCAAGAAGTGAGAGAGGGTCCATTGTGGGGCAACGGTTGGGCCCCCACGAGCAGCACACCCAGACCCCCACCCCCCTCAGGGAGCAGGTGTCCTGGGTGGAACCACAAGGCCTCTCTGTTCACAGGCTCACCTTTTGTCTCCAGGGGGAAATGCCTTTATCCCCTTGCTTTTTTTAGACTTTTGGGGTGGGGGGGTGGGGGTTCCCATGCTCATAGGGCCAACC